>JAUKNM010000080.1:60000-82500 GCA_030765045.1 Tenodera sinensis
TGTGTATGTGTGTATTTTTCTGTGTGTATGTGTGTATCTTTGTGTGTGTATGTGTGTATCTTTGTGTGTGTATGTGTGTATCTTTGTGTGTGTATGTGTGTGTCTTTGCATTTGTATGTGTGTATGTGTGTGTGTCTTTGTGTGTATGTCTCCTTGTATGTGTATGTGAGTGTCTGTGTGTATATGGGTGTATGTGTGTGTCTTTGTGTGTATGTGTGTGTACATGTGTGTATGTGTGTGTCTTTGTATGTGTATGTGTGTGTCTTTGTGTGTATGTGTGTGCATGTGTGTGTGTTTGTGTGTATGTCTCCTTGTATGTGTATGTGTGTGTCTTTGCGTCTGCATGTGCGTATGTGTGTGTCTTTGCATTTGTATGTGTGTATGTGTGTCTGTCTTTGTGTGTATGTGTGTGGCTTTGTGTGTGTATGTGTGTATCTTTGTGTGTATGTGTGTATCCTTGTGTGTGTATGTATGTGTGTGTCTTTGTGTGTGTATGTGTGTATCTTTGTGTGTGTATGTGTGTATCTTTGTGTGTGTATGTATCTATCTTTGTGTGTGTACGTGTGTGTCTCTGTGTGTGTATGTATGTGTCTTTGTGTGTGTATGTATGTGTCTTTGTGTGTGTATGTATGGGTCTTTGTGTGTGTATGTGTGTATCTTTGTGTGTGTATGTGTGTATCTTTGTGTGTGTATGTGTGTATCTTTGTGTGTGTATGTGTGTATCTTTGTGTGTGTATGTGTGTATTTTTCTGTGTGTATGTGTGTATCTTTGTGTGTGTATGTATGTATCTTTGTGTGTGTATGTGTGTATCTTTGTGTGTGTATGTATGTGTCTTTGTGTGTGTATGTGTGTATCTTTGTGTGTGTATGTATGTGTGTGTATGTCTGTATCTTTGTGTGTGTACGTGTGTATCTTTGTGTGTGTACGTGTGTATCTTTGTGTGTAAGTGTGTATCTTTGTGTGTGTACGTGTGTATCTTTGTGTGTGTATGTGTGTATCTTTGTGTGTGTATGTGTGTATCTTTGTGTGTGTACGTGTGTATCTTTGTGTGTATGTGTGTATCTTTGTGTGTGTACGTGTGTATCTTTGTGTGTGTACGTGTGTATCTTTGTGTGTGTACGTGTGTATCTCTGTGTGTGTTCGTGTGTATCTTTGTGTGTGTACGTGTGTATCTTTGTGTGTGTATGTGTGTATCTTTGTGTGTGTAGGTGTGTATCTTTGTGTGTATGTGTGTATCTTTGTGTGTGTACGTGTGTATCTTTGTGTGTGTATGTATGTGTCTTTGTGTGTGTACGTGTGTCTCTTTGCGTGTGTATGTGTGTATCTTTGTGTGTGTATGTATGTGTCTTTGTGTGTGTATGTGTGTATCTTTGTGTGTGTATGTATGTGTCTTTGTGTGTGTACGTGTGTATCTTTGTGTGTGTATGTATGTGTCTTTGTGTGTGTACGTGTGTATGTTTGTGTGTGTATGTGTGTATCTTTGTGTGTGTACGCGTGTATCTTTGTGTGTGTATGTGTGTATCTTTGTGTGTGTATGTGTGTATCTTTGTGTGTGTATCTGTGTACCTTTGTGTGTGTATGTGTGTATCCTTGTGTGTGTATGTATGTGTCTTTGTGTGTGTACGTGTGTATCTTTGTGTGTGTATGTATGTGTGTATGTGTGTACCTGTGTATCTTTGTGTGTGTACGTGTGTATCTTTGGGTGTGTATGTATGTGTCTTTGTGTGTGTACGTGTGTATCTTTGTGTGTGTATATATGTGTCTTTGTGTGTGTACGTGTGTATCTTTGTGTGTGTACGTGTGTATCTTTGTGTGTGCATGTATGTGTCTTTATGTGTGTACCTGTGTATCTTTGTGTGTGTACGTGTGTATCTTTGTGTGTGTATGTGTGTTTCTTTGTGTGTGTATGTGTGTATCTTTGTGTGTGTATGTGTGTATCTTTGTGTGTGTATGTATGTATCTTTGTGTGTGTATGTATGTATCTTTGTGTGTGTACGTGTGTATCTTTGTGTGTGTATGTATGTATCTTTGTGTGTGTACGTGTGTATCTTTGTGTGTATGTATGTATCTTTGTGTTTGTATGTGTGTATCTTTGTGTGTGTGTACGTGTGTATCTTTGTGTGTGTATGTGTGTATCTTTGTGCGTATGTATGTATCTTCGTGTTTGTATGTATGTATCTTTGTGTGTGTATGTGTGTATCTTTGTGTGTGTACGTGTGTATCTTTGTGTGTGTACGTGTGTATCTTTGTGGGTGTACGTGTGTATCTTTGTGTGTGTAGGTGTGTATCTTTGTGTGTGCATGTGGGTATCTTTGTGTGTGTACGTGTGTATCATTGTGTGTGTACGTGTGTATCTTTGTGTGTGTACGTGTGTATCTTTTTGTGTGTACGTATGTGTCTTTGTGTGTGTACGTGTGTATCTTTGTGTGTGTACGTGTGTATCTTTGTATGTGTACGTGTGTATCTTTGTGTGTGTACGTCTGTATCTTTGTGTGTGTACGTGTGTGTCTTTGTGTGTTTATGTATGTGTCTTTGTGTGTGTATGCGTGTATCTTTGTGTGTGTACGTGTGTATCTTTGTGTGTGTATGTGTGTGTCTTTGTGTGTGTATGTATGTGTCTTTGTGTGTGTATGTATGTGTCTTTGTGTGTGTACGTGTGTATCTTTGTGTGTATGTGTGTATCTTTGTGTGTACGTATGTGTCTTTGTGTGTGTACGTGTGTATCTTTGTGTGTGTACGTATGTATCTTTGTGTGTGTACGTGTGTATCTTTGTGTGTGTACGTGTGTGTCTTTGTGTGTGTATGTGTGTATCTTTGTGTGTGTACGTGTGTATCTTTGTGTGTGTATGTGTGTATCTTTGTGTGTATACGTGTGTGTCTTTGTGTGTGTATGTGTGTATCTTTGTGTGTATATGTGTGTATCTTTGTGTGTGTATCTGTGTGACTTTGTGTGTATGTGTGTATCTTTGTGTGTGTACGTGTGTATCTTTGTGTGTGTATGTGTGTGTCTTTGTGTGTATCTGTGTGTCTTTGTGTGTGTATGTATGTGTCTTTGTGTGTGAATGTGTGTGTCTTTGTGTGTGTACGTGTGTATCTTTGTGTGTGTATGTGTGTGTCTTTGTGTGTATGTGTGTATCTTTGTGTGTGTACGTGTGTATCTTTGTGTATGTATGTGTGTGTCTTTGTGAGTGTACGTGTGTATCTTTGTGTGTGTATGTGTGTGTCTTTGTGTGTGTACATGTGTATCTTTGTGTGTGTACGTGTGTATCTTTGTGTATGTATGTGTGTGTTTTGTGTGTGCCTTTGTGTGTGTATGTATGTGTGTGTCTTTGCGTGTGTATGTGTGTATCTTTGTGTATGTGTATGTGTCTTTGTGTGTGTATGTGTGTGTGTCTTTGTGTATGTGTGTATGTGTCTTTGTGTGTGTATGTGTGTCTTTGTGTATGTGTGTATGTGTCTTTGTGTGTGTATGGGTGTGTCTTTGTGTGTGTATGTGTGTGTGTCTTTGTGTGTGTCTTTGTGTGCGTATGAATGTGTGTCTTTGTGTGTGTATGTGTGTGTCTTTGTGTGTGTACGTGTGTATCTTTGTGTGTGTATGTGTGTATCTTTGTGTGTGTATGTATGTGTGTCTTTGTGTGTGTATGTGTGTGTCTTTGTGTGTGTAAGTGTGTATCTTTGTGTGTGTATGTGTGTGTCTTTGTGTGTGTCTTTGTGTGTGTCTTTGTGTGTGTATGTGTATGTGTGTGTCTTTGTGTGTGTATGTGTGTGTCTTTGTGTGTGTCTTTGTGTGTGTATGTATGTGTGTGTCTTTGTGTATGTATGTGTGTGTATTTGTGTATGTATGTGTGTGTCTTTGTGTATGTATGTGTGTGTCTTTGTGTGTGTATGTGTGTTTCTTTATGTGTGTCTTTGTGTGTGTGTCTTTGTGTGTATGTGTGTCTTTGTGTGTGTATGTTTGTGTCTGTGAAGAGCAGAGCTCAAATAAACAAGTTGGTTTAAAAAGCTGGTATTAAGTTTAATTTCTTTTCATGTCTGCCACCTAGGCTGACCGAGATGATCCCGGAATTCTGCATTTGGTATTCGAGGTGTAAGACGCGGTGTCTCTCCGGTTTCCCCTGCCACTCATATCACCAACTGCTCCATAGTCACCTTTATATTAATCGATTTGGCTTGAATTTCATATATCACCCTCTTACTCACTCTCATACTTGCAGGTGTTTCTTTGCCTGGTTCGTTGGTTCCTGTGTTCCCTGACAGACGTCTGACCCTAGACACTGGCTTGTAAGTCCTACATAAGGGGAGGGTAATCACTTCCTCACTCTCATACTGACCACTTCACTCTGTCTGGTACATAGGTTCCTGTGTTGCCCAACAGGCGTCTGGCCCTAGACACTGGCTTGTAAGTCCTACATAAGGGGAGGGTAATCACTTCCTCACTCTCTTACTGACCACTTCACTCTGTCTGGTACATAGGTTCCTGTGTTCCCTGACAGACGTCTGACCCTAGACACTGGCTTGTAAGTCCTACATAAGGGGAGGGTAATCACTTCCTCACTCGCATACTGACCACTTCACTCTGTCTGGTACATAGGTTCCTGTGTTCCCTGACAGACGTCTGACCCTAGAGACTGGCTTGTAAGTCCTACATAAGGGGAGGGTAATCACTTCCTCACTCGCATACTGACCACTTCACTCTGTCTGGTACATAGGTTCCTGTTTTCCCTGACAGACGTCTGACTCTAGACACTGGCTTGTAAGTCCTACATAAGGGGAGGGTAATCACTTCCTCACTTGCATACTGACCACTTCACTCTGTCTGATACATAGGTTCCTGTGTTCCCTGACAGACGTCTGACCCTAGACACTCGCTGGTAAGTCCTACATAAGGGATGGCAATCACTTCCTCACTGTCATACTGACCACTTCACTCTGTCTGGTACATAGGTTCCTGTGTTCCCTGACAGACGTCTGACCCTAGAGAGTGACTTGTAGGTCCTACATAAGGGGAGGGTAATCACTTCCTCACTCTCATACTGATCACTTCACTCTGTATGATACATAGGTTCCTGTGTTCCCTGACAGACGTCTGACCCTAGACACTGGCTTGTAAGTCCTACATAAAGGAAGCGTAATCACTTCCTCACTCTCATACTGACCACTTCACTCTGTCTGGTACATAGGTTCCTGTGTTGCCCGACAGACGTCTGACCCTAGACACTGGCTTGCATGTCCTACATAAGGGAAGGGTAATCACTTCCTCACTCTCATACTGACCACTTCACTCTGTCTGGTACATAGGTTCCTATGTTCCCTGACAGACGTCTGACCCTAGACACTGGCTTGTAAGCCCTACATAAGGGGAGGGTAATCACTTCCTCACTCTCATACTGACCACTTCACTCTGTCTGGTCCATAGGTTCCTGTGCTCCCTGACAGACGTCTGACCCTAGACATTGGCTTGTATGTCCTACATAAGGGGAGGGTAATCACTTCCTCACTCTCATACTGACCACTTGACTCTGTCTGGTACATAGGCTCCTGTGCTCCCTGACAGACGTCTGACCCTAGACACTGGCTTGTATGTCCTACATAAGGGGAGGGTAATCACTTACTCACTCTCATACTGACCACTACACGCTGTCTGGTACATAGGTTCCTGTGTTCCCTGACAGACGTCTGACCCTAGAGACTGGCTAATATGTCCTACATAAGGGGAGGGTAATCACTTCCTCACTCTCATACTGACCACTTCACCCTGTCTGGTACATAGGTTCCTGTGTTCCCTGACAGACGTCTGACCCTAGACACTGGCTAATATGTCCTACATAAGGGGAGGGTAATCACTTCCTCACTCTCATACTGACCACTTCACCCTGTCTGGTACATAGGTTCCTGTGTTCCCTGACAGATGTCTGACCCTAGACACTGTCTTGTAAGTCCTACATAAGAGAAGGGTAATCACTTCCTCACTCTCATACTGACCACTTCACTCTGTCTGGTACATAGGTTCCTGTGTTCCCTGACAGATGTCTGACCCTAGACACTGTCTTGTAAGTCCTACATAAGAGGAGTGTAATCACTTCCTCACTCTCATACTTGCAGGTGTTCACTCTGTCTGGTCCATAGGTTCCTGTGTTCCCTGACAGATGTCTGACCCTAGACACTGTCTTGTAAGTCCTACATAAGGGGAGGGTAATCACTTCCTCACTCTCATACTGACCACTTCACCCAGTCTGGTACATAGGTTCCTGTGCTCCCTGACAGACGACTGACCATCTGTTTAATAAACTAAAGAAAAAGCTAATTAATTGCAAACTTCTATAAAGATATATATTCCCTAATAATAATGGTGAAGAAGGAAATAAAGTTAAAAATGTTAAGTATACCCGTGGCTGCAATCTTTCTGGCTGACATTCTTTACTCGAGGAAGGGCCGTTGTCGAATTTTACTTAAATTGGTTAAGGTTTAATTAATTATTAGAAATTATATTTGTGATTCATAACTATTATTAATTTTGATTTATCGAGTGAATTAATAAAATTCAGAGCACTGGGAGGTCGATTGACTTCAAAAAATCGATTTTTTTGTTTTTAATGTTAAAAAAATATATAATTCTTCAGCTTTAAAATGATATATATAACACAGGTATAGTTTTATTTGTTATAATGATGGTTGCAGTGTTAGATTTACAGTGATGGAAAAAAATGGGTATAAAAGCTAGTCAGAATATGAAGGAAGCCTGTATATAAAATATATATGTCGACTCTCAGAGGCAAAAAGGGCAGTTCAGTTGCTTGAAAATGAAGCTAGAACTAAGAAAAGGAAATGAAAAGGTGAGCCGGAATATGGAGCAGGCATTCTGAAAGTATGTGTAATTTGAAAAGAATGGTACTTCAGCTTTGATCGCAACTTCCCAAAACATTGACTTTTACACTTCAGGTACACATTTCTCAAAAACTATAAGATATATTGATATAACATTTTTAGTGCTTATTTATCCATGTTTGTCGAGTACAGCCGGTTAAAGCTTTTGTGAATTAGAGCTATAATGTGGAGAAAAACAATTTTAATGCTTCAAAATATTACCATATTTTTCCTATATAGAATTAAATAATTTTTTTATGTGCAAAATACAAACTACATAGGATTTATGTTTAACCGGCGATTTCAAACTATGCTTTAAGTTATTCAGATAAAACTTTGGTGCCTGTAGCTTCAAACTCCTACAAGAAAAGTGTACCTGAGGTATGAGGTGTAACATTTTTTTCAGGATACATAGTGTGCCTTATGCCCCTTTTGCATGGATGTCTGTGAATGTAGTTTAATTATTATGTAGTAGTTAAATGTACAAATGCTTGAGCTATAATTACACCAAATTTCAATTTATTCTAATCACTAGTAGCTGCTATATTTAAATTTTAAGTATTGGTGTAAGTTAACCTCGTGGTGATAAAAGTAACCTCCCAGTGCCCTTAATGGTGTGAAATCAATGTTTGACCACGGACATGTAAGTGCTACATATGATTCGGGTACCCAGGTAAAGAAGGAAACATATTTTCATGTCCTGGCTGTGCAAACAGAATGGAAGGTCAAAGTGAGCAGCAATTAAACATTTGCCATATCACATAACCCTACTGTCTTATCTTATTCCCATTGTGGCTTCAAGGAAATTTGTAATAATAGTATTTGTACAAATCCTTACTTGAATTATATGAAGTAGATATTAGAATAATCACTTTTGTGAATAGTTTGTACAGAGTGAGTAGAGAAGGTCATGTGACTGCACATATAAGATTTCTACGACAGTTTCCTAAACTATAACAAATACCACAACAAAGGAAGAGCTCCAATGTAGCACAGTGTAAGCCGTACAAGGTCCGATCAATTGTCCCACGTGCCTATCCCAAAGTGCACTTTCCCACCTCCTTTGTGCGATAAGCTTTCCAATTTACTTACGCAGTTTGCAATTCATTTAACCTGAATTTTAATAAATTTAAGCACGAGAGTTTAAGCGTTGATATCCCCACGGTTATTGGATAAACCATTACACGTTCTTTACATGCAGCGTTTGTTGCAGGTTATCAAGATGCTGGTTATAGTGGTAGCCCTTTTCGCCCTGTGCTGGCTGCCCCTCCAAACGTACAACGTGCTGCAAGGAATCTTCCCGCAGATCAACCAGTAAGTTACGTCTATCCCCATTCACATGCTCTTTGCACACCTTATATACACTCTTCCCGCAGATCAACCAGTAAGTTACGTCTATCCCCATTCACATGCTCTTTGCACACCTTATATACACTCTTCCTGCAGATCAACCAGTAAGTTACGTCTATCCCCATTCACTTGCTCTTTGCACACCTTATATACACTCTTCCTGCAGATCAACCAGTAAGTTACGTCTATCCCCATTCACTTGCTCTTTGCACACCTTATATACACTCTTCCTGCAGCTCAACCAGTAAGTTACGTCTATCCCCATTCACATGCTCTTTGCACACCTTATATACACTCTTCCTGCAGATCAACCAGTAAGTTACGTCTATCCCCATTCACATGCTCTTTGCACACCTTATATACACTCTTCCTGCAGATCAACCAGTAAGTTACTTCTTACACCATTCACTTGCTCTTTGCACACCTTATATACACTCTTCCTGCAGCTCAACCAGTAAGTTACTTCTTACACCATTCACTTGCTCTTTGCACACCTTATATACACTCTTCCTGCATATCAACCAGTAAGTTACTTCTTACACCATTCACTTGCTCTTTGCACACCTTATATACACTCTTCCTGCAGATCAACCAGTAAGTTACGTCTATCCCCATTCACATGCTCTTTGCACACCTTATATACACTCTTCCTGCAGATCAACCAGTAACTTACGTCTATCCCCATTCACATGCTCTTTGCACACCTTATATACACTCTTGCTGCAGATCAACCAGTAAGTTACTTCTTACCCCATTCCCATGCTCTTTGCACACCTTATATACACTCTTCCTGCAGCTCAACCAGTAAGTTACTTCTTACACCATTCACATGCTCTTTGCACACCTTATATACACTCTTCCTGCAGATCAACCAGCAAGTTACTTCTTACACCATTCACTTGCTCTTTGCACACCTTATATACACTCTTCCTACAGCTCAACTAGTAAGTTACTTCTTACACCATTCACTTGCTCTTTGCACACCTTATATACACTCTTCCTGCAGATCAACCAGTAAGTTACTTCTTACACCATTCACATGCTCTCTGCACACCTTATATACACTCTTCCTGCAGCTCAACCAGTAAGTTACTTCTTACACCATTCACATGCTCTTTGCACACCTTATATACACTCTTCCTGCAGAACAACCAGTAAGTTACTTCTTACACCATTCACTTGCTCTTTGCACACCTTATATACACTCTTCCTGCAGATCAACCAGTAAGTTACTTCTATCCCCATTCACTTGCTCTTTGCACACCTTATATACACTCTTCCTGCAGATCAACCAGTAAGTTACGTCTATCCCCATTCACTTGCTCTTTGCACACCTTATATACACTCTTCCTGCAGATCAACCAGTAAGTTACTTCTATCCCCATTCACTTGCTCTTTGCACACCTTATATACACTCTTCCTGCAGATCAACCAGTAAGTTACTTCTATCCCCATTCACTTGCTCTTTGCACACCTTATATACACTCTTCCTGCAGACCAACCAGTAAGTTACTTCTATCCCCATTCACTTGCTCTTTGCACACCTTATATACACTCTTCCTGCAGATCAACCAGTAAGCTACGTCTATCCCCATTCACATGCTCCTTGCACACCTTATATACACTCTTCCCGCAGATCAACCAGTAAGTTACGTGTATCCCCATTCACTTGCTCTTTGCACACCTTATATACACTCTTCCTGCAGATCAACCAGTAAGTTACGTCTATCCCCATTCACTTGCTCTTTGCACACCTTATATACACTCTTCCTGCAGATCAACCAGTAAGTTGCTTCTATCCCCATTCACTTGCTCTTTGCACACCTTATATACACTCTTCCTGCAGATCAACCAGTAAGTTACGTGTATCCCCATTCACATGCTCTTTGCACACCTTATATACACTCTTCCTGCAGATCAACCAGTAAGTTACTTCTATCCCCATTCACTTGCTCTTTGCACACCTTATATACACTCTTCCTGCAGATCAACCAGTAAGTTACTTCTTACACCATTCACATGCTCTTTGCACACCTTATATACACTCTTCCTGCAGATCAACCAGTAAGTTACTTCTTACACCATTCACATGCTCTTTGCACACCTTATATACACTCTTCCTGCAGATCAACCAGTAAGTTACTTCTATCCCCATTCACTTGCTCTTTGCACACCTTATATACACTCTTCCTGCAGATCAACCAGTAAGTTACTTCTTACACCATTCACATGCTCTTTGCACACCTTATATACACTCTTCCTGCAGATCAACCAGTAAGTTACTTCTTACACCATTCACCTGCTCTTTGCACACCTTATATACACTCTTCCTGCAGATCAACCAGTAAGCTACGTGTATCCCCATTCACTTGCTCTTTGCACACCTTATATACACTCTTCCTGCAGATCAACCAGTAAGTTACGTGTATCCCCATTCACTTGCTCTTTGCACACCTTATATACACTCTTCCTGCAGATCAACCAGTAAGTTACGTCTATCCCCATTCACTTGCTCTTTGCACACCTTATATACACTCTTCCTGCAGGTAAACCAGTAAGTTACGTCTATCCCCATTCACATGCTCTTTGCACACCTTATATACACTCTTCCTGCAGATCAACCAGTAAGTTACGTCTATCCCCATTCACATGCTCTTTGCACACCTTATATACACTCTTCCTGCAGATCAACCAGTAAGTTACGTCTATCCCCATTCACATGCTCTTTGCACACCATATATACACTCTTCCTGCAGCTCAACCAGTAAGTTACTTCCTTCACCATTCACCTGCTCTTTGCACACCTTATATACACTCTTCCTGCAGCTCAACCAGTAAGTTACTTCCTTCACCATTCACCTGCTCTTTGCACACCTTATATACACTCTTCCTGCAGATCAACCAGTAAGCTACGTGTATCCCCATTCACATGCTCTTTGCACACCTTATATACACTCTTCCTGCAGATCAACCAGTAAGCTACGTGTATCCCCATTCACTTGCTCTTTGCACACCTTATATACACTCTTCCTGCAGATCAACCAGTAAGTTACTTCCTTCACCATTCACCTGCTCTTTGCACACCTTATATACACTCTTCCTGCAGATCAACCAGTAAGTTACTTCTTACACCATTCACTTGCTCTTTGCACACCTTATATACACTCTTCCTGCAGATCAAACAGTAAGTTACTTCTTACACCATTCACTTGCTCTTTGCACACCTTATATACACTCTTCCTGCAGATCAACCAGTAAGTTACTTCTTACACCATTCACTTGCTCTTTGCACACCTTATATACACTCTTCCTGCAGATCAACAAGTAAGTTACGTCTATCCCCATTCACATGCTCTTTGCACACCTTATATACACTCTTCCTGCAGATCAACCAGTAAGTTACGTGTATCCCCATTCACTTGCTCTTTGCACACCTTATATACACTCTTCCTGCAGATCAACCAGTAAGTTACGTCTATCCCCATTCACTTGCTCTTTGCACACCTTATATACACTCTTCCTGCAGATCAACCAGTAAGTTACGTCTATCCCCATTCACTTGCTCTTTGCACACCTTATATACACTCTTCCTGCAGATCAACCAGTAAGTTACGTGTATCCCCATTCACTTGCTCTTTGCACACCTTATATACACTCTTCCTGCAGATCAACCAGTAAGTTACGTCTATCCCCATTCACTTGCTCTTTGCACACCTTATATACACTCTTCCTGCAGATCAACCAGTAAGTTACTTCTATCCCCATTCACCTGCTCTTTGCACACCTTATATACACTCTTCCTGCAGATCAACCAGTAAGTTACTTCTATCCCCATTCACCTGCTCTTAGCACACCTTATATACACTCTTCCTGCAGATCAACCAGTAAGTTACTTCTATCCCCATTCACTTGCTCTTTGCACACCTTATATACACTCTTCCTGCAGATCAACCAGTAAGTTACTTCTATCCCCATTCACTTGCTCTTTGCACACCTTATATACACTCTTCCTGCAGATCAACCAGTAAGTTACGTCTATCCCCATTCACATGCTCTTTGCACACCTTATATACACTCTTCCTGCAGATCAACCAGTAAGTTACGTCTATCCCCATTCACATGCTCTTTGCACACCTTATATACACTCTTCCTGCAGATCAACCAGTAAGTTACTTTTTACACCATTCACTTGCTCTTTGCACACCTTATATACACTCTTCCTGCAGATCAACCAGTATGTTACTTCTTACACCATTCACCTGCTCTTTGCACACCTTATATACACTCTTCCTGCAGATCAACCAGTAAGTTACTTCTTACACCATTCACCTGCTCTTTGCACACCTTATATACACTCTTCCTGCAGATCAACCAGTAAGTTACTTCTTACACCATTCACCTGCTCTTTGCACACCTTATATACACTCTTCCTGCAGATCAACCAGTAAGTTACTTCTTACACCATTTACTTGCTCTTTGCACAACTTATATACACTCTTCCTGGAGATCAACCAGTAAGTTACGTCTATCCCCATTCACATGCTCTTTGCACACCTTATATACACTCTTCCTGCAGATCAACCAGTAAGTTACGTCTATCCCCATTCACTTGCTCTTTGCACACCTTATATACACTCTTCCTGCAGATCAACCAGTAAGTTACTTATTACACCATTTACTTGCTCTTTGCACACCTTATATACACTCTTCCTGCAGATCAACCAGTAAGTTACGTCTATCCCCATTCACTTGCTCTTTGCACACCTTATACACACTCTTCTTGCAGATCAACCAGTAAGTTACTTCTTACACCATTCACCTGCTCTTTGCACACCTTATATAGACTCTTCCTGCAGATCAACCAGTAAGTTACTTCTTACACCATTTACTTGCTCTTTGCACAACTTATATACACTCTTCCTGCAGATCAACCAGTAAGTTACGTCTATCCCCATTCACTTGCTCTTTGCACACCTTATATACACTCTTCCTGCAGATCAACCAGTAAGTTACGTCTATCCCCATTCACTTGCTCTTTGCACACCTTATATACACTCTTCCTGCAGATCAACCAGTAAGTTACGTCTATCCCCATTCACTTGCTCTTTGCACACCTTATATACACTCTTCCTGCAGATCAACCAGTAAGTTACTTCTTACAACATTCACTTGCTCTTTGCACACCTTATATACACTCTTCCTGCAGATCAACCAGTAAGTTACTTCTTACAACATTCACTTGCTCTTTGCACACCTTATATACACTCTTCCTGCAGATCAACCAGTAAGTTACGTCTAACACCGTTCACTTGCTCTTTGCACACCTTATATACACTCTTCCTGCAGATCAACCAGTAAGTTACTTCTTACAACATTCACTTGCTCTTTGCACACCTTATATACACTCTTCCTGCAGATCAACCAGTAAGTTACGTCTAACACCATTCACTTGCTCTTTGCACACCTTATATACACTCTTCCTGCAGATCAACCAGTAAGTTACTTCTTACAACATTCACTTGCTCTTTGCACACCTTATATACACTCTTCCTGCAGATCAACCAGTAAGTTACGTCTAACACCATTCACTTGCTCTTTGCACACCTTATATACACTCTTCCTGCAGATCAACCAGTAAGTTACGTCTAACACCATTCACATGCTCTTTGCACACCTTATATACACTCTTCCTGCAGATCAACCAGTAAGTTACGTCTCTCCCCATTCACCTGCTCTTTGCACACCTTATATACACTCTTCCTGCAGATCAACCAGTAAGTTACTTCTTACAACATTCACTTGCTCTTTGCACACCTTATATACACTCTTCCTGCAGATCAACCAGTAAGTTACTTCTTACAACATTCACTTGCTCTTTGCACACCTTATATACACTCTTCCTGCAGATCAACCAGTTACTTCTTCCACCATTCACTTGCTCTTTGCACACCTTATATACACTCTTCCTGCAGATCAACCAGTAAGTTACTTCTTACACCATTCACTTGCTCTTTGCACACCTTATATACACTCTTCCTGCAGATCAACCAGTAAGTTACGTCTATCCCCATTCACTTGCTCTTTGCACACCTTATATACACTCTTCCTGCAGGTAAACCAGTAAGTTACGTCTATCCCCATTCACATGCTCTTTGCACACCTTATATACACTCTTCCTGCAGATCAACCAGTAAGTTACGTCTATCCCCATTCACATGCTCTTTGCACACCTTATATACACTCTTCCTGCAGATCAACCAGTAAGTTACGTCTATCCCCATTCACATGCTCTTTGCACACCATATATACACTCTTCCTGCAGCTCAACCAGTAAGTTACTTCCTTCACCATTCACCTGCTCTTTGCACACCTTATATACACTCTTCCTGCAGCTCAACCAGTAAGTTACTTCCTTCACCATTCACCTGCTCTTTGCACACCTTATATACACTCTTCCTGCAGATCAACCAGTAAGCTACGTGTATCCCCATTCACATGCTCTTTGCACACCTTATATACACTCTTCCTGCAGCTCAAACAGTAAGTTACGTCTATCCCCATTCACCTGCTCTTTGCACACCTTATATACACTCTTCCTGCAGATCAACCAGTAAGTTACGTCTATCCCCATTCACATGCTCTTTGCACACCTTATATACACTCTTCCTGCAGATCAACCAGTAAGTTACGTCTCTCCCCATTCACATGCTCTTTGCACACCTTATATACACTCTTCCTGCAGATCAACCAGTAAGTTACGTCTCTCCCCATTCACATGCTCTTTGCACACCTTATATACACTCTTCTTGCAGCTCAACCAGTAAGTTACGTCTATCCCCATTCACCTGCTCTTTGCACACCTTATATACACTCTTCCTGCAGCTCAACCAGTAAGTTACTTCTTACACCATTCACATGCTCTTTGCACACCTTATATACACTCTTCTTGCAGCTCAACCAGTAAGTTACGTCTATCCCCATTCGCCTGCTCTTTGCACACCTTATATACACTCTTCCTGCAGCTCAACCAGTAAGTTACTTCTTACACCATTCACATGCTCTTTGCACACCTTATATACACTCTTCTTGCAGCTCAACCAGTAAGTTACGTCCAACACCATTCACTTGCTCTTTGCACACCTTATATACACTCTTCTTGCAGCTCAACCAGTAAGTTACGTCTAACACCATTCACTTGCTCTTTGCACACCATATATACACTCTTCCTGCAGATCAACCAGTAAGTTACTTCTTACACCATTCACTTGCTCTTTGCACACCATATATACACTCTTCTTGCAGCTCAACCAGTAAGTTACGTCTAACACCATTCACTTGCTCTTTGCACACCATATATACACTCTTCCTGTAGATCAACCAGTAAGTTACTTCTTACACCATTCACATGCTCTTTGCACACCTTATATACACTCTTCTTGCAGATCAACCAGTAAGTTACGTCTATCCCCATTCACATGCTCTTTGCACACCTTATATACACTCTTCCTGCAGATCAAACAGTAAGTTACTTCTTACACCATTCACTTGCTCTTTGCACACCTTATATACACTCTTCCTGCAGATCAACCAGTAAGTTACTTCTTACACCATTCACTTGCTCTTTGCACACCTTATATACACTCTTCTTGCAGATCAACCAGTAAGTTACGTCTATCCCCATTCACATGCTCTTTGCACACCTTATATACACTCCTCTTGCAGATCAACCAGTAAGTTACGTCTATCCCCATTCACATGCTCTTTGCACACCTTATATACACTCTTCTTGCAGATCAACCAGTAAGTTACGTCTATCCCCATTCACATGCTCTTTGCACACCTTATATACACTCTTCCTGCAGATCAACCAGTAAGTTACTTCTTACACCATTCACTTGCTCTTTGCACACTATATATACACTCTTCCTGCAGATCAACCAGTAAGTTACTTCTTACACCATTCACATGCTCTTTGCACACCATATATACACTCTTCCTGCAGATCAACCAGTAAGTTACTTCTTACACCATTCACTTGCTCTTTGCACACCTTATATACACTCTTCTTGCAGATCAACCAGTAAGTTACGTCTATTCCCATTCACATGCTCTTTGCACACCTTATATACACTCTTCCAGCAGATCAACCAGTAAGTTACGTCTATCCCCATTCACATGCTCTTTGCACACCTTATATACACTCTTCTTGCAGATCAACCAGTAAGTTACGTCTATCCCCATTCACTTGCTCTTTGCACACCTTATATACACTCTTCTTGCAGATCAACCAGTAAGTTACGTCTATCCCCATTCACATGCTCTTTGCACACCTTATATACACTCTTCCCTCAGATCAACCAGTAAGTTACTTCTATCGCCATTCACATGCTCTTTGCACACCTTATATACACTCTTCCAGCAGCTCAACCAGTAAGTTACTTCTATCCGCATTCACATGCTCTTTGCACACCTTATATACACTCTTCTTGCAGATCAACCAGTAAGTTACTTCTATCCGCATTCACTTGCTCTTTGCACACCTTATATACACTCTTCCAGCAGCTCAACCAGTAAGTTACTTCTATCCGCATTCACATGCTCTTTGCACACCTTATATACACTCTTCTTGCAGATCAACCAGTAAGTTACGTCTATCCCCATTCACATGCTCTTTGCACACCTTATATACACTCTTCTTGCAGATCAACCAGTAAGTTACGTCTATCCCCATTCACATGCTCTTTGCACACCTTATATACACTCTTCCAGCAGATCAACCAGTAAGTTACTTCTATCCCCATTCACATGCTCTTTGCACACCTTATATACACTCTTCTTGCAGATCAACCAGTAAGTTACGTGTATCTCCATTCACTTGCTCTTTGCACACCATATATACACTCTTCCTGCAGATCAACCAGTAAGTTACTTCTTACACCATTCACTTGCTCTTTGCACACCATATATACACTCTTCCTGCAGATCAACCAGTAAGTTACTTCTTACACCATTCACTTGCTGTTTGCACACCTTATATACACTCTTCTTGCAGATCAACCAGTAAGTTACTTCTATCCCCATTCACATGCTCTTTGCACACCTTATATACACTCTTCTTGCAGATTAACCAGTAAGTTACGTCTATCCCCATTCACATGCTCTTTGCATACCTTATATACACTCTTCCTGTAGATCAACCAGTAAGTTACGTCTATCCCCATTCACATGCTCTTTGCACACCTTATATACACTCTTCCTGCAGATCAACCAGTAAGTTACGTCTGTCCCCATTCACATGCTCTTTGCATACCTTATATACACTCTTCCTGTAGATCAACCAGTAAGTTACGTCTATCCCCATTCAGATGCTCTTTGCACACCTTATATACACTCTTCTTGCAGATCAACCAGTAAGTTACTTCTTACACCATTCACTTGCTCTTTGAGTAGACCTAAGCTTATCTCGGAGTTGGATCTCAGATATCGTGTACCTGAAACTGTACCACGCCAGTAGACCTAAGCTTATCTCGGAGCTGGATCTCAGATATCGTGTACCTGAAACTGTACCACGCCAGTAGACCTAAGCTTATCTCGGAGTTGGATCTCAGATATCGTGTACCTGTAACTGTACCACGCCACTAGACCTAAGCTTATCTCGGGGTTGGATCTCAGATATCGTGTACCAGAAACCGTACTGATGGGGAGGTCCTCTTGTCCCAGATTGTAATGTGATGTGTTACTATTGATCACAAATCTCAGAGAAAACACATTACTTCCGATTTGTTGCTACACTTTGAAGCTTACGGGGAGGTCCTCTTGTGCCAGATTGTAATGTGATGTGTTACTATTGATCACAAATCTCACAGAAGACACATTACTTCCGATTTGTTGCAACACTTTGATGCTGACGGGGAGGTCCTCTTGTGCCAGATTGTAATGTGATGTGATACTATTGATCACAAATCACAGAGAAAACACATTACTTCCGATTTGTTGCAACACTTTGAAGCTTACGGGGAGATCCTCTTTTCCCAGATTGTGACAGAGAGGGAATGAAACGTCTTGCACACACAGGGTTGGACAGTGTTACCCCATCCAACCTGTTGTCCCGATTTGGCTCCCTCACATTTCCACTGAAGAATGCCATTCGTGAAGACATTTGGAAGACCGCGAAGAGCTGATTCACACAGTGAAAATCTGCCTCCACAGACAGAGTAAAGACAGGGAAAGATGCTCCGTGTCTCGCTGGAGAAAGGCTGTGGAACTTGAAGGGATTATCTAGAGAAATACAGTGACCAGACGAAACATTACTCTTTTATATATGTAAAGTTAAATTTTGTGCAATAAATACCTTTGGAGAGAAAATATGGTATATTACTTATTGGGCAACCTTTGTACCTTTAGCTTGATCGTTTTTCTGTGAGATAATGAGGGTGTTTTGTTCCATTACCCAGTGAGTGAATTTGAGTATACAAGAGGCTGTATTCCACAGTGTTTAATAGTGTTGTTACTAAATGTGGTACGACAACGGGGAACATTCAATATGGCGAGCCTCTAGTCAAATGCACTTGATAACATCACTGAGTCCTTTTTATTATCAATTACGCTTCGGATGTGCAACCATTTCATGCAAGATAACAACTGTTTACTTTCTCTACCATGTATAGTAAGTAGAGCAACTGGTGTATTCCACCCAAAAACTCAATACACACATTTCACTGGAAATACATGTTTAGAGGTACCCTGAGCCCAACAAGGTCCTAAGCTTGCAAGTATCTGACACGAGGATTTTCAAAATCCCCCAAGCTACATCACCTTGCACGTCGAACGTTCCTCCAAAATGTTGATCTTCTCAACAACAAACAATGGCTCTGATACTTTTGATAAAGTACCACAACTTTGAGATATTTTCATGATAAATAAACGCACAGTAAATTCAGATCTCGTTCATACATACAATTTGGTCAAATGACATTTTTTAAGTTAAACGTTTTCCATATATTCTTTCATGTTGGTTTGAATTTTCGAACACCCATACTTCTCTAAAATAGGAAGTATTTGCCTCTTGAGTTGTACATGGAAAAGAAGGCAATTCCAGAACCATCACACAGTGACAGGTCTTAAAAGATTTGACAATCACTTAACTTTACTTTATTCCCATGTTCCCCTTAGATCTACAGGAAAATTAGTAGTTCAGTAACTCCTGGAAATTTCTAAAGTAAGAATAAATTAGAAACTAAAAACTTCACTTATCTTAGTAATGTTGCAAGTTATTACTAAAGGTTTTGCAAAAATAACTTGCAACATTACTAAGATCAGTGAAGTTTTTAGTTTCTAATTTCTTCTTACTTTAGAATCTTGTTGCTTCACTGTTAATAGCTTCAATTACCTTAATCCTGGAAATTTATTTCTCGATTAACATGAAGTAGATATAAGAATAACTGTTTGTAAGGATACTTAGTACAAGAGTAGAGAATGTAATGTGAGTGCAACACAACATGTTAATATACATACAAGACCTAAATGTCCTTGCCGACCATTAAGGTTGCAAGGGAGATGACATTCGTGCCTTCTAATTGGTGAATGCGTTTTTTTTGTTTTAGGTACCGCTACATCAACATCATCTGGTTCTGTTGCGACTGGTTGGCCATGAGTAACAGCTGCTACAATCCTTTCATATATGGAATATACAACGTAAGTTTCTATCCACTTGCGTGTGTACCTGAGTTAGAATCAGCCGGACCGGCCCGGCCCCGCCCGTCCCTTTCCCCGTGTGCTACAATCCTTTCATATATGGAATATACAACGTAAGTTTCTATCCACTTGCGTGTGTACCTGAGTTAGAATCAGCCGGTTCGGCCCCGCCCCGCCCGTCCCTTTCCCCGTGTGCTACAATCCTTTCATATATGGAATATACAACGTAAGTTTCTATCCACTTGCGTGTGTACCTGAGTTAGAATCAGCCGGTTCGGCCCGGCCCCGCCCGTCCCTTTCCCCGTGTGCTACAATCCTTTCATATATGGAATATACAACGTAAGTTTCTATCCACTTGCGTGTGTACCTGAGTTAGAATCAGCCCGGCCCGGCCCCGCCCGTCCCTTTCCCCGTGTGCTACAATCCTTTCATATATGGAATATACAACGCAAGTTTCTATCCACTTGCGTGTGTACCTGAGTTAGAATCAGCCGGACCGGCCCGGCCCCGCGCGTCCCTTTCCCCGTGTGCTACAATCCTTTCATATATGGAATAAACAACGTAAGTTTCTATCCACTTGCGTGTGTACCTGAGTTAGAATCAGCCGGACCGGCCCGGCCCCGCCCGTCCCTTTCCCCGTGTGCTACAATCCTTTCATATATGGAATATACAACGTAAGTTTCTATCCACTTGCGTGTGTACCTGAGTTAGAGTCAGCCGGTTCGGCCCGGCCCCGCCCGTCCCTTTCCCCGTGTGCTACAATCCTTTCATATATGGAATATACAACGTAAGTTTCTATCCACTTGCGTGTGTACCTGAGTTAGAATCAGCCGGTTCGGCCCGGCCCCGCCCGTCCCTTTCCCCGTGTGCTACAATCCTTTCATATATGGAATATACAACGCAAGTTTCTATCCACTTGCGTGTGTACCTGAGTTAGAATCAGCCGGACCGGCCCGGCCCCGCGCGTCCCTTTCCCCGTGTGCTACAATCCTTTCATATATGGAATATACAACGTAAGTTTCTATCCACTTGCGTGTGTACCTGAGTTAGAATCAGCCGGTTCGGCCCGGCCCCGCCCGTCCCTTTCCCCGTGTGCTACAATCCTTTCATATATGGAATATACAACGTAAGTTTCTATCCACTTGCGTGTGTACCTGAGTTAGAATCAGCCCGGCCCGGCCCCGCCCGTCCCTTTCCCCGTGTGCTACAATCCTTTCATATATGGAATATACAACGTAAGTTTCTATCCACTTGCGTGTGTACCTGAGTTAGAATCAGCCGGACCGGCCCGGCCCCGCCCGTCCCTTTCCCCGTGTGCTACAATCCTTTCATATATGGAATATACAACGTAAGTTTCTATCCACTTGCGTGTGTACCTGAGTTAGAATCAGCCGGACCGGCCCGGCCCCGCCCGTCCCTTTCCCCGTGTGCTACAATCCTTTCATATATGGAATATACAACGTAAGTTTCTATCCACTTGCGTGTGTACCTGAGTTAGAATCAGCCGGTTCGGCCCCGCCCCGCCCGTCCCTTTCCCCGTGTGCTACAATCCTTTCATATATGGAATATACAACGTAAGTTTCTATCCACTTGCGTGTGTACCTGAGTTAGAATCAGCCGGTTCGGCCCGGCCCCGCCCGTCCCTTTCCCCGTGTGCTACAATCCTTTCATATATGGAATATACAACGTAAGTTTCTATCCACTTGCGTGTGTACCTGAGTTAGAATCAGCCCGGCCCGGCCCCGCCCGTCCCTTTCCCCGTGTGCTACAATCCTTTCATATATGGAATATACAACGCAAGTTTCTATCCACTTGCGTGTGTACCTGAGTTAGAATCAGCCGGACCGGCCCGGCCCCGCGCGTCCCTTTCCCCGTGTGCTACAATCCTTTCATATATGGAATAAACAACGTAAGTTTCTATCCACTTGCGTGTGTACCTGAGTTAGAATCAGCCGGACCGGCCCGGCCCCGCCCGTCCCTTTCCCCGTGTGCTACAATCCTTTCATATATGGAATATACAACGTAAGTTTCTATCCACTTGCGTGTGTACCTGAGTTAGAGTCAGCCGGTTCGGCCCGGCCCCGCCCGTCCCTTTCCCCGTGTGCTACAATCCTTTCATATATGGAATATACAACGTAAGTTTCTATCCACTTGCGTGTGTACCTGAGTTAGAATCAGCCGGTTCGGCCCGGCCCCGCCCGTCCCTTTCCCCGTGTGCTACAATCCTTTCATATATGGAATATACAACGCAAGTTTCTATCCACTTGCGTGTGTACCTGAGTTAGAATCAGCCGGACCGGCCCGGCCCCGCGCGTCCCTTTCCCCGTGTGCTACAATCCTTTCATATATGGAATATACAACGTAAGTTTCTATCCACTTGCGTGTGTACCTGAGTTAGAATCAGCCGGTTCGGCCCGGCCCCGCCCGTCCCTTTCCCCGTGTGCTACAATCCTTTCATATATGGAATATACAACGTAAGTTTCTATCCACTTGCGTGTGTACCTGAGTTAGAATCAGCCCGGCCCGGCCCCGCCCGTCCCTTTCCCCGTGTGCTACAATCCTTTCATATATGGAATATACAACGTAAGTTT
>JAUKNM010000080.1:85000-309729 GCA_030765045.1 Tenodera sinensis
GAATGGAATGTAAACAAATTATTGATTTACATTGTGGTCACACAAATTTGTGAGGTGAGAATGCCAATGGTTGGCCTTTTTACCGTCACTGTATATCTAAAATGTTGTCACTTTTACATTAGTTTGCTATTGGTGCTTTATATCACGAAAACAAATAACACCTAAATGTTGATGCAACTACAGTAAGAAAAAGTAACAACAAACGTAACGTCAGTGCAATGCCTTGCAGTCAGGGTATCACATAAGATCCTTGTATTGCTCTTGTATACAATTTTAACCTACATGTTCATCAATAAAAACATTTAGCAGTAATTATAAAAGGTAATCATGGTACATCGCATGTCACAAAGGAAGCTCGCAGCTTCACTTATTCGCCGATTCTAATTGGGAAGCACCCCCTAGCCTAGTTGGAGTCTGAACATGAGTATATGTCTGGTATGCCACTTGTGTTCATGGCGTCTGTATCTGTATGTGCAGGAGAAATTTAAGCGGGAATTCCAACAGAGGTTCCCGTTCAAATCCCGGTCCTGGAACTCAACAACCTCGCACACGTTGGATAGCATCGACCTAGACAAGTCGCAGACACTCCAGACCAGGGCGTCGCTACGCCTCAACTACCAGAGCAGCCAGCATTACGACTGGAGAAGAAGTTACTCTCAGGTTCCTAAACACGTCACGACGGAGATGTACGTAACGTCTCAAGAACAGGATCACCGGGACACAGCTATGGACGAGCTCTGTCTGTGAGCACGTGGAATCTTTGTGCGACATTGTCCTCCCTATAACATACGTACATGCCCTTTCAATCAGAGATGGCCCTCTATGTGAGATTTTGCAATGCGAAGGCCCTTTCTGTTACATGTACATAGTTGTGTAGATGGCCTGTATGTGAAAGTTGACTGCAATCTTTAGATAAGATTGCACAGATGGATGTAATTGTGAGATAGGATTGTTCTGATGGATGCAGTTGTGAGATTTGGTCGTACAGATGGCTGTACTCGTGAGACAGGATTGCACAGATGGATGTCATCTTGAGACAGGATTGCACAGATGGACGTAATCTTGAGACAGAATTGCACAGATGGACGTAATCTTGAGACAGGATTGCACAGATGGATGTAATCTTGAGACAGGATTTCACAGATGGACATAATCTTAAGACAGGATTGCAAAGATGGACGTAATCGTGAGACAGGATTGCACAGATGGACGTAATCTTGAGACAGGATTGACAGATGGACGTAATCTTGAGACAGAATTGCACAGATGGACCTAATCTTGAGACAGGATTGCACAGATGCATGTAATCTTGAGACAGGATTGACAGATGGACGTAATCTTGAGACAGGATTGCACAGATGGACGTAATCTTGAGACAGGATTGACAGATGGACGTAATCTTGAGACAGCATTGCACAGATGGACGTAATCGTGAGACAGGATTGCACAGATGGACCTAATCTTGAGACAGGATTGCACAGATGCATGTAATCTTGAGACAGGATTGACAGATGGACGTAATCTTGAGACAGGATTGCACAGATGGACGTAATCTTGAGAGAGGATTGACAGATGGACGTAATCGTGAGACAGGATTGCACAGATCGACGTAATCTTGAGACGGGACTGCACAGATGGACGTAATCTTGAGAAAGGATTGCAGAGATGGATGTAATCTTGAGAAAGGATTGCAAAGATCGACGTAATCTTGAGACCGGATTGCACAGATGGACGTAATCTTGAGACAGCATTGTAAAGATGGATGTAATCTTGAGATTGGATTGTAAAGATTGATGTAATCTTGAGACAGGATTGCACAGATGGATGTATTCTTGAGAAAGGATTGACAGATGGATGTAATCTTGAGACAGGATTGCACAGATGGATGTAATCTTGAGAAAGGATTGACAGATCGACGTAATCTTGAGACAGGATTGCACAGATGGATGTAATCTTGAGAAAGGATTGCACAGATGGATGTAATCTTGAGAAAGGATTGCACAGATCGACGTAATCTTGAGATGGGATTTCACAGATGGAAGTAATCTTGAGACAGGATTGTAAAGTTTGGTGTAATCTTGAGATTGGATTGTAAAGATAGATGTAATCTTGAGATGGGATTGTAAAGATTGATATAATCTTGAGATTGGATTGTAAAGATTGATGTAATCTTGAGACAGGATTTCACAGATGGACATAATCTTAAGACAGGATTGCAAAGATGGACGTAATCGTGAGACAGGATTGCACAGATGGACGTAATCTTGAGACAGGATTGACATATGGACGTAATCTTGAGACAGAATTGCACAGATGGACCTAATCTTGAGACAGGATTGCACAGATGCATGTAATCTTGAGACAGGATTGACAGATGGACGTAATCTTGAGACAGGATTGCACAGATGGACGTAATCTTGAGACAGGATTGACAAATGGACGTAATCTTGAGACAGCATTGCACACATGGACGTAATCGTGAGACAGGATTGCACAGATGGACCTAATCTTGAGACAGGATTGCACAGATGCATGTAATCTTGAGACAGGATTGACAGATGGACGTAATCTTGAGACGGGATTGCACAGATGGACGTAATCTTGAGACAGGATTGACAGATGGACGTAATCTTGAAACAGGATTGCACAGATGGACGTAATCGTGAGACAGGATTGCACAGATGGATGTAATCTTGAGAAAGGATTGACAGATGGATGTAATCTTGAGACAGGATTGCACAGATGGATGTAATCTTGAGACAGGATTCCACAGATGGACGTAATCTTGAGACAGGATTGCACAGATGGATGTAATCTTGAGACAGCATTGTAAAGATGGATGTAATCTTGAGATTGGATTGTAAAGATTGATGTAATCTTGAGACAGGATTGCACAGATGGATGTATTCTTGAGAAAGGATTGACAGATGGATGTAATCTTGAGACAGGATTGCACAGATGGATGTAATCTTGAGAAAGGATTGACAGATGGACGTAATCTTGAGACAGGATAGCACAGATGGATGTAATCTTAAGAAAGGATTGCACAGATGGATGTAATCTTGAGAAAGGACTGCACAGATGGATGTCATCTTGAGAAAGGATTGCACAGATGGATGTAATCTTGAGAAAGGACTGCACAGATGGATGTAATCTTGAGAAAGGATTGCACAGATGGACGTAATCTTGAGAAACGATTGCACAGATGGATGTAATCTTGAGAAAGGATTGACAGATGGATGTAATCTTGAGAAAGGATTGCACAGATGGATGAAATCTTGAGAAAGGATTGCACAGATCGACGTAATCTTGAGACGGGATTGCACAGATGGACGTAATCTTGAGACAGGATAGCACAGATCGACGTAATCTTGAGACGGGACTGCACAGATGGACGTAATCTTGAGAAAGGATTGCAGAGATGGATGTAATCTTGAGAAAGGATTGCAAAGATCGACGTAATCTTGAGACCGGATTGCACAAATGGACGTAATCTTGAGACAGCATTGTAAAGATGGATGTAATCTTGAGATTGGATTGTAAAGATTGATGTAATCTTGAGACAGGATTGCACAGATGGATGTATTCTTGAGAAAGGATTGACAGATGGATGTAATCTTGAGACAGGATTGCACAGATGGATGTAATCTTGAGAAAGGATTGACAGATCGACGTAATCTTGAGACAGGATTGCACAGATGGATGTAATCTTGAGAAAGGATTGCACAGATGGATGTAATCTTGAGAAAGGATTGCACAGATCGACGTAATCTTGAGACGGGATTTCACAGATGGAAGTAATCTTGAGACAGGATTGTAAAGTTTGGTGTAATCTTGAGATTGGATTGTAAAGATAGATGTAATCTTGAGACGAGATTGTAAAGATTGATATAATCTTGAGATTGTATTGTAAAGATTGATGTACTCTTGAGATTGGATTGTAAAGATTGATGTAATCTTGAGACAGGATTGTAAAGATGGATGTAATCTTGATATTGGATTGTAAAGATTGATGTAATCTTGAGATTGGATTGTAAAGATGGATGTAATCTTGAGATTGGATTGTAATGATTGATGTAATCTTGAGATTGGATTGTAAAGATGGATGTAATCTTGAGACAGGATTGTAAAGATGGATGTAATCTTGAGATTGGATTGTAAAGATGGATATAATCTTGAGACAGGATTGTAAAGATGGATGTAATCTTGAGACAGGATTGTAAAGATGGATGTAATCTTGAGATTGGATTGTAAAGATGGATGTAATCTTGAGATTGGATTGTAAAGATAGATGTAATCTTGAGATTGGATTGTAAAGATGGATGTAATCTTGAGATTGGATTGTAAAGATGGATGTAATGTTGAGATAGGATTGTAAAGATGGATGTAATCTTGAGATTGGATTGTAAAGATTGATGTAATCTTGAGATTGGATTTTAAAGATGGATGTAATCTTGATATTGGATTGTAAAGATGGATGTAATCTTGATATTGGATTGTAAAGATGGATGTAATCTTGAGATAGGACTGTAAAGATGGATGTAAACTTGAGATTGGATTGTAAAGATTGATGAAATCTTGAGATTGGATTGTAAAGATAGATGTAATCTTGAGATTGGATTGTAAAGATAGATGTAATCTTGAGATTGGATTGTAAAGATTGATGTAATCTTGAGATTGCATTGTAAAAATTCATGTGATCTTGAGATTGGATTGTAAAGATGGATGTAATATTGAGATTGGATTGTAAAGATGGATGTAATCTTGAGATTGGATTGTAAAGATAGATGTAATGTTGAGATTGGATTGTAAAGATGGATGTAATCTTGAGATTGGATTGTAAAGATGGATGTAATCTTGAGATTGGATGTAAAGATGGATGTAATCATGAGACAGGATTGTAAAGATGGATGCAATCTTGAGATTGGATTGTAAAGATTGATGTAATCTTGAGACAGGATTGCAGAGATCGCCCTACTTGTGAGACATAACTGTTGTGTGTAATGAATATGTCAGGTGTAACAATTATGTAAACTGTGTTGTAACACTGAATGTTTCCTGCCAAAATAAATCTTTGAAACTCGGCATTCAATGGTTTTTCTTGTACTGCACATTGTTACACATCATGCTGATGGAAACGTGGCTAACGCGATGGGCAGGGCACGGCGCGAATCGGAATTACATAGTAATGGTAGTCTGATAGGTAGCTAGCATGGTATACCATTGTGTTTAAACTGTAGCTTTTCTAGGAATTAAATGAAAAGAAACTTGTTTAGAATATGAATGTATTAGGAGATTGTTATTTTACTTCATTGGGCCATGACTGGAGTAGGAGAATTACGTTACTGCAGTTCGCGCCGTAGCCTGTCTTCCTTGTTAGCCATGGATGGAAAATAGGTAACTTGGAGTACACATATGACAACAGAATACGTGTGACACGTCTGCCACCTATGATGTAAGGTAAGTACTAGGCACCCCGGCCATGTCACCTTGTCTACCTGTGAGAGGAGACAGAGGGCGGCCGATGCAGGGTCCCTAACAGTTACAGACTGAAGCTCGCCGGTGGTGTCTAGCACAACCGTCACCCTTCGCCGCCGGAGGTAGGTACATCGCCGAGGGATGGAGGTTTAGAGGGAGAATCCTTTTTCCCTACCATGCATCGCTGGGGTGAAGTGAAATAAGGGACATAAATACAGGGCCCGGGGAGACTCCAGAAACAATCAATGGGCCAGGAAGGTCGACTGCGGGAAATGAGCCCGTGACCATCTGAATCTGCAGCCATAGAAAACATATTTTTAGTTTATTAACGACGCTGTCAATTGTCAGGACCAAATCAGCGCCACCGGTATGCCGGAATTGTGTCCCGCGGCAGTTCTAGTACAGAAAGCGAATTTAGATAGATGCAAGTTTAGTGTATCATTATTTAGCGAGGGCTTCGTAGGTTCCCCTCCTTTCTCTTTCTTTACCCCACTCGAATGAGAGCAGTATTCATGCTATTGGCTGGCTGGACATAGGTATTACTGGGGCTCGCAAGTTCATGCCCTAAAAAACACTGAAATATGCTGCTAATATGCTCTTAAAAACTTGAAAATATGCCAAGAAATATGCACTATTTCATTAGAACAGTTCATGTCCCTTTGCAGTAGACGAGTTAGTGTAAATAATAAAGTTACCTTATTCCTTAGAGGTTGAAGCAGAAGTGGTCCCGCTGCTAGTATTAACTACTAAATTGCAGTTCACAACCAACACTACACAAATTTTCAACAGTAAAACGTCGTCTATAGTCTGGCAAAACACTTTTGTAACGTGAAAAACTTCTTTACACGTCACAAGATGTTATAGGACCATATTTAAACGATGTTAACTGTTTCACAGAGAGAGTCAACTCTCTTGGTATGACAAATGGGTTTCTTTCGAGGATGTCTAGAATATCGCACATCTGTTTATAACCAGAATTTTTTGAAATTACATAATTCACTTTCTCTTTCACTTTTTGTCCTATGCTACCAGGAACCGAACTTAGATCACACATTGTTTTTTCAAGCACAGTAAGTGATTCATGCAAAGGAAATCCTACAGCTTCCAATGCCGTTATGGCTGTTGGTAAGAAAGAAAAATGGGCAGATATGAAACTAATATCCTTATTTAACCCAGTGCCTGACAGAATATTTTGCACAGTTTGTATTAATGAGGCATCTTTCGAGTCCAATGAATTAACAACCTCTTCGACTATTTCCATGGGCTCAGCATAATATAAAACTGCTTCGACCCATGTTCCCCATCGAGTAAACACTGGTGCAGGAGGAAGTCGGATATTAGGTGCTGTTGATCTAAACAACTTAACTCTTTTAGGAGATTTAACAAAAATTCTCTTTGTACAGGACACAAATCTATCTACCAGTGGGAAAGAACCATTGTCTCAGAAATTCGACGAAGAGCGTGTGCCTAACAAGTTATATGAATTAAGTTAGGAAAAATACCTTTCAGAGTTTTTCCTATTTGGGCATAAATTGTGTGTTTTAGCGAGATATACATTTTTTGTATCGTAAGATTTTGTGTTATGAGTTAATCAAACGTAATCCAGAGTAAACAGGACTACATAGGCTCTAGTCAGAAAATTCAAAATATACATTTCATTTGTCATCATAATATCTCAAACATATGGCATTTTAATCAAAATCGTTAGAGCCATTTTCAGGGAAATAAAAATTTTGGAAAAATGTTCCGAGCAATTCTCTTCAAAATCTTCGTGTCGCATTCTTGAGAGAGATTACACTTAAATACCAGCTTTGGTTTTTAACCACTTTTCGTTTTTGAGTTTTACTGTCCACAGTCTGACAGACTGACACACACGCGCGCGCGCGCGCGCGCGCGCGGACCTTTTTCTAGACAAACGTGCTTTTTTGGATTTAGGAGTCCTCAAAGCATATTTCCGGTGAAATCTCGACACGAATTGTGCAATACAATACTTCCTCTACTTAGTAGTAGAGAGAGTAAAAAACAAAGTGTAGATATTCGTAATGTCCTAAAAAGCTTTAAATCCTCGTTCTCTATTTGTTTGCTATGGATACTATTGAGCGGTATGTGCCGATCAGAAGCGACCTCTGCCGTCTCGCTGACTGCGCCCACCCCCGTCTCCACTGTGTGCATTGTGGGTAGTATGTGTACTGCATCATGCGACCTCTGCCGTCTCGCTGACTGCGCCCACCCCCGTCTCCACTGTGTGCATTGTGGGTAGTATGTGTACTGCATCATGCGACCTCTGCCGTCTCGCTGACTGCGCCCACCCCCGTCTCCACTGTGTGCATTGTGGGTAGTATGTGTACTGCATCGTGCGACCTCTGCCGTCTCGCTGACTGCGCCCACCCCCGTCTCCACTGTGTGCATTGTGGGTAGTATGTGTACTGCATCATGCGACCTCTGCCGTCTCGCTGACTGCGCCCACCCCCGTCTCCACTGTGTGCATTGTGGGTAGTATGTGTACTGCATCGTGCGACCTCTGCCGTCTCGCTGACTGCGCCCACCTCCGTCTCCACTGTGTGCATTGTGGGTAGTATGTGTACTGCATCAAGCCACCTCTGCCGTCTCGCTGACTGCGCCCACCTCAGTCTCCACTGTGTGCATTGTGGGTAGTATGTGTACTGCATCAAGCCACCTCTGCCGTCTCGCTGACTGCGCCCACCTCCGTCTCCACTGTGTGCATTGTGGGTAGTATGTGTACTGCATCATGCGACCTCTGCCGTCTCGCTGACTGCGCCCACCTCAGTCTCCACTGTGTGCATTGTGGGTAGTATGTGTACTGCATCGTGCGACCTCTGCCGTCTCGCTGACTGCGCCCACCCCCGTCTCCACTGTGTGCATTGTGGGTAGTATGTGTACTGCATCATGCGACCTCTGCCGTCTCGCTGACTGCGCCCACCCCCGTCTCCACTGTGTGCATTGTGGGTAGTATGTGTACTGCATCGTGCGACCTCTGCCGTCTCGCTGACTGCGCCCACCTCCGTCTCCACTGTGTGCATTGTGGGTAGTATGTGTACTGCATCAAGCGACCTCTGCCGTCTCGCTGACTGCGCCCACCTCCGTCTCCACTGTGTGCATTGTGGGTAGTATGCGTACTGCATCAAGCGACCTCTGCCGTCTCGCTCACTGCGCCCACCTCCGTCTCCACTGTGTGCATTGTGGGTAGTATGTGTACTGCATCATGCCACCTCTGCCGTCTCGCTGACTGCGCCCACCCCCGTCTCCACTGTGTGCATTGTGGGTAGTATGTGTACTGCATCATGCGCCCTCTGTCGTCTCGCTGACTGCGCCCACCTCAGTCTCCACTGTGTGCATTGTGGGTAGTATGTGTACTGCATCATGCCACCTCTGCCGTCTCGCTGACTGCGCCCACCTCCGTCTCCACTGTGTGCATTGTGGGTAGTATGTGTACTGCATCATGCGACCTCTGCCGTCTCGCTGACTGCGCCCACCTCAGTCTCCACTGTGTGCATTGTGGGTAGTATGTGTACTGCATCATGCGACCTCTGCCGTCTCGCTGACTGCGCCCACCTCCGTCTCCACTGTGTGCATTGTGGGTAGTATGTGTACTGCATCATGCGCCCTCTGCCGTCTCGCTGACTGCGCCCACCTCAGTCTCCACTGTGTGCATTGTGGGTAGTATGTGTACTGCATCAAGCCACCTCTGCCGTCTCGCTGACTGCGCCCACCTCAGTCTCCACTGTGTGCATTGTGGGTAGTATGTGTACTGCATCAAGCCACCTCTGCCGTCTCGCTGACTGCGCCCACCTCCGTCTCCACTGTGTGCATTGTGGGTAGTATGTGTACTGCATCATGCGACCTCTGCCGTCTCGCTGACTGCGCCCACATCAGTCTCCACTGTGTGCATTGTGGGTAGTATGTGTACTGCATCATGCGACCTCTGCCGTCTCGCTGACTGCGCCCACATCAGTCTCCACTGTGTGCATTGTGGGTAGTATGTGTACTGCATCCTGCGACCTCTGCCGTCTCGCTGACTGCGCCCACCTCAGTCTCCACTGTGTGCATTGTGGGTAGTATGTGTACTGCATCATGCGACCTCTGCCGTCTCGCTGACTGCGCCCACCTCAGTCTCCACTGTGTGCATTGTGGGTAGTATGTGTACTGCATCATGCGACCTCTGCCGTCTCGCTGACTGCGCCCACCTCAGTCTCCACTGTGTGCATTGTGTGTAGTATGTGTACTGCATCGTGCCACCTCTGCCGTCTCGCTGACTGCGCCCACCTCCGTCTCCACTGTGTGCATTGTGGGTAGTATGTGTACTGCATCATGCGCCCTCTGTCGTCTCGCTGACTGCGCCCACCTCCGTCTCCACTGTGTGCATTGTGGGTAGTATGTGTACTGCATCGTGCGACCTCTGCCGTCTCGCTGACTGCGCCCACCTCAGTCACCACTGTGTGCATTGTGGGTAGTATGTGTACTGCATCATGCGACCTCTGCCGTCTCGCTGACTGCGCCCACCTCAGTCTCCACTGTGTGCATTGTGGGTAGTATGTGTACTGCATCATGCGACCTCTGCCGTCTCGCTGACTGCGCCCACCTCAGTCACCACTGTGTGCATTGTGGGTAGTATGTGTACTGCATCATGCGACCTCTGCCGTCTCGCTGACTGCGCCCACCTCAGTCTCCACTGTGTGCATTGTGGGTAGTATGTGTACTGCATCAAGCCACCTCTGCCGTCTCGCTGACTGCGCCCACCTCAGTCTCCACTGTGTGCATTGTGGGTAGTATGTGTACTGCATCATGCGACCTCTGCCGTCTCGCTGACTGCGCCCACCTCAGTCTCCACTGTGTGCATTGTGGGTAGTATGTGTACTGCATCAAGCCACCTCTGCCGTCTCGCTGAGTGCGCCCACCCCCGTCTCCACTGTGTGCATTGTGGGTAGTATGTGTACTGCATCATGCGACCTCTGCCGTCTCGCTGACTGCGCCCACCTCAGTCACCACTGTGTGCATTGTGGGTAGTATGTGTACTGCATCATGTGACCTCTGCCCTAAAGCAGAGCAATATCTCATCTTTGGAGGAAGGATGTGTTACACGTATCTGTCTTAATGACGAAATGATACCCACTGTAGCAGGGGAGCATTTCACTCAACTACGTCAGCTGAGTCTGAATTCTAACTTAACAGCATTATTTGGGGTTCTAACCTTTGCCCACTTATGCTTGAAATAATAACGATAAACATTGCTGTGAATTATTACATAATGGCAAATAAGACATGAGGGTGGAGTGCGTTCTGTACAGTAGAGATAAAATATGTTGCACACAGGAAATGCGATTGACAAGTGTCCAACAATCATTGCGCAAACATCAACTGGAGCGAAAATATAATCACGAAACTGCTATCCTTTACATAATAAATGGAAAGATGACTGTTTCAAATCATGAAGATTTTGACTTCATGGAGCATTATTAATTGCAGTTACGTATTTGTGCAGGTCCTCAATAATTTAAATTATTGGTGAGTATTAAAGCGTACCAGTAAACGAGTCTATTGTGCACCGGTAAATTATTAATTATTAATAACAATAACTGTCTAATTTGTTAGATGTAGGTATGTTTATAGGTGAGCAGGATGGCTCAGGTGGTAAAGTCCACGGTGCGCAGGTTTCCCCGAGTCGCCAGGCGAATGCTGGGAAGGGTTTCCATATCCTCCAAATTTCCTGTCCCTCCCGTTCGTTACGTTACTCATTTCATTTCACACTTCATCCATTAGGTGTCTTTCAGGGTTTGCAGCATCGGCGAGCGTCGCTGCAGCAGCACGACAGGGGAAAAGGATGTGTTCAGGAATTCTCGTCCTCCGGATTGGAAGGTGAACCTACTGGTTTCCGGACCCTCCATGGGATGGTACAAGCCCGAGAGGGGTGGGGAGCCGGTTTGCGAGTCCCGTGCCCCCTTGGAAGTTCGAGCCCAAGGTGTGAGAGAGGAGCTGGACTGAGCCAGCCTCCGCCGGAGTGATTCTAACTGGGAAATTGTAGGGACCCTGTCGTCTGCTCTGTCGTGGCAACATTCTGGTCGCCCTTAAGATCCATTCGCCTCACTCATCCTCCCGGGGGTGTGCCTGTCAGCAGCATAAAAGATCGCCTTTCGGTTAAAGTGCTAGGTCCCCCTCTGCAAGTTGTCATACAGTCATAGATACCTGTTTTATAGATTTCTTGAGGGTCACAAACTCGGCTATTAATACATTAAACCACACATTTTGTAATTTCCGGAAACCTCTCTTTTTGGGGTTGACAAATTCGCCTTACCAATAAATCTCATGTTTTACATTCAAGTGGCTTTTTCTAGCCACTGCTGTTTAATCCTACATCTCTTATACAACTTTTTTTATTTTACAAAACAAAGTTTTCTGTCTCTTTCATGTTAACTGAAATAAACGTTTGTAGAAGTGATTTAGTGGCACCTTTCGTTGTCACGAAACTCCATTGTTTTGACACTAGTACCTCTGCTGCATGCTACTATGGCCATTTCAGCAGACCACAAAACAGTTTCCTTGTCGTGTTCTTCGGGAAAAAAATAAGCATTTTCCTCCTGTTATTACCAGCCGGCCATTCGGCATCATCAAATTGATAGCTTGCCATGTAAACGCCTTACAATATTTAATTCGATATTTTAATGAAATTCACCGTAAACATGAAGGCAGGAAAGACAATGGCAATAATTGTGTAAACATAATGGCGTTTACTATAACCGTGCACGGTGTTTTTTACTTTCTTTACTATATTGTATTCCACCCAAAAATTCGATGTCGAGATTTTACCTGAAATATATGTTTTTAGGCCTCCTGAATTCGAAAAAAGCATCTTTAGAAAAAAGTTCGCGCGCGCGCGTGTCTGTATCTGTCAGTTTATGGACAACATAACTCAAAAACGAAAAAAAGGTTAAAAACCAAAGTTGGTATTTCTTTCAAGGATGCGACACGAAGATTTTGAAGAAAATAGCCCCACCCTAAACTACCCTTTACATGGAACATTTTTCGAAAATTTTGATTTTCTTGAAAATGGCTCTAACGATTTTGATTAAAATGTCATATGTTTCAGATATTATGAGGACAAATGAAATATATATTTTGAATTTTCTGGCTATGGTCTGTGTAGTCCTAATTACTCTGGATTACGTTTGAATGGTTAATACAAGAGTAGAGAAAGTCATGTGAGTGCAAAGTATCAGATTTTTTTATTAGGATTCCATATGTGTAAGATAATTTCATGCCAATTGAAATGCATCTCTAAAATTTTCTGAAATAGTCGTCAGAGGTCCTGTTTGTGAATGACCTTTGCATAACTGATAAGCCATTATCGGTAGACAAAAATCTGATGTGTAGCACTTACATGACTTTCTCTACTCTTTTATTAACCAATCTTACAAACTCTTATCCGCAAAGGTTCTTCGTGTTAATTTAAATAAACGTTTGTACAAATTATCTTATTGCTTATTTCCTTGTAGGTGCAAGGAGAATATTGGAATACAGTAGGCTTTGAGTGATAGTCAAAACTTTTAAACCTTTGAGATCCCGTTCTCTTTGCATGCTTAATATAAAAAAATGAGCAACGATGTTCCATTTCAGAAAGTTCTAAGTTTTCAGAAACTCACACAAAACAACAAGGAATATCTCCAAAGTGGTTCAGTCTACAAAAAAGTTATTGAGACATAAGTTGTGTGTTTTAGTGAGATCTACATTTTTTTTTGTATTGTAAGGTTTCGTCTATCTCAGGGGTGTCAAACAGCACTCACCAGGCGTGAAAACTTTTCCCCTATTTTCCCTCCCTCCGTGATGATCAAATCGGAAAACGGGAAAAACAAAGCGAGAACCGGTTCTACTAGTGCGTGCTACTGCAGTTAAGGAGGGGTAGACCCCTCTCTTCACACCCTCGGAGTGACGTTTGACATGCCTGGTCTATCTCTTAAGGTTTACGAGTTATTCAAAAGTCCTCCAGGGTAAACTGGGCTACATAGGCTACAGCCAGAAAATTCAAAATATACATTTCATTTTTCACACGTATATCTTAAACATATGGCATTTTAATCAAAATCGTTAGAGCCATTTTCAAGAAAATCAAAACTTTCGAAAACTTTCCCATATAAGGGGTAGTTTAGAGTAAGGCTATTTTCTTAAGACATTAAACTTCAATACCAACTTTGGTTTTTAACCGACTTTTCGTTTTTGAGTTATGCTGTTCGAAGTTGACACACACACACACACACACACACACACACACACACACACACACACACACACACACACACACACACACACACAGACACACACACACACACACACACACACAGGCCTTTCTCTAGAAATACCTTTTTGGATTCACCGTTAGAGCCATTTTCAAGAAAATCAAAATTTTCGAAAAATTTTCCATGTAGGGTAGTTTAAGGTGGAGCAATTTTCTTCAAAATCTTTGTGTCGCATCCTTGAAAGTCATTAAACTTCAATACCAACTCTTTGGTTTTTAAACTACTTTTCCTGTTTGAGTTATGCTGTCCAAAGACTGACACACAGACTGACAGACACAGACTGACAGACACAGAGAGAGAGAGAGAGAGAAAGACCTTTTTCTAAAAATGTGTTGTTTTTTGGGGGGGATTCAGGAGGTCTCAAAACATATATTTCCGGTGAAATCTCGACATCAAATTTTTGGGTGGAATACAATACTTACTTCTACTTATCACTAGAGAAAGTAAAAATGTAGAGATGCTTGATTTTTTTTTTTTTTTTTTTTTTTTTTTTTTTTTTTTTTGCTTCTTTTGATGAGTGATAAATTTATATACTTGTTCGTAATTCAACAAACTAGAATAGAGAAAATAGAAATTGAATTAGTTGAATAAACCAGCATCTTTCTGTGCCTTCCTTTGCCTTATTTGAGCACCGTTTGCCTCCCTTTTTTTTTCATCTGAAATTTGCACCTAAAGATCCTAACCCTGCTAATGACTAAGGAAAGCAAGGCAGCACTCAGTATTTTGGTTCACAACAGCTCGGAACGAGAGTGACAAGATACACTATCAGTAGTTAGGTTAAGACAGAGCTGGAACAGACCCAAATGCGCAAGATGGCCGCCACGCGTAATCTAAGGATTACTAGGTAAGGTGGTAGGGGAAGCAGGACGTTGTAGATGTTTGAAGGAATCTCTAGGGATAACTTTTGAAGCCTATAGCAGTGTATGTATGTTTGTGAGCATTCATGGTAGTTGAATATGCCGTTCACTATATTGATGTACGCCACCTAACACAGGAGCTTTCTGATTTGATTGAATATATTACCCCAACATAATGTTACCTCGCCCCACATAGCCACGCTAACCTAACCTACCCTAGCCTAAGCCTCCATACTTCTACTCGTCTAACCTATCCTAACCTAATCTAACCTAGCCTAAGCCTCCATACTTCTACTCGTCTAACCTATCCTAACCTAATCTAACCTAGTCTAAGCCCCATACTTCTACTCGTCTAACCTATCCTACCCTAACCTAAGCCCCCATACTTCTACTCGTCTAACCTATCCTAACCTAATCTAACCTAGCCTAAGCCCCCATACTTCTACTCGTCTAAGCTATCCTAACCTAACCTAGCCTCACCTAAGCCCCATAGTCCTAACCTAACCTAACCTAGCTCCCACTCTTTTTTACTTTGAACTTTCATAATTTAACATAACCTAAGCCCCATACTTCTACTCATCTAACCTATCCTAACCTAACCTAACCTATCCTAATCTAACATGGCCTAGCCTAACCTAAGATAGATCCTCTTATTATTATTTATTCTATTCTACTAACATGATACGTTTCTAGACATTCATTCTATCCTCTTATCATCTATCCTATTCCCTCCTCTGCTTATCTATTCTATCCTGTCATACGCTACCCTGATCTCCCTCTAGGAATTTCATAAACATTTTGATACTATTTTGAGTCCTCTGATAGATCTTTTTAAGCACTTTTAGCATATTCTTGATGCTTTTACAACATTTTTAAGACGTTTCACCCCATTCTGCTGCAATTTTGCACCCTCTGTTAGATCTTTTAGACGCTTTTAGTATATTCAGGGCGCTTTTACAACATATTTAACATCTTTCAGACAATTTTCAGAGTTATTCAGTCATTTTCATACATTTTCAGCGTGTATTGAGACCCGTTTAGACTCGTTGATAGATATTTCAGCCTGTTTCCAGATATTCTGAAGACTTTTACGTCCAGTTTAAACATTTTTCAGAGTATTTTAGACGAATTTGACATTATTTAAGGCAATCCGAGAGTTATTCTGGACGCCCCTGTCCATTATTGTTTGCTTTAAGCACTTTGAAGGGTAATGGAAGATAATTTTCACGATATTAGGAATACTGAACCGTCTATTTCAAGGCTGGTAGACGTATCTCTACCAGTTAAATATCGTTTCAGCCATTTAAGAGACATTTTAAGCACTATAGGGATATTTTAGACTTTGTCACCAACATTTTGATTGGTTTTCAGAATCCTTTGAAACACTTTTATAGGCGTTAGACGCTTTTAATGGCATTTTTCGAGCGCTAATTAAGACATTTCAGCTCCTTCACAGTTATTTTGAGGATTTTCAGGGCATCTTAAACTCGTGAGAAGCATTTTTTTCGACAGTTTGAAGATGTTTTAAGGCACTGAAGCAGGTATTTTTGAAGTTGCTAGGGGTATTTTACTAAGCTTTCTTCAGTAATCGATTTGTTTTATAGTAGTTGAAGAGCAGTCTAACCTATTCAGTCATTTATGGCATTTCATCATCATCAATTACTCTATCTTATAGTCCATCTAACCTATCCTAACCTAACCTGACCTAATGAGGAAATAGGAATGTTAAGGCAAGCAATGAAATAAAACAAGAATAATCGCAATGAGATAATTTTATTTAATTTATAAGGATACATACACTAGCATTAATATTTAGAAAACAAGTATACACTGCTGAAAGACGATAGCGCCCTCCTCAGTTCTTCTAATTATTCACATTATCATTCTTCTCTCTGGGTTAGATGAGCCATTGGCGCGCGAAGTTCATAGTTCAACAATCTTCATTTTTTTCTACAGACAAGCTTTAAGTATCCATGTCTAGGCACTATTCTCGACACTGTAATGTCCATACGCATACGTCGATATTCCATCCTCTTCAATCACTCTCTTGTCATCGTGAGGTGATAAGGCTATTTTATTAGCTTCAACCGTAGAAATATTATGATGTCGGGATAGGATTAAATTCATAGGAGTTCTAACAATTTTCAAAGTTTTAAGGCACTCTACATAGCTATTGAAGTTGATGTATTGCCTAATGGCGCTACGTTTTATACCTTTAACTTTTTTTATCACAGAACCATCAATATCGATAGCATACATTTTGGGCCTAAGACCAACGAACCGATGAATGATTTTTCCACAGGCTTCATCTTTAAACTTTCCCAACACTTTTTTGTTTTGTGTAGAATAGCATATATGGTTAGCAGGGTAATCAGATGTATCCAGATGTTCAAGCATGTGTAATTTATCCTGGTATATATCAGCTGTAGTCACTCGATGGACGAAAGAATCTGTATCTGTATACAACAGTTTAAGATTTTCAGCTCCATAATATGGAAGTAACACATCGTATTGATACGAATACATTAGCGTCTTGGAGATGTCTAGTACACTCATACCAATGTATATAGGCTTGTTGAACACTATTTTACGAGAAGCCATATGTACACCAGCAAGATTAGGTCCATATATGGTTCGATCAATGAATGTAGGTTTGGCTATGAGTTTTTCTAACGTTTTGCTGTTTGTCACAAGCCGTATATCCATGCGATTACGAATATTTTCCATAGTTTTTCCAAACATAGCATTATTGAATAGTTTATAAAGGTCCTTCTCAAAATCATTTCTAGCTTGTTGTCGTAGTCGGTTATTAAACTCGACGTAAGGTTTTAGCCAACACGACTGATGAAACTGAAGTGCTCGATGAATCTTTGTTAATAGTAGACCGTGACTAAGAGCTTGTTTCAAGGCCATGTAGTGTACCACATACTTCTTTCGGCACCCAAGATGAGCAATTAACTTCTCTGAAGACGATTTCCCCGGTTTCAGACTCTCAGGCAGGAAGGGCAAATCATTATGAAGATCGTGGAGCTCGACGGGATATTCGACATCGACTTCTAAGATGTATCCAAGGGGGTCATCTTCCTTCAATAAATCCAGGTCTATGTCTTCAGGAGAAACCCATTTAAACCCTCCATAAGGAAGGGCCTTACACATAGCCCAGCCATATTCGTTGTTTGCATCTTCGTATGTAATAAACTGGGAAGGTTTATGAGGATCATACTGTTCCATATATATATTATTAGCTTCAGCATACCGATGAGAAACCTGGCATAACCCTCCTCTTATACCAGATTCAACCATGAGCAGCTGATCGTAGTCCAGCAGCAATTGCAGCTCAATTCCTGTGTACAGTAGCATAGCATCCCACGTAAGTCCTGGAGAAGTGAAATAATGCGCAGGATCCACTTTGTGTGTTTTCAGAGTTTGGTCTCTGAACGTTTCAAAGACATCCGCTAGGAGAAGAACATCAGAGGTCAAGTAAATATCACTGTATTCACCTAAGTTTTCCACATTAAACTGCTTCCATACATTTCTAGCATGCTCATAGTCATCGCCGGTAATTTCTTCTTCATTTAATTTATTGTAGAATGCTTCTCTTGGAGGCAGCTGAGTCTCATTCAAAACATCCCATGAAGTAAGGTAATCGTAGGGGAACACTCCCTTACGAGTCATCAAGCCAATCTTCTCTTCTCCAAAGTACTTCTCTGTTTCGGGATGCGTCGTGAGGTTTTTCACTAACTTGTCCAAGCTTGTACTCAGGAAACGGAAGGTATCCACAAACCTGAGTTTAATATCTCCAACATATTTTGAGAATGAGATATAGCTTTCTTCAGAGCTTGGTATTACCTCCACTCTCTCGCTTGTGCAACCTAACTCCTTAACAATGAAATGAGAGTCATACCCACTCAGATTATGCATGAAGACAGGTATATAATTAGGTGTTTTACAAGCCAGGTTACATTTATTGTGTAAAGATCCTCTATACATCCCGGAAACATGATCGTGGTCGCGAACCTTCCAATTATCTTCTGTAAATTCACGCCCGCACAGGTAGCATATAGTAGAAGCATCGAACGATTCTTGTTCTTCAGCTGTAAGTTTAAGAGGCTTAGCAGATTTATATAAGTCACCAATTTTCTTCGCAAGGGAAGTTAGATACTCTAGGAACTTCTCAGCAGCATCATGACCTCGATACACGTAGGGATGTGTAGGAAGATCGGTTTCTACTTTGTCAACGCTGGATGATGGTTTGACGTAAACAGCAAAGCTCATTGGAGAATGACTTTGATAGGGTGTTGTATAGGAGGTTTCAGGATTAGAGGCGCAGGTATGGTAAGGTGTGAGAATGCTCTCAAAATCAGCGTATATAACATAAGGAAGTTTCAACATTCTTTCCACGTTTTTGAATCTGACGATAGAGTTTTCTTTTGTAGGCATAACGCATCTAGCAATAGCATGTTGTCTACACATTTCTCTATGCTCCTCCAATTTTTTCATTCCACTTGGTCCATGTTGATCATCAAAATGGCTGAAGCAACGTTTACACGTATATATTTTTCCATCATGTTTAGTTTTCTGCTGACGAATAAGTCTCTCAAAATCCTTTATATACACATAGTGATGTCTGGCAGTAGCGTCACTTAACAGAAGGAGATCGCGATGATCATCTAATTCTTCATCAATCACCTTTATCGGAAACACTTCATGTTTTTCATCCACTCCAAACACATTTATAGATATATTATTGAGCTTTTCAAATTTAGAGATTTCACCCAAGCTCGTAGGAAATGAGACGCATGAGAAATCGTATTTTTCTTGGCGATCCTTATACTTGCTAACACGATGAGCATTCTTTTGAATGAACTTTGCAAGAACAGCGTACATAAAGCATTTCTCGTCACTATAATTTTGAGGGTTTATACAGGCTTTTCTCGCTTCCACAGATGCAGGTAGAGGAATATAGCTGCTCCCTCGAAGGGCATTGTACTTGTTAATTCGGAGTCGAACTCCATCAACAGCCAGTAGAGCCCAATTACTGCCTTTCAACTTACTTTCCTCCATTTCAACACGAAGCTTCTCGAATTTTTTTTCCAAGATGGCGTTCATATCAGTTTCTAAAAACACAGGTTGGTTACGTGTTTTAAATGTTCTGTCACATGTCTCTCCATGAACATTCACAAATTGACAGTCGACCATGATGTTAATTTTCACACTTTTATGTATCGACAGTTCTTTCTTTATAGCTTGAATTATACGAGGTTTTGACTCCTGTAGGTAAGTTTTCATATCCTTGAAGGTGTCACAACGTATATAATATGATTTGAGTCGTCCTTCAAATGATGTTTCATACTCGATCATATCACACTCATCAGTCATTGTCAATAGATGATGCTTGCTAGGTTCAAACTTGATTTTCTTGCGAGATACAGTTTTTTCACATCTTTCTTCATGTACGTCTCTTCTATGCTCAGTATTGCAAACATCACCACAATGTTTACAGCTGTAGACTCGACCGCATACCAACTCATGTCTCTTCTTATCATAGTTGCGTAGAAAACGCTTATCACATTTGCTACAGCTATAGTCTGGCATAGCATTCAGAACCGATTCCATCACTCGTCCACTCCACATCTTTATAATATGTAGTGGCAACACTTGTAAATTATATAAATCAATAAATGCTTATAGCGCACTACGCTAGTTCACCTTGATAACTTATCAAAGCTATTGAACGACAATCTCACTAAGAGAAACTCGTCTACTCAACTCGAAGCAAAACCACACAATGAAAGTTCAAGATAGATCTAGGTATATTTATTCCACTAGCACGTACCTTATAAACTACTACGCGAATCAAGATTAAGTTTATATTTAAAAATAGATATATCATTAACTACGTGAGTCAAGGATCAACTTGTTACATTTTTTATTTGCCAGTTCAACGTTAACATGCATTTCCCCTCATTTTTAAAGTTTAAACAAGGTAAATTATATTTCAACCACTGTATTTATAGAAATAAATGTTTATAATTTTAATACCTTCATGCCGAACACACACACACACACACACACACACATTCACATACGCACAAAGATGCATAGCACACATACATACACACAGGCATGCACGATAATTCAAGATCACGATTGCAGCAACTCATAGCGGCTTCAATCAGTACTAAAACGCACATTCGACCGATTTTATACTCTTTATGACGGTAAATTATATATTAGCCCTCAAATTATAATTATTTTTATGGTTTTCCACCGTTTTTACGTACTTTGCGACGAATCCGACAGAAACATTAAGATGCGAAACGGCGTTTATGTATCTTTAAGTAACATTTTTTTATCGATATCGGATGACAGTAATGAAACCATCTAAACATTATTTAACGCTTAAAGAAACAAATACCCCGTATTTTTATAATTCTTTCTCCATTTTTATTCACTTTAAGACGAATCAAGCGTCATATTAAAACATAAAACGATGATTATGTTTCTAAGTACCATCATTTCAACAACAAAGACATTAATTTTAACTATCACCACGAAATAAACCTATTTACACGCGTCTTAACACGCTAACATACTATATGTTACAATCTCTCAACTGAACCCACCTTATAAACGACTACGCATTCAAGATTAAGTTTTGTATTTAAATGTATATAATCAGGAAACTACGTGAGTCAAGATTAACTTGCTTCGTTTTTATTTGATAGTTCAACGTTAACATGCATTTCCCCCACATTTTTTAAAGTTTAAACAAGGTAAATGTTTATAATTTTAATACTTTCACGCAGACACTCACATACGCAGACACACACAGACACACACACAGACACACACCCATACACACAGACACACAAACACACACAGATACACAGACACAGACACACACACATACACATACACACACATAAAACACACATACACAAACACACACACACACACACAAACACACAGACACACGCATGCGCAGACACACACATACACAGACGCACACATACGCAGACACGTACATACGCAGACACATACAGACACACACACATACACGCACACACCCACACACATACGCAAACAGACATACACACATACACGCAAACACACACGCGCATGTACATACACGCACGCTCACACGCACACTCATACACATACATGCACACACGCAAACACATACACATGCAAACACACACACGCGCATAAAGATGCATAGCACACACATACACAGACACACATGCACGCACACACACGCAAACACACTCAGGCACACACACGCACACAGATGTATAGCACACCCACAGACACATATACACCCGCAAACACGCACACACACGCCCATAAACACACACACACATACACAAACAGACACACATGCACGTACACACACCCCAACCCACAGACACATACACACCCACACATGCAAACCTACACCTTCACACATGCACGCAAACACACACACACACACAAATTTTTAGCAAACACACCTACACTCACACACACATTTAGACATACACACACATACACACATTCACACACACACAAATTTTCAGCAAACACACATACACGCACACACGCACACATGGACCTTGTTTCTAAAAATACTTTTTAGGGATTCAGGGGGTCTCAAAACATATATTTCGGGTGAAATCACGACATCGATTTTTTTGGGTGGAATACAATACTTTCCCTACTTACAATTCGTAATAGAGAAATCGTTTGTCTCATATAAACGTCTTTATTAGAAAGAACATGAAAAGTTTCGAGAACACAAAAATGCATTTTAAATTCTCACAAGTATATAAATTAATTCAATAATACTTTTTCCATACGTTTATCACAGTCAGTTTGAGCAATATTAACACGATAAGTTTTACCGCGTACAGGGTTCGTTCTGCAAACCTACGGACAAAGTAAAACACATCGTAATAACTCATACATAGAGAAAACGGGGTTCTTTCCACATTCCAAGAAGTTATTTGGCGTAACAGTAAACTCATTTAAAGATGTGTGTTTGCTGAAAATTTGTGTGTGTGTGAATGTGTGTATGTGTGTGTATGTCTAAATGTGTGTGTGAGTGTAGGTGTGTTTGCTAAAAATTTGTGTGTGTGTGTGTGTTTGCGTGCATGTGTGAAGGTGTAGGTTTGCATGTGTGGGTGTGTATGTGTCTGTGGGTTGGGGTGTGTGTACGTGCATGTGTGTCTGTTTGTGTATGTGTGTGTGTGTTTATGGGCGTGTGTGTGCGTGTTTGCGGGTGTATATGTGTCTGTGGGTGTGCTATACATCTGTGTGCGTGTGTGTGCCTGAGTGTGTTTGCGTGTGTGTGCGTGCATGTGTGTCTGTGTATGTGTGTGCTATGCATCTTTATGCGCGTGTGTGTGTTTGCATGTGTATGTGTTTGCGTGTGTGCATGTATGTGTATGAGTGTGCGTGTGAGCGTGCGTGTATGTACATGCGCGTGTGTGTTTGCGTGTATGTGTGTATGTCTGTTTGCGTATGTGTGTGGGTGTGTGCGTGTATGTGTGTGTGTCTGTATGTGTCTGCGTATGTACGTGTCTGCGTATGTGTGCGTCTGTGTATGTGTGTGTCTGCGCATGCGTGTGTCTGTGTGTTTGTGTGTGTGTGTGTGTGTTTGTGTATGTGTGTTTTATGTGTGTGTATGTGTATGTGTGTGTGTCTGTGTCTGTGTATCTGTGTGTGTTTGTGTGTCTGTGTGTATGGGTGTGTGTCTGTGTGTGTGTCTGTGTGTGTCTGCGTATGTGAGTGTCTGCGTGAAAGTATTAAAATTATAAACATTTACCTTGTTTAAACTTTAAAAAATGTGGGGGAAATGCATGTTAACGTTGAACTATCAAATAAAAACGAAGCAAGTTAATCTTGACTCACGTAGTTTCCTGATTATATACATTTAAATACAAAACTTAATCTTGAATGCGTAGTCGTTTATAAGGTGGGTTCAGTTGAGAGATTGTAACATATAGTATGTTAGCGTGTTAAGACGCGTGTAAATAGGTTTATTTCGTGGTGATAGTTAAAATTAATGTCTTTGTTGTTGAAATGATGGTACTTAGAAACATAATCATCGTTTTATGTTTTAATATGACGCTTGATTCGTCTTAAAGTGAATAAAAATGGAGAAAGAATTATAAAAATACGGGGTATTTGTTTCTTTAAGCGTTAAATAATGTTTAGATGGTTTCATTACTGTCATCCGATATCGATAAAAAAATGTTACTTAAAGATACATAAACGCCGTTTCGCATCTTAATGTTTCTGTCGGATTCGTCGCAAAGTACGTAAAAACGGTGGAAAACCATAAAAATAATTATAATTTGAGGGCTAATATATAATTTACCGTCATAAAGAGTATAAAATCGGTCGAATGTGCGTTTTAGTACTGATTGAAGCCGCTATGAGTTGCTGCAATCGTGATCTTGAATTATCGTGCATGCCTGTGTGTATGTATGTGTGCTATGCATCTTTGTGCGTATGTGAATGTGTGTGTGTGTGTGTGTGTGTGTGTGTGTGTTCGGCATGAAGGTATTAAAATTATAAACATTTATTTCTATAAATACAGTGGTTGAAATATAATTTACCTTGTTTAAACTTTAAAAATGAGGGGAAATGCATGTTAACGTTGAACTGGCAAATAAAAAATGTAACAAGTTGATCCTTGACTCACGTAGTTAATGATATATCTATTTTTAAATATAAACTTAATCTTGATTCGCGTAGTAGTTTATAAGGTACGTGCTAGTGGAATAAATATACCTAGATCTATCTTGAACTTTCATTGTGTGGTTTTGCTTCGAGTTGAGTAGACGAGTTTCTCTTAGTGAGATTGTCGTTCAATAGCTTTGATAAGTTATCAAGGTGAACTAGCGTAGTGCGCTATAAGCATTTATTGATTTATATAATTTACAAGTGTTGCCACTACATATTATAAAGATGTGGAGTGGACGAGTGATGGAATCGGTTCTGAATGCTATGCCAGACTATAGCTGTAGCAAATGTGATAAGCGTTTTCTACGCAACTATGATAAGAAGAGACATGAGTTGGTATGCGGTCGAGTCTACAGCTGTAAACATTGTGGTGATGTTTGCAATACTGAGCATAGAAGAGACGTACATGAAGAAAGATGTGAAAAAACTGTATCTCGCAAGAAAATCAAGTTTGAACCTAGCAAGCATCATCTATTGACAATGACTGATGAGTGTGATATGATCGAGTATGAAACATCATTTGAAGGACGACTCAAATCATATTATATACGTTGTGACACCTTCAAGGATATGAAAACTTACCTACAGGAGTCAAAACCTCGTATAATTCAAGCTATAAAGAAAGAACTGTCGATACATAAAAGTGTGAAAATTAACATCATGGTCGACTGTCAATTTGTGAATGTTCATGGAGAGACATGTGACAGAACATTTAAAACACGTAACCAACCTGTGTTTTTAGAAACTGATATGAACGCCATCTTGGAAAAAAAATTCGAGAAGCTTCGTGTTGAAATGGAGGAAAGTAAGTTGAAAGGCAGTAATTGGGCTCTACTGGCTGTTGATGGAGTTCGACTCCGAATTAACAAGTACAATGCCCTTCGAGGGAGCAGCTATATTCCTCTACCTGCATCTGTGGAAGCGAGAAAAGCCTGTATAAACCCTCAAAATTATAGTGACGAGAAATGCTTTATGTACGCTGTTCTTGCAAAGTTCATTCAAAAGAATGCTCATCGTGTTAGCAAGTATAAGGATCGCCAAGAAAAATACGATTTCTCATGCGTCTCATTTCCTACGAGCTTGGGTGAAATCTCTAAATTTGAAAAGCTCAATAATATATCTATAAATGTGTTTGGAGTGGATGAAAAACATGAAGTGTTTCCGATAAAGGTGATTGATGAAGAATTAGATGATCATCGCGATCTCCTTCTGTTAAGTGACGCTACTGCCAGACATCACTATGTGTATATAAAGGATTTTGAGAGACTTATTCGTCAGCAGAAAACTAAACATGATGGAAAAATATATACGTGTAAACGTTGCTTCAGCCATTTTGATGATCAACATGGACCAAGTGGAATGAAAAAATTGGAGGAGCATAGAGAAATGTGTAGACAACATGCTATTGCTAGATGCGTTATGCCTACAAAAGAAAACTCTATCGTCAGATTCAAAAACGTGGAAAGAATGTTGAAACTTCCTTATGTTATATACGCTGATTTTGAGAGCATTCTCACACCTTACCATACCTGCGCCTCTAATCCTGAAACCTCCTATACAACACCCTATCAAAGTCATTCTCCAATGAGCTTTGCTGTTTACGTCAAACCATCATCCAGCGTTGACAAAGTAGAAACCGATCTTCCTACACATCCCTACGTGTATCGAGGTCATGATGCTGCTGAGAAGTTCCTAGAGTATCTAACTTCCCTTGCGAAGAAAATTGGTGACTTATATAAATCTGCTAAGCCTCTTAAACTTACAGCTGAAGAACAAGAATCGTTCGATGCTTCTACTATATGCTACCTGTGCGGGCGTGAATTTACAGAAGATAATTGGAAGGTTCGCGACCACGATCATGTTTCCGGGATGTATAGAGGATCTTTACACAATAAATGTAACCTGGCTTGTAAAACACCTAATTATATACCTGTCTTCATGCATAATCTGAGTGGGTATGACTCTCATTTCATTGTTAAGGAGTTAGGTTGCACAAGCGAGAGAGTGGAGGTAATACCAAGCTCTGAAGAAAGCTATATCTCATTCTCAAAATATGTTGGAGATATTAAACTCAGGTTTGTGGATACCTTCCGTTTCCTGAGTACAAGCTTGGACAAGTTAGTGAAAAACCTCACGACGCATCCCGAAACAGAGAAGTACTTTGGAGAAGAGAAGATTGGCTTGATGACTCGTAAGGGAGTGTTCCCCTACGATTACCTTACTTCATGGGATGTTTTGAATGAGACTCAGCTGCCTCCAAGAGAAGCATTCTACAATAAATTAAATGAAGAAGAAATTACCGGCGATGACTATGAGCATGCTAGAAATGTATGGAAGCAGTTTAATGTGGAAAACTTAGGTGAATACAGTGATATTTACTTGACCTCTGATGTTCTTCTCCTAGCGGATGTCTTTGAAACGTTCAGAGACCAAACTCTGAAAACACACAAAGTGGATCCTGCGCATTATTTCACTTCTCCAGGACTTACGTGGGATGCTATGCTACTGTACACAGGAATTGAGCTGCAATTGCTGCTGGACTACGATCAGCTGCTCATGGTTGAATCTGGTATAAGAGGAGGGTTATGCCAGGTTTCTCATCGGTATGCTGAAGCTAATAATATATATATGGAACAGTATGATCCTCATAAACCTTCCCAGTTTATTACATACGAAGATGCAAACAACGAATATGGCTGGGCTATGTGTAAGGCCCTTCCTTATGGAGGGTTTAAATGGGTTTCTCCTGAAGACATAGACCTGGATTTATTGAAGGAAGATGACCCCCTTGGATACATCTTAGAAGTCGATGTCGAATATCCCGTCGAGCTCCACGATCTTCATAATGATTTGCCCTTCCTGCCTGAGAGTCTGAAACCGGGGAAATCGTCTTCAGAGAAGTTAATTGCTCATCTTGGGTGCCGAAAGAAGTATGTGGTACACTACATGGCCTTGAAACAAGCTCTTAGTCACGGTCTACTATTAACAAAGATTCATCGAGCACTTCAGTTTCATCAGTCGTGTTGGCTAAAACCTTACGTCGAGTTTAATAACCGACTACGACAACAAGCTAGAAATGATTTTGAGAAGGACCTTTATAAACTATTCAATAATGCTATGTTTGGAAAAACTATGGAAAATATTCGTAATCGCATGGATATACGGCTTGTGACAAACAGCAAAACGTTAGAAAAACTCATAGCCAAACCTACATTCATTGATCGAACCATATATGGACCTAATCTTGCTGGTGTACATATGGCTTCTCGTAAAATAGTGTTCAACAAGCCTATATACATTGGTATGAGTGTACTAGACATCTCCAAGACGCTAATGTATTCGTATCAATACGATGTGTTACTTCCATATTATGGAGCTGAAAATCTTAAACTGTTGTATACAGATACAGATTCTTTCGTCCATCGAGTGACTACAGCTGATATATACCAGGATAAATTACACATGCTTGAACATCTGGATACATCTGATTACCCTGCTAACCATATATGCTATTCTACACAAAACAAAAAAGTGTTGGGAAAGTTTAAAGATGAAGCCTGTGGAAAAATCATTCATCGGTTCGTTGGTCTTAGGCCCAAAATGTATGCTATCGATATTGATGGTTCTGTGATAAAAAAAGTTAAAGGTATAAAACGTAGCGCCATTAGGCAATACATCAACTTCAATAGCTATGTAGAGTGCCTTAAAACTTTGAAAATTGTTAGAACTCCTATGAATTTAATCCTATCCCGACATCATAATATTTCTACGGTTGAAGCTAATAAAATAGCCTTATCACCTCACGATGACAAGAGAGTGATTGAAGAGGATGGAATATCGACGTATGCGTATGGACATTACAGTGTCGAGAATAGTGCCTAGACATGGATACTTAAAGCTTGTCTGTAGAAAAAAATGAAGATTGTTGAACTATGAACTTCGCGCGCCAATGGCTCATCTAACCCAGAGAGAAGAATGATAATGTGAATAATTAGAAGAACTGAGGAGGGCGCTATCGTCTTTCAGCAGTGTATACTTGTTTTCTAAATATTAATGCTAGTGTATGTATCCTTATAAATTAAATAAAATTATCTCATTGCGATTATTCTTGTTTTATTTCATTGCTTGCCTTAACATTCCTATTTCCTCATTAGGTCAGGTTAGGTTAGGATAGGTTAGATGGACTATAAGATAGAGTAATTGATGATGATGAAATGCCATAAATGACTGAATAGGTTAGACTGCTCTTCAACTACTATAAAACAAATCGATTACTGAAGAAAGCTTAGTAAAATACCCCTAGCAACTTCAAAAATACCTGCTTCAGTGCCTTAAAACATCTTCAAACTGTCGAAAAAAATGCTTCTCACGAGTTTAAGATGCCCTGAAAATCCTCAAAATAACTGTGAAGGAGCTGAAATGTCTTAATTAGCGCTCGAAAAATGCCATTAAAAGCGTCTAACGCCTATAAAAGTGTTTCAAAGGATTCTGAAAACCAATCAAAATGTTGGTGACAAAGTCTAAAATATCCCTATAGTGCTTAAAATGTCTCTTAAATGGCTGAAACGATATTTAACTGGTAGAGATACGTCTACCAGCCTTGAAATAGACGGTTCAGTATTCCTAATATCGTGAAAATTATCTTCCATTACCCTTCAAAGTGCTTAAAGCAAACAATAATGGACAGGGGCGTCCAGAATAACTCTCGGATTGCCTTAAATAATGTCAAATTCGTCTAAAATACTCTGAAAAATGTTTAAACTGGACGTAAAAGTCTTCAGAATATCTGGAAACAGGCTGAAATATCTATCAACGAGTCTAAACGGGTCTCAATACACGCTGAAAATGTATGAAAATGACTGAATAACTCTGAAAATTGTCTGAAAGATGTTAAATATGTTGTAAAAGCGCCCTGAATATACTAAAAGCGTCTAAAAGATCTAACAGAGGGTGCAAAATTGCAGCAGAATGGGGTGAAACGTCTTAAAAATGTTGTAAAAGCATCAAGAATATGCTAAAAGTGCTTAAAAAGATCTATCAGAGGACTCAAAATAGTATCAAAATGTTTATGAAATTCCTAGAGGGAGATCAGGGTAGCGTATGACAGGATAGAATAGATAAGCAGAGGAGGGAATAGGATAGATGATAAGAGGATAGAATGAATGTCTAGAAACGTATCATGTTAGTAGAATAGAATAAATAATAATAAGAGGATCTATCTTAGGTTAGGCTAGGCCATGTTAGATTAGGATAGGTTAGGTTAGGTTAGGATAGGTTAGATGAGTAGAAGTATGGGGCTTAGGTTATGTTAAATTATGAAAGTTCAAAGTAAAAAAGAGTGGGAGCTAGGTTAGGTTAGGTTAGGACTATGGGGCTTAGGTGAGGCTAGGTTAGGTTAGGATAGCTTAGACGAGTAGAAGTATGGGGGCTTAGGCTAGGTTAGATTAGGTTAGGATAGGTTAGACGAGTAGAAGTATGGGGGCTTAGGTTAGGGTAGGATAGGTTAGACGAGTAGAAGTATGGGGCTTAGACTAGGTTAGATTAGGTTAGGATAGGTTAGACGAGTAGAAGTATGGAGGCTTAGGCTAGGTTAGATTAGGTTAGGATAGGTTAGACGAGTAGAAGTATGGAGGCTTAGGCTAGGGTAGGTTAGGTTAGCGTGGCTATGTGGGGCGAGGTAACATTATGTTGGGGTAATATATTCAATCAAATCAGAAAGCTCCTGTGTTAGGTGGCGTACATCAATATAGTGAACGGCATATTCAACTACCATGAATGCTCACAAACATACATACACTGCTATAGGCTTCAAAAGTTATCCCTAGAGATTCCTTCAAACATCTACAACGTCCTGCTTCCCCTACCACCTTACCTAGTAATCCTTAGATTACGCGTGGCGGCCATCTTGCGCATTTGGGTCTGTTCCAGCTCTGTCTTAACCTAACTACTACTATCGATCAGCTTATCGATAGAAAGTGAAGGTCATTATTGCGCATCGGGAATTCATTTGTTTCTAACTAACGCACGCCCGCCTTAGACAATTTCAGTGAAAAGTCTAATACACACAATAGGAATCTAACATGCCGTGGCCGGTAAGGGGAACAGAACGTAAAAGCTTGGTCAAGTCTTCTTTCCCATTCCTGGGGCCCGGGAAAGTTTCCCGTCGGCTGTGACCACTCCCATTTGAATACATACATTTCAACTTTCTCATTCTGGTTATCGTCACCGTTACTGGTGATTGTGAACCTTGTCTCCACATCATATATTTCAGTACTTTTACTAAACTAGTATGTGGCAAGCTTTAATGTATTACCGGCAATAACATTAGCACTTTTAGTGGATCAACTTTCTTTTATTTTCACTTTAGTTTTCAGTCAATTCCATGAAAGCTTGTCAACATCTATTGAGTTGTAAAATGGAAACCTATTAACAAAACTGCTTCAGTGGATTAAATTAGTGCAGAATATTGCAATTTTATTGTATATTTATAGCTTTTGAATGGAATAAATATACCGATATCCCAACTATACTCCTTCCTTGCACAGTTTTGTAATTTTTAATTTTATTATTTGTGTTGTAACATCATATAAGTTAATACTACAGTGGAGGAGACAGCCCTAATTAACTGAAATGTTTAATAGTTGTGTCATCTTTCCGTTTATTTTCTTTTAATTTGAAGCTGCTGTTGCAAACAAAGAATTATATGGAGTTAAGGCGTTTAGTAAAAAGTATATTCTATCCCAAAGCATAAACACGTAATAGAGTATAGTATAGAATATAGAATATAGAATATAGTATAGAGTATAGTAATTAGATTTAAAATAATCCTTCAGGGCGACACAGAAGGATAAGACTAATCATATCTGGTGTATTGTGCCTCTGTTTTTATAAAAATGCAAATTAACTCGTTTTACACCTGTGTGCTTCTTTTGTTGAAGTTTCCTATTCTCAACCACTTTCTTTGTAATAAATAGAAATTAAATTTATATGCACCTGTGTAATGTAATGCTGTTTAATTTAACTGCTTTATAATTATGTTATTTTTTAAATTTTTCAACTATAACCATTATCAAAACATAAAACGTCCATAAATTTGAAACCTATTTACTGCTCCAATAACTCACATCTAGACATACCACAATATTTATTATTTATAGCACTATTTCAAATTTAATACATGCACCAGTAGGCATACTCAGTCACAACTGTTTTTATAAAATACACTGGATATTATACTTTCTTCAATGGTATCTTTCTTTGTCTTTTTGATTGGAATTGTGGAGTCAGCTACTATGAACACTTAACCGCCTTCGATTGCCGCTATAGTGAAATCAGTGCTCGGGGCTGTGCCCCACACCCGCCGCCCCCTGTGATGATCATTCTCAATGTTTAAGTTAGGTACATTGTTCCATTGACATCCTACTTTTAACTGCAGTGGTCATCTTGGCAAGGCTTTGGTGTAGAGGGCTGTATGTTTGTATTCAAGTCACTCTGAGCTAATAGAAATAGATACTGTAAATCGTTTTCTAGTTTCTCCAAAATGAAAATTCTATAAAAAAGATTAGTTTTTGGGTTTGTTTAAATAGTAATACCTTTATTAAATGTCTGATAGTTATAAAGAATCACCTCCTGAAAAATAGGTGTAAGGCTTCAAGAACTGGGGAGATATTCTTGTTTTCTCGATTTAACAAACTCCCTCCTTCGCAAAAAGTGAGACATGAAGATATAACGTTAATGTTAAAGTAAACTGTGCTATCAACCGTTTATATTAGTTGTGTTACACATATTAATATGGTTATGGCAGCACTGAGTAGATGGTAATATTTTCAAATATTTATCAAGATGGTTCGTCTCCTGTTAATTCGTTAATTTGTGCTGATCGCACTTATTTTGTTTTATGGAGGCACCTCCTTTTGTTTCGCGACTCTTGTTTTCCCCGCTGGGTTGCGCTAGTGTTTTTTCTATGGGTTTCCTCTCGGTCTGACGGTTGTAGAGACAGTCAGTCGGAGTGCTCCTTTCTCGGCGTGCAGGGTAAGTTGTTTGGTTTTAACTAGGGCTCAGGCCGTGAATTACAGATTGGTTTTCAGACCGTTACTTGCCTGGGAGGTGCTTATAACGCGGACGAATTAAATGAAATCTTGTAACAAGTAATTCTTGTAACCCGTAGGATATCCACGCGAATCATTTAGGCATTTTCAGATAGGCTTGAAGACTGCCCAACTCCTCGCTTTGAGGGAGAGTTGAATGGGGTTATGTAAATTGGTTTTGTTTTTACCTGTATTTCTATTGTATGTTTCGGTTTCCATTTCTGTTTAAAGGTTTTCTATACCGATTAATCATTCCTGTTAACAAATGTATAATTTATTGATCCATAAATGTTATAGTTCTTGAAATTTTTAGTGATCTCTTCTCTTCAATTCCTCCCCCCCCCCCCTTTCACGATTGTACCTACGCCCCTATGGTGCAATAAATGGTAGCAGAGCGTGGTTGTCTTATGGTCGAGTGGGGCAGTTAAATTGACCATTGGGTTATTGTTTTGATTAACCATGTCGAGTGACTTTCAGCTGTTGCGTAAGAACGAAATACTATTTGAGTTGGGGATTCGTGGACGTGAGGATTTGTCGTCGGCAGACGTTCCGGCCCTATTAGACGCACTTCGTAGCGTGAAGGATAACGATTATGTTGTGTTGCCGGACAAACATTTATTGGTAACTGAATCACCGTCATTATGTGAGGCCGCACGGCTGGAATTTGAAGAGTTGTTCTCCGAGTCGAGTATTGGCTCAGAGTTTTCGAAAGCGCAGTTGAGGCGTTTGACAGCCAGGATCTTGCATTATGTGCAGCGGATTGAATATTTCCAAAAATATTGTCCTAAGGTTAAGTTCGGGGTTGACTTAGCCGAGCTGAAGGGGCAGTTTAGGAGATATTTAGAAGTGCTTGCTCAGAAAGGGGATCGGGCCGAGTCGGCTACTGTCACACCAACTGTGACGTCTCAAATGTCGGCCTTTAAACCGCTAAAGTTACTTCATCCCTTACAACAGTTGGTTGAACCTTATCAAGTCTTTAAGGTTGTTGATGTTCTTACAGCTCTTGAATTTCTGAAGTTCCTGGTAAGAGCTAAGGATTGCGCTGAGTTATGCAAAGTTCCCGGTTTGCAGCTGCTTGAAGTAGTGATGTCAAAAGGGGGTGACGCGGTGCGCAGTATAATTGGGCGTATTAAGGGATGTGTTGATCCAGTCTCTGAATTGCATAACAGTGTATTGAAGTGTTTCGTTCCTCGTCGGGAGCTACATACATTAATTCAAGATCATTATTTGAAACCCCAGGGGTTAGGAGAGTCTTTCTTCGAGTACATTAGCAGGGTTAAGTTGTTTGCGCGTATACTACGGTTGCCAGATAGCGAACTTCAGATCTGTGACGTCATTATTACGGGGTTGACCCCGGAGGTACGTTCTCTTTTGGTATTTAGCTCTTGTCCTGCTACGTTTAAAGATTTAGAGGGGCTATTGCCGATCTTGGCAGAGTATGAGGCGTCAAATGCGGCACGAAACCGCGAATCATTGCAAGTGCCTCTGCATGGTGTTCGATTTGAGCCGCGGCAGACTAACCGAGGAGATTTAGCTCGAGATAGTTTTCGCTCGCCAGGGTCTTGCTTTAGATGTGGTTCTCCTGAGCATTTAGTTAGACAATGCACGGTGGCCAGGAAGCGTGGTGGCGTTTTACTACCCGTGGGTGTAGACGGTCAAAGGCGCCAAGATTGACAACGAGCCCCTTGCGGAATTTCTGTCTGTTGTCGGATATTCCGTCGGATAATAGCCAAGCCCTTCAATTTGAAGCCGACAGTACAGGTGACTGTTGGGAAACGACATTTAATCGCTCTCTTGGACTCGGGAAGTTCCTGCTCTTCGGTACACGAGGAGTTTTATTATACCTATCTTGGTAAATTCTCGGCCAAACCGCGGCAGTGTAGCGTTGGGTGCGTGTCTGTAAATGGTCATAAATTTCAGGTGAATGCCAAGGTTCTGTTGACCATACGTATTTCGCGTTTTACGTGGAAACACTATTTCTATCTTCTGCCGGACCTGCCATTTCAACTGATTTTAGGCTCGGACTTTATGACTAGAGTTGGCCTAAGGCTTGATTTTCGGGATGGGGAAATCACCTTTGCATTTGCCCCTTCCGAACGAGTTGCATTTCAGTGCGGTCAAGTCACCAACAAACCACCTTTGGAGGAGAGTGGCGGGCTACGTCACCATATATGCGACGTCAGCAATGCTTTCCCCCATTTGACAGAAGAGCAGGGCCGTTCGCTGGAACAACTCTGTGCGAACCATGGGTCATTGTTTGCTGACCGTTTAGGAGTAACAAATTTGGTGGAGTATGATATAGAACTAACAGACGACACCCCTGTGAAGTTACCACCCTATCGTGTCACCCCACCTAAAATGGCTATTCTTCGTAAAAAGATCGACGAAATGTTACGAAAGGGAGTGATCAGGCCGTCCACGTCTACTTATAGTAGTCCAGTATTTCTGGTCCCTAAGGGCGAGGACGATTTCAGGGTAGTGGTGGACTACCGGCACTTGAACAAAAAGATAAAGATCGAGGCTCAACCAATGCCACATCTAAATTCGGCGGCGCATTATTTTGCGGGTGCCAAAGTATTTACTAGTTTGGATTTGAATAGCGCCTACTACCAAGTGCCCTTATCGGAGTCGTCTAAGCCACTAACGGCTTTTGCTGTCCCATGGAGGCTTTATGAATTTCAACGAGTACCCTTCGGAATTGCTACTGGAGCTCAGGTGTTGTCGCGGTTATTAGACGAAATATTTTCGGACATCAAGTTTAAATATGTGTATCACTATCTAGATGACTTGGTTGTCTACTCGCCCGACTTTGAAACCCATTGCCAACATTTAGCGGAGGTCTTTGACCGGCTCGAGCGCGCAGGCCTTTCCTTGCGCAAAGAGAAGTGTAACTTTGCTGCGGGACAGATTTCTTTCTTAGGTCATATTGTATCTCCGGCTGGGATAACGATTGATCCGGAGCGGACCAAAGTTCTACGTAACTTTCCTCCCCCTAAAACCGTAAAGGCATTGGCCAGGTACGTGGACATGGTGAACTTTTTCAGCAAGTTTATTCCGCATTTTGCAGCGCGGGCGGAACCATTGAACCGTCTTCGGCGGAAGGGAACGCCGTTTAAGTGGGGTGAGGAACAGCAGCAGGCCTTTGAAGACCTTAAACAGGCCATAATGAATCCCCCGGTGTTGGCTTTCCCTGATTTTTCACGTAGATTTATCCTTCAGACCGATGCAAGCAGGGGATCGGTGGCTGCTGTTTTACTCCAGGATTTTCCTATGGGGCGTAGGGTTATTGGGTATAGTTCACGTACCCTTACTCCAGCCGAGCGGAAGTATTCAGTTTACGAACTTGAAACTTTGGCTGTGGTATTTGGCTTAGAAAAATACCGCGAATATCTGGAGCATGTTGAGTTTACTCTTGAGTGCGATAACCAGGCGCTAACGTGGTCGTTGGCCTCACCGCGATCTACAGGCAGGTTAGCGCGTTGGGGCGTACGCATTTCAGCTTTTAAGTTTGTCCCGATACATATACGTAGTTCAGAAAATTGTGTGGCTGATGCCTTAACGAGAGTATTCGAAGAACCGAGAGAATGTAAATGCGGAAAGGAAAATGTTTTAGCCGTCTGTGAATTTCCGGAGTTGTTCGAGGGTTTGCACACACATCAGAGGAAAGATCCGGATCTGCAGGCCCTTATTGATCGGCTTGAGGCTGGCGAGGTTGTTACCCCTTATTGTTTGAAGGAGGGTGTTTTGATGACCCAGGCTACCTTCGACGGCAAGAACAAGGTTGTTTTGCCACGGGCCTTAATTTCCATGGTGTTTGAATATTTCCATTCATCTCCTGTAGGCGGGCATTTGGGAATAGCCAAGACCAAAGACAAGATTCGGGAATATTTTGTGTGGCCGGGCATGAATAAAGAAATTGCTTCCCGAGTTAGACAGTGTCAACTTTGTGCAATGGCGAAACCCGCGCAATGTACAGTATGGAAAGGTTTAGCATCGGAGGTGGCAAGTAGACCCCTGGAAAAATTATTTGTGGATTTTATCGGCCCTTTTCCTCGTTCAGTCCAGGGGAATACGTATGCATTAGTCGTAGTAGATTCGTTTAGTAAGTTTGTATGGATGTCGGCCTTACCGAAAGCGAATACACGAGGGGTAGTCAAGGTTCTCTCTTCAGTATTTGCGGCTTTTGGAGCCCCTCGTTATTTGGTAACAGACAACGCCACTCAATTTACTTCTTTCGCCTTTAGAAATTTCTGTTTTAGTTGGGGCATTAAAACCATAACTACCACCCCTTATTACCCCCGTCCTTCCCATGCCGAAAGATTTAACAGGAACCTCAAATCAGCATTAATAGCCTTTCATCATGATAATCATACTAAGTGGGACACTAATTTGTCTCGGTTGCAGTTGGCGTTTAATTCGGCTCGACACGAATCACATGGCGTTACCCCTCATCAGCTTATGTTAGCCTATATACCTAACTCTCCGCTGTCTAACCTTTGGCGTTTGGACGATTTGCTTCCCCAGAATATTACTCGCGAGGAAATATGTAGAGTATGGAAGGCCGCTTTTCGGAATTTGAAGAAGTCACTTGCCCAGGTAAAGAAGCGGTATGATGAAAATAAACGGCCTTCACCTTATGCCGTTGGCCAGAAAGTACTGTGTAAGCTGTACACTCAATCTTCTAAGAAAAATGCTTATGCAGCGAAGTTGGCTCCTAGATACGTAGGGCCGTACGAGATTATAAGTATCTTCAAAAATGTTTCTGTGCGCTTAAGGGACCTCCGCACGGGCCAAGAAAGGAGAGCTCACGTCTCACAATTGAAACCCTTCCAGTAGTTTGGTATCTGTTTTCCGTATGTGTATGGGTTTCCTTTGTTTACTCCTGTATGTTTATGTTGTGAATAAAGTGTTTTGTTTGGAATGTGGGTGTTTGTTTATGTTGGAGCGTGCCATGTGTGCGCCGGGCTGTATACCTCTACGGCGCCCCTGTAGTTAGTTTCTGCCGGGCGTGTGGAGTCGGCATTGTGTAGATTTGTTTTCGTGTGTCTTTGTATGGAAGCGGTGTGAGGTGTTTGGTGTGGTCTGTTTGGGGAGTATTTGTGGGATGTTTGCTGCGTGCTTGCGGTGTGTGTCTTGTGTAGTAATTATGTGTATTTCGTGTTTGTACTCTTGTGTTGTCTGGCCAGTAGGGATTTTGTTTTATGCGCATTTATTTATACAAGGCCTTGTTTATTTTGTTTAACTTGTATGTATGTATATATATATATATATATATATATATATATATATATATATATATATATATATATATATATATATATATTGTTTATCTTGTTTTAAATTATCATTTGGAAGAAATTATATTTAATGTCATTCAAGTTCGTTTAAATTGTTCTTATATTGTTATGTTCATTAAACAGTTTATGGTATGTTATTACGCTTGTTGATTATAAATTGATTCAAATTTTTTAATTTACTGCTATTTATGTATTTGATGTCATCCACAGTTCTGTAAAAAACTGTCATTCATTCAGTTTGATTTACCCCGAGATGTTATTTTGGGGCAGCAGCCTATTTGAAGCCTGCGTTTTGTTCCCTTTCTGTTGGGTTTGTTCCGTGTTACAGCCTCGCCAGGTCCTGTTCGTAACCTGTCCGGAAAGCACCTAACCACCGCAGTTTGGCATTGTGTAATGTTAAGCCTGGCTGTTACCATCTATATGGAGTGTTACTGCAGCAGTAAGGTCCGCAATGGAGATTTCTGGAGGCCAGGGAGGTGACGATGGAATATGAAGGGGCTTGTGTGTGGCCCACGTTTTGGGTTTTGGACTTTCTCAACGCCTGATTGCAACGAGAGGGCATCCACAGGCTCAAACCCAGAATTTGTTAATTTCTCTGGAACAACGAGGGATCAGTACGCCCAACGAGCTGTGCATCGTCTCTCCCGTCCCGGAAAAACAGAATTGTGCTCTCTGATGTGACAGTGGCCAGTGATTTGTAGTGACAGTGTTTGGTGCCAGTGCTTTCACAGTGACCTGTACAATGACCGGGCGGTGTAAGGTGTGTCCTTCCTAATATGATACTTCTCATACAATATCAGTCTGTTCCTTTCCAGAATGGCGAGCGCGTGTTGTCAGATGGGGGCGGGAGTATTGTGCTGATCGCACTTATTTTGTTTTATGGAGGCACCTCCTTTTGTTTCGCGACTCTTGTTTTCCCCGCTGGGTTGCGCTAGTGTTTTTTCTATGGGTTTCCTCTCGGTCTGACGGTTGTAGAGACAGTCAGTCGGAGTGCTCCTTTCTCGGCGTGCAGGGTAAGTTGTTTGGTTTTAACTAGGGCTCAGGCCGTGAATTACAGATTGGTTTTCAGACCGTTACTTGCCTGGGAGGTGCTTATAACGCGGACGAATTAAATGAAATCTTGTAACAAGTAATTCTTGTAACCCGTAGGATATCCACGCGAATCATTTAGGCATTTTCAGATAGGCTTGAAGACTGCCCAACTCCTCGCTTTGAGGGAGAGTTGAATGGGGTTATGTAAATTGGTTTTGTTTTTACCTGTATTTCTATTGTAGGTTTCGGTTTCCATTTCTGTTTAAAGGTTTTCTATACCGATTAATCATTCCTGTTAACAAATGTATAATTTATTGATCCATAAATGTTATAGTTCTTGAAATTTTTAGTGATCTCTTCTCTTCAATTCCTCCCCCCCCCTTTCACGATTGTACCTACGCCCCTATGGTGCAAATTATTTCGAAACTTGAATCAGCCAATCAGATTTCTTATACGAGTATATCAGCGCTCTTGTCGGGAGGCACGAAACTATGTTCATGTTTCTGGTTCCCCCTGCTTAACAAATAGTTAAACACTTCACTTGTAGCGAATGAATGTGTTCCTGATAGACTGTTGCACACGATCCGTTACGTGAAGAAAGATTGTGTTTGAAGTAAAAACAGCAAGAAGGAAGTTTTATACACAATGGAAGCAAGTGCATCTGATTGGGATAAACTTCCCAGAGACGTCGTATAAGGTGAAACCAAGTGTTCAGAGAACGTACAAGACGAGAAGGAGGAGGAGGAGGAGGAGTTCAAAGAGGAAGTAATCGACGATTTTCAAGAGTATCTCAGATTGTCGAAAGAGGCAAGCAAGAAGCTGAGTGAAATAAGAACCAAACTCACTCAGGCAACACAACGCAAATCTGAATGTAGATATATGGAACCCGAGAAAGCTGGAACTTGCAACGTACTTATGGGAGGCCGAGGAGCTAAATGCAGCCCTGTATATTCTACAGAAGGAATGGAAAAGGTTGAGACTACAACCACCTCATATGACCGAGGAAGAGGAGAAATCAGAAGCAGAAGCAATACAATGTAGAATCGAAATGGAGGACGTGATTGATGAACTGAAAGATATTTTAGAAGAGCCACCGTTATCAAGTCCATAGAAGCCAGGCAACAAACGTGTTTCATTCTGCAACCCGCGAACAAGTTGTGTCGTGTCAAGACTTAACTTGGTGTAATATTATAATATGTTTCAAATAATGCCTCAATGATTCGGCCATAAGAAGTCTCCAAAAGCAGGACAAGAACATATATATTTGTGTTGTATCAGAACTTAGATTTGTTCTGGCGTTAGAGCATGGTGCTACAAGCAATACAATTGAATTCATAGTTTCAAATTGCAAACTTCCTTAATTCCCGCTTACATAAATGTAAATGCTAAGACAGTTTATTACAGGAAACCATTCTGGGCAATCTTGCTGCAGACGTGCACCTAACATGGCGGATTCAGCGCAACATTGTGGAAAAAGGAATCCACACTAAAATTGTGCAAGTGAATATATTTTGGCCTTTAGAATATCGAAAGTTGTTACACCATTTCCGGTTATGCATTCTAGCAGTAGTTATTCAATCCCAAGTGTGTCTTCCTGTGTGATTTACTGTTACCGCGTGATTTACTTAGGAGTAAACATAGACATCTTACGCATTGTTGCGAAGCTGCATTACATCTCTTTACTGCTTCACAGTAAGTTGGTGTATTCATTAAATTTGCGGTTATTATTTACTTGTATTACATTTCAATATTGTTCATCACCCTCTTTTAGCACAGTGTAAAACATTTCCGAATTACCAGCTGCTTCTGTTTTCTATTTATGCAGCGTTTTTTTTTTTTTTCTGTTGTACTGTTGATGCCTAACATTGCAAATCATTGCACCGTCCGCCAAGACAGGTGCAAGTCTACCGCAAGATTATTGATGATCTTGCCCTCACATGACCTTCTCTACCCGTTTTATTTATTTATTTATTTATTATTTATTCATCCTTATAGAACATATATGTACATGTTGTTGGATATATCAGATTACATAAATACATTTACCATATAAACATTTACAACTCATCCAAATTATACAAGCATCTATTTTATAGCACATTGTCGTTTTGACACTTCTGCAATTGGTTTAATATCACATGGCAGTTTGTTAAATAACTTCATACCTCGATAGAGTACATCCTTCATAGATTACTATAGCTACCTATCATTTGTGATTTACACAGAGGGTCTGTAATTTCAACATGGACATTATTATAGTTCATTGATACTGTACAATGTCTTTGTTATCAAATACTTCTTCAGAGCACTCTCAAATTGTTTACCTTTAGAACATTTTAAATATGCAGGTAGTTTTGCATGAAGCATTAAACCCATGACATTTGGATCCCTTTTTTGAAATATTTTTACTAAACCTCTGCTGAAAATAATCATCATCGTGTCGGGTGTAGTGACTATGGATGTTGCTATTTTTTAGGTTTTGTTTCTGAACTGCATAGGTTACAATATTATAGACATACAGAGAATACAATGTTAATATCTGCTTACCCTTAAATATTCCCCTACATGATTTACGACAGCTCATATTGAAAATCAATCTGACTGCCCGTTTTTGCAATCTAAATAACCTTTCCATATGGGTTGCAGCAGCACAGCCCCAAATTTCTATCGCATACTGTAAATATGGGTATATAACTCCATAATAAATAATTTTGAGCCCCTTCTCATCTAAGATATTTTTAAAATGACGGAGATACACAGATTTACTAATTTTGTCACAAATATTATTTATATGTCCAGCCCATGTTAATTTTCTATCAAGTATTATTCCTAGAAATTTATGTTCGCTTACGTCATGAATACTGTTATTATTTACTGGTAAGGATAAATTTGTGGTGTTTATATTACTCTGTGAGAAATGAATTAAGGTTGTTTTTGTCATGTTGCATGTGAGGTGATTATGTTTAAAGTAGTTAATAACTGAGTCAATGGATTGCAGTAAGTTCTCCTTTAATATATCAACATTTGCCCCTTGACATACAGCAGTTATATCATCTGCATAAGCTATTATAATTGTATTTTTTGAGATTGGTGTGTCATTTACATATAAAATAAATAATAGTGGTCCCAACACTGATCCTTGTGGTACACCATGCATAACATGTTTAAATTTTGATTGCACTTTTCTTACTGATTTGCCCCGTTTATCCTACAATAGTGTTGATTGTCTTCTGTCTACCAAATATGATCTGATCAAATCTCTCGCCAAGCCTCTTACTCCATATGCCTCCAATTTTTGTAATAGTATCGCATGATCAACGCAATCGAAAGCTTTAGAAAGATCAAAGAATAAAGACACTACTTTATCATTTTTTTTCAAGGTTTTCAATTACTAAATGTATAAGTTCACTAACTGCAGTAGCTGTTGATTGCCCTTTCCTAAATCCATGCTGAAAATTTACAATAATATTGTTTTTGTCTAAAAAATCTAATAACCGGCCTAATACAAGCGTTTCAAAGAGCTTTGCTATTTCTGATGTTAGGCTAATTGGTCTGTAGTTATTTATGTCATTCTCATTTCCTTTTTTATGTAGTGGGTGTACTAGGCTCTGTTTCAGACATTCTGGAAATTTACCACATAGGATAGAGAAGTTTATTAAATGTTCGAGGGGACTGGCCAGAACATATTTACAATGTTTTAAGAGAATCACACTGATTTCATCCCATCCACTTGTGACTTTTTTTGGTAGTTTAGTTATTGTATTTATAATCTCTGTTGTAGATACTGGATAAATAAAGAATGATGACTTTACAGTGTTTTTAAATGACTGTTGTGTATTCCTGCCAGCAAAATTCTCTCCTACACTAAGAAAATAATTGTTTATTAAATTACATACAAGATTTGGTTCTTTTACAGTTACATCACCAATATCGAGTTCTAAATTTTTGTGTGCTTTTGTTTCTGATCTAGCTACGTTTACAAAGCCCCATGCAGTTTTACTAATATTCCCTGATTTACTTAACTTTTCTTTATAGTCATTCACTTTTAAATCTTCCAAGCTTTTGAGATATTTATTTTTTTATGATATTGTAATTTGATTTATAAGTAGCACTACCACTAGATTTATACAATTGCTTCATTTCATTTTTTAGTTTTATTATTTCTGTGGTAAGTTTAACACGGCCATAACTACTCTTATGTACCTTTTTGGTTTTCATAGGACAGCATGCATTTAAGTGAGTTCTAAATACATCATAAAACTAGTTCCATTTTTCATCTACAGTTTTGGCATTATATACTATGTCCCAATTTTCATCTGTTAAGGATTCTACCAAATGACCAATACATTTCGCATTCAGATCATGAAAAGTTTTGATTTCATAATTACTTTCTTTACTGTAATTTAAGCCCTTAAATTTCACATACTGAGCATAATGGTCAGAAATGTGTGTGTTTGTATTGCATGCTTTTACTACCTCAAAATTCAGATTTGTAGCAATATGATCAATAACAGATGATGATGAATGTGTTACCCTTGTAGGCTCATGTATCAAATCCCTTATTCCATAAGTGTTGAATAAGTCGTAAAGTTTCTTATAGTCCCCTTTTGTGCGGTCTAAATTTATATTGAAATCACCCATCAGGATTACCTGGTTATATTTAGTGCAAACTTGAGCTAAAAATTCTTCAAGATAATCAACAAAGCACTCCGAAGGAGTACTTGGTGATCTGTATATCCCCAGTAATAAAATAGATTTCTGTTTTATATTTATTTTTGCAGCTGCCACTTCAAAATGCATTTCCAACTGATATGTATTTACAACAACCTCTGATATATCTATTTCATTTGTGGCCAAGATTAAAACCCCTCAACCCTTATATATAGTTCTAGTAAAGCTACTAACAATTTTGTAACCATTTATTTTACATAAGTTGATCTGCTCTTTGTTTAACCCATGCTGTGTTACAACAGCTAGCTCTGGCTTTACTTCATTTAGCAGCTGTTCAAAAGCAGCCGGTTTGTTACTTAAGTATTGTATGTTCAAATGAAGTACTTGAAGAGTGTTTGTATCACACTGATTTACAACCTTATGCATTGTGCGTGCATGATTATTGTTGCTGTTAAAAGATTAACATAGTTTCTATTCACTACATTTGTACCATGTTTAAAATTTCTTTCCCCAACTAATTTATAAATACCTAATGACCCTATTTCATAATTTATTTGTTTCTCATGATCAGTGGAGTAATTACAATTTTCATTACCTGTAACAAGTGAGACAGCATCCACCTCCTTACATACTAGTTTTCCTTTATCACTGAATATATTGCATTATTCAATAAGTTACCAAAGTTAAATGATCCCTTCCTGTATAAATGCACTCCGTTCTTAGCAAATTCACTATTATATACCCAGTAATTTCTGTCAACCATTAGGCAGTTTTTCACAGCACACATCCAGTGCAGTTCTTGGTTGATTTTCATGATCCTCTTTGTGTTCACATCACGTCTTCTAAGTACACCACTGATTATAATTTTCGTGTCAGGCACTTGAGTTCTGATGCTACTTACAAGATCAAAAGTTTCCCCCATTATATCTTCTGCTTTTATCCCCGGTATTATATCATTGGTTCCTGCATGTATCAGGACTATTTCGGGATTTTTGTCCTTCAAATTCATTTTTTCCATTTTTCCTCATAGTTCATCCAGCTTTATGTCTGGGTAGCATCGCACTTGATAACCTTTTTCCCTATATGCCTCACCTGAAAATTTGAGAATTGAATCCCCTATGACTAGCACTTTCTTTTTACTTGTAGTGTCATCTAATTTGAGCAGATTCACATTTAACTCCTTGTCAACATTTGTTTCTTCTATTTTGTCCATCACTTCATATCTGTTGTGGTCCGCAAGGTCCGTGTACAAACTATTCTTAAAAACGTTTATTCCTCAATCTAGATACTTCATCTTGGTCCACATATACATGTAGACAAAAGCAAATATTATCTTACTGTAATTTTCTTATACGTACAAGGCGAATATGGGAATAGTCAAATAGCTATTATCAAATCCTTAAATAACTAGTCGCTATCGAATTTTGGGAAGTGGGCCAAGAATTGCATGGTAAAATGCTTGTTTCAGCCCACTACATATCTAACTGACTGACCTGCATGCTGTACCATCTGCGCACAATCACGCTACCAACTGGAGGCGAAAGTTGAGGTTTGTTATAAAGAAGATGTTGCAGATGTTCTATCAATGAATGAGGCACTGACCAATTCTACAAAACCTCTTTATCTAACCATTTCTGTATAGACTAATATTTGATTTGACTGCATTTTATAGATATTTCTGTATTTATATTTGTAAGAGGAATGATTATAAATCAAGCACCTGAACATTAAAATATGTTGTTGTTGCTGTTAGCTAATGCTGGATTTCTGACAATGAAGTCATTAATCCTCTTGCTCTCCAATATTTTTCACTGATGGATGGGGCACTAGAAACATTAAAATATTTGCATTTGTATGTATTTTAATCTTTATACTTATATTATTGTTATTAAGGAAAAACAAATTATTTACTTGTCTTCAGGCCCCTAAAGTCTCAGGCCTGCCTGCATTGCAGGTGCTGCAGGCTTTAACGTTACACACGCTTGGATGGTAGGTGAATTGACTCTGCAGTTTTAACATCGTTAGAAGTAATTCCCAAGGTACTATCATTAATATTAGGTGCTAGCTTTTATTGCACTTATTTTCCCCTGTGGAGTATGAAAGCTTGTCCTACTTTTATAAGAATTACTTGAATGTCTGCATCTTTTGAAGTATCCGTTCTTCGAAAAGCTATGTTGAGTGATTCTAAGATAGGCTGGGTGACTTGTAGAATAGTTTGAGCAATCTCCATTTTTTTACCTGCTAAACATATAGTTTTTTAAACATATAGTTTTCAGTGTAAGGCTGTAAGCAGGCTGCATTCAGAGAGCACGAGTTGCCCAGGCCTGTTCTAAGGGCCCAGTTATGCATATGATTTCATGTTGTGCAACAAGGAATGATGCGATGTGGCAGAACTTTTAGTGATCTATTTATACAATTGTGTGTTGTTGGGAAATCAGTTCTGCCAGCCTGTTTCCATATTTTTTGACAGTGACCTTCTGAAACAAATACCAAATGGAGCTCCTAACTCAAATTTCTTCTATGAAAAGTTCTGTACCCACTCAATAAATCTGTGAATGATGAAAATCAGATTCACTCTTGCAACATGTGAGATCACAAACCACAATGACAAATCAGAACTACAGCTCTGGGTTTCCCAAAGTGGCAGCACTGACTCGATTGTCATGCTTACAATGCCGAAATTTACATATTGTATATCATCCATGTGGGTATATTGAGATCATGTGACTGTTGCATGTTTTGTACAACCAGGTGACATGTTTCTGAACTCATATGACACAGAAATAGTGTGTGACTTTTGGGTTACATGATATAAATGCTTCCATTTGACTCAATGCACTTTGAGTTGAGTATTGTTTCTGACTTTGATATTGGCAATCATTTGAGATGTTAATATGAGTGTTCTTCAAGTAAGGAGCATGAATCTTGCCTTGAGTGTGGCGACTTAGATGTACATCAGACTTATTTAAAATTTTTAGTCAGCTTTTTCTCCAAAGCTAAAGAGATGATGTGTTGTACTCGCATGACTTTCTCTACACACTCTTGTACAAACTATTCTTACAAACACTTATCCCTCTATCTACTTCATGTTAATCAATATAAACATTTGTAGCAGTTATCTTATTGCTAATTTTCTTGTAGGTGCAAGGGGAATACAATACGCTTTAAGCATCAGCCAAAGGTTAAAGGTAGTCACTATATGATGACTTTGAAACTCTGTTCTCTTTGCATGACCGAGAGATCAAAAATTGAACAACCTCCCATTTGAGAACAATCTATAAATTTTGCAAACTACAGACAAATAACAAGGAATATCTCCAAAATGGTTCACTTCACAAAAAGATCATTTGACATAAATTGTATGTTTTAATGAGATCTACATTTTTTGTATAATAAGATTTGGTCTATCTTTTATGCCTTACCAGTAATGCGAAAGTAAACAGGACTACATGGGATATAGCCAGAAAGTTAAAAATATGCATTTCATTTTCCATAAAAATATCTTAAACATTTGACATCTTAATCAAAACCATTACAGCCATTTTTGAGAAAACCAAAACTTTTGAAACATTTTCCATATAAAGGGTAGTTTAAGGTGGAAAACTTTTCTTCAAAATCTTAATGCCCCATCCTTGAAAGATATTAGACTTAAATACCAACTTTAGTTTTCAACCAAATGTTTGATTTTGAGATATGCTGTTCACACACACATGGACCTTTTTCTAAAAATGCTCTTTTTTTGGATTCAGGGGGCCTGAAAACATATTTCTGGTTGAATACAATATTTCCTCTAGTTACTATAGGTACTAGTATTTTTATTTTATATTGAAATATATCTCTGGCTTTTGCCATGATCTGGTTTGTAAGGGCGCTGATGAATGCCCTTAAACCTACATCTCTCTCTCTCTCTCCCAGAGAAAGTAAAAATGTATGTTTTATTTGTCATGGCAAGAAGTTAGATCACATTGTGATAGTTCAGTCCATGGGTGTCGCAAAGGGGGAGGGGGCAAGGGGGGGGCCCACACTTCCCCCCTGGAAGTTGGTCAACTTAATGTGCAATCAATTACTGACTATTAAACTACTATTTTAATTTTAATATAAAGATCAATTCTTATTTAGCACAAATTAATATGGTTATCTGCAGCAAATATTATAAATTTTGGCAATACAATAATGAATTAATATTATCTGATTGCAAATTTCCAGCATGTGGCCCCCCTGGAAAAAAGTCTGCTGACACTCATGGTTCAGTCACAATTGTTAGATTCAGTTTTGATCTAACAAAGAGAAGTATTTCCCTATAAGGATTGTTTGGAGCATGGAGAATTCCATGAAAATGTCTACATTCTGTGGTCAAAAGTTGTCAAACTTAAATATAAAGTTTGGTATGTAGGTGATGTTTTGTCTTTGCGTTATGCTGTTCCTAACTTTCTCCTCTCTCAGGCACACAACATGCACAGAAGTCTTAGATTTGTTCTAACTCAAGGGATCTCAGACCATGTATTTCTGATGAAATGTCAAACTTGGAATACAATACTGTGGTGCACGTACCACCCCATGTGGTGGCCTACAGGACCAAATAGGTTGGTACGGATGAGATAAGAGATGCTGGCTGGCATCATCCAGATTGCTAAAGAAGGTTCTTGCATTGCTATGCCAATATTCACAGATTATGGCTCCGGCAAGAGATGGGAGAAAGATTAATTGGTAATGGCTTCTCGTAAACAACATCTGCATAGCATTACCAATAGAATTGGTCGTGCACATTCTGTTTTCCTCTCAGAGAAAGAAGACTATAAACTTTGTTAGCAACGAGAAGGAAATTGTGCATTTTTAGTCAAAGTTAGAGGAAAATTAAGTGTTAGAAAAGTAACCGGACTTCAAATTTTGCAAGTGTTTGTTACAGTATATACACCATGGCAGCCACAGCCAACTCACTTGCCATGGTGCATGTGCTGGGCTACAAGCACTGTGTTCCCTCAGTTCGTGCTTCGCAGTGGTAGCAGTGGGTTTGTCTTCCTTAGCAGTGGCGGTCCATACTTCAGTGTCAGTTTGATATAGAAGGGCACTCATTAAAGCGAAGGGCACCCGTGCTGACACATTATTTCAGTACTGAATGGGAAGCTGAGTACTTCTTCATGGAATGTAGCGGTGGTGCTGTTTGTTTAATTTTCCAGAAAAAATTACAAGTGCTGAAACGATTTAATCTTCAGCGACATTGCATGCTAATGATTATTCAGCCCTAGAAAAAGAAGAACGCACTGCAGAGCTACAAAAGCTCAGAGAAAAGATCACATCGCAAGAAGAGGAACAGGAAGAAGGGGATGGCAGAATGGCAGAAACCTCAGTTTATGTGAGTTAAGAAATAGCACTAGACATTGCCAGATATTCTAGTAGTTTTTCTGATGATCCACTTATTAACGATGTATGCTTATAGCTGCAAGCAAATTCACCTCTGTCAGTGTTCACCAGTTTGAGTCAGTCTATCACCTTATACTATTTCACGCAGAATTCAAGAGCTGGCGGACAACACTTACACATAACTTATTAAAAGAGCAAGTGAATTTGCTGCATTCCTTATTGCCATTGATGAGAGCACTGACTTATCACGTATGGCTCAATTATGTATTTTTATTCGTGGAGTAAATGAAAATTTGGAAGTTGTGGAAGAAATGCTAGATCTGGTGCCAATAGAAGGCACAACAGGCTCAGACATTCTGAATTGTGTAGTAGAAGTTGTGGAGAATGCAGGGATTCCATGGGATACACTCAAATTGGTAGCCACTGATGGTGCTCCAGCTATGGTTGGTTCGAACAATGGATTTGTGACCCTCCTGAAAAATAAACTAGCAAAAGAAATAACAGCAGTTCATTGCATAGTTCATCAGGAAAACTTATATGCCAAAACACTGAATGTAAACAATTTAATGAGTCTGGTTGTGAAGATTGTAAACAAACTGAGGTCCCACAGACAACTTAAGCTTCTTAGAAGATTTGGACCATGAGTATGGTGATGTACCGTATCATACAGCAGTTAGGTGGCTCAGTCAAGGCAAGGTTCTAAGCAGATTCTGAATTTTTGTATGAGATACGCTTGTTCATGAAAATGTGCGGAGAACCTATTGAAGAGCTCACGAATGTTAAGCGGAAATGTGATCTTGCATTTATGGCCGATATAAGTGAACATTTGAATACTTTGAATGTTTCACTTCAAGGGAAAAACAAATTAATCACAGATGTGTTCTGTAGCATTGAAGCTTTTAAAAATATGCTCTCATTAGGGAACATCAACTGTCAAATGGTGATCCTTGTCATTTTTCCAGGTTGGAAAGTGTAATCTGTGATTGTGATTCCCTAGAAGTGGGATGTTATTGTTGAAAATCTGCACATTCTTTCCTGTGCGTTTGATGAAAGATTTCATGATCTCACGTGTTTAAAAATGGATTTTGATTTATTCGCTACACCATTTAGCATGACTATTCATGATATTTACAAAGATGTTCAACTGGAGCTTATCACCTTGAAATGTGACATTGAGTTAGCTGACAGTTACAGAAACAGAAGAAGTTTGCTAGATTTCTACAGGAGATTTTCTAAATCAAGATTCCCTCGATTACACAGGCGTGCGACATCTATGACTGAAATGTTAGGATCGACCTATGTATGGGAATCCTTATTTTCAGCTATGAAATGCATTAAAACCCTTAGAGAGCCAACATCAGTGATCATAACTTGAAGTGTGCATTAGTGGTCCAGAGTTGTGTTTCATTGTCTCCAAATGTGGCGAATATTGTGAAAACCACAAGATGTCAGAAGGCAAGAGTGTCTACCGAAAGCTGAATGTATAAAGTTCTCAATTTAAACATGCATATTTGTTTAATATGAAGTATTCTGTGTAATATTAGTACTGTAGAGTAAATATTATTTTGTTATTTTATATTTTTCAGTTGTTTCAGTATCAAAATTGTGTTAATTTCCACAAAGTACTGTTTCGTTCTTATAGTTAAAAATATTGCTTTTATATGCCATCATTTGGTTGTATAGGATTGAAGGCTATAATAATCTTACCGCTATTGGGTTGTTTTATTATAATTTAATAACAAGTACCATAGAGATATTAAACCACGTATTATACTGTTTCTGAATTGTTCCTTCACTACTACCCTGTCCTTAATTATTTACTGGTAACGCAAGTGCAGATTATGGAACGCCACTGCACAAGGTAGTGATTGGCATATCTCCCTAGCGCTTGCCAGCAACGACTAGGCACGCCGGCACCGTGCGAGCTGTATAGACACACTGTGCATGTCAGTTGGCGGTCCCTTCACCATGGGATCAAAACAGATTTTCCCCTCAATGTATTTGTAGACCTCAGGTTAAATCCTTCAGATGCAGTTATGTCCTGTGAGGAAAATTATGTTTCCCTCCAGAATTAATACTTTCCCACCTTATCCTATTGCTGCTTACATCAAATTAATCTGTTATTTATGCACTAACACAATGTTATCAGAATTAAATGTGACCTCTATGTGGGTACATATCAAAAAGTTAATTCAACCACTTCAGATGCTTCCATCAACTATACTATTGGTGAAGTTCATTAATACAAAATCTTTTATCATAATAGTAGAAGTAAAACATTCTGGACATATATCATCTCAACTAACACCAGACAAGCCAACCGCCACTGCCTGCATCCCATATACTGGCAATCTATCTGGCAGAATCAGTAGAATTCTGGCAAAACACAACATCAGGACCATCCACAAGCTGCCTTTGCAGATTAAACACCTAGTGAGGCCGGTAAAGGACAAACTGAACCTTAAAGTACCAGGGGTATACCGTATACCCTGTGAATGCAGAGTGCCGTACATAGGGCAAATCAGCAGTACCATTTCCACCAGAGTCAAGGAGCACGAACGGTCCATACGCTTAATGCAGCCTGACAAGTCAGGGCTGGCTGAGCAATGCTTTGAAGAAGACCACAGAGCTAACTTCAAAGAAACAACCATTGTGGCAAAATGTAGCGGTTTATGGGAACGGAGGGTTAAGGAGGCTCTGTCCATCTCCTCCAAGAAGAACACATTGAACCAGGACGCTGGATTACAGTTTAGTCCCTCCTGGAAACCAGCTTTAAAGTTGGAAATCGACCGACTCAGAAAACATAGATTCCAACAGAGCGGTGAACTACCTCTACATTAGACTGGGTGTTTTCTACTCAGTACATACTAGCGGACAGTACATATACTGGTCCCTTCACTCTTGCCAGTCATTCATCATCCTGATGATGGGAGAGATGTACACTCCTGAAACGTCGATGGCTCTGCATCACTTCACCTGGCTAGAAGCCTGAGAACATCTTCAATACATATATCATCTGTTTCATTCTACAAATGTTCTTATATTGCATTAATATCCCATTTACTAATAAGATACACAATTGAACGGACACTGTAAAAATCACATATACATTTGTAGTATAGTTCAGAGATAATTTGTAACAGCTGTAAAGCATAAATTAATAAAATATTATAAATAATGCATCCACCGAAATTAGAAACTTCCAAATGATACTGCTTTAATAATGAGGTAAAATCATAACTATAGTTCCATTTAAACAACCTGACATTTCTTGGAGGGCTGCTTCCCTGGTAATGTCTACATCTCTGTTGCATGAGCCAATAAGGTGTCTCCACCCAACTTTCCCTTCACCTACAAACTGAACTTTGAGGGGTAAAGTGTTGCCATGTTATCCTAAACTGTAGCAATTGGCTTAATGGCTTACTAGTGAGACAGTTACTGTAGGTGTCCCCTTAAGTATTTAAAGCAAACATGAACTTGACTGTTTATTCAGCATTATTCTTTCGCTGTCCGGAATATTGTCAGTTTGTTGGCATAATGATTGTTAACTTTTATATATCAGTTGATTTGAAAATTAATGATTATTTGTATAAACATTACATTAGAAATGTTAAAAATATAGATCAGCATTATTTTCTTGGCATGTCCGAAATTACTATAATACGTGAAATATGACATCATCAGACGATGTGACAAGAAAATGTCGTTGAGAGAGACAATATCTGAATACTATTGTCATAGCAACAGATAAATTTCCATTCTTCTTGAATTGACTTTTCCAAGGGAGACAGATGCTATTCTCAATAAGGCCCTAAGAAATTGAGCATTAAAAGATTTAATACTCTTGGGCCAAAGCGTCTATGTGAGAAAGACGTTATTTGTTAGCAATACCCTGAGAAATTGAAGTATATTTTGTATTACATAGTACAACACTATTAAATCAATGTGTTATTAGAAGTTAGACATCATGTTTAGTGAGATTCCACTAAATCATATGATATATAATTTTGGACATGCCAAAATGTACAAATCAGTGAAAGAAAAGTATTGAGATTGTATTACGGCTGAATAACTGTGTTACTTTACAAAGGTGCAAATAAATATTTCAACAAATTTAAAACTCTCATGTGTTGCACTCACATGACTTTCTCTACTCTTGTACTAACCATTCTTACAAACTCTTATTCCTACATCTTCTTTGTGTTAGTTAAGTTAAACATTTGTACTAATTACACTGGGCAACAATGAAAATGTTTCGGGCTAAAAAATGGTGAATTTACATGTATCTCCATCTGCTGAATTCAAAAATCACCATAAAAATGATAGATTAGCTCTTGTTTTGAAGATAAAGTGACATTTCATTTTTTAGAGTGAAGATTTTAAATTTGGGGGAATTTTTTTTTTTTTTTTTTTTTTTTTTGGAGTTGGCGCACCTGTGAAATAACAAAACACAAATGCTCTTCAGCTGTTTGTAAGTCATAAAAATAGATACTGTTACTGTGACTTTGAATTACATGTAGTTTCTACACAAATTAATGCAAAATTTCTGGTTCACCCTAGTGAGAAAAATGTTGTTGCCAAGCCTCTTGTGAACCCAAAAGACGTTCTTCTTCCACCCCTGCATAACAAGCTGGGTTTGATGAAAAACTTTGTGAAAGCTATGAACCGAGAAGGACGGGCCTTTAAGTACATCAGAGAGAAATTTTCGAAATTAAGTGATGCAAAAGTTAAGGAAGGCATTTTTGTCGGACCACAAATAAGAGAACTTGTAAAGGATCCTACATTTGACCAAGTTTTGGAGGGGAAAGAAAAGGAAGCTTGGGAAGCCTTCAAGGGTGTTGTTCATGGATTTTTAGGCAACAAAAGAGATGACAACTACAAGCATTTGGTGACAGTGCTACTGCAAAAATACCTTGGATGCAACATGTCCCTTAAGATCCATTTTCTCCACTCCCACCTAGACTTTTTCCCTCCTAGTTGTGGAGCTGTTATTGATGAACATTGGGAGAGATTCCATCAGGACATTTCTGTTATAGAACAAAGATACCAGAACCGTTGGAATGAAGTAATGCTTGCGGATTACTGTTGGTCTTTTTATAGGGATTTTGCGGAGCTCCATCACAAGAGGCAAGCAAAAAGACGAAGTCAATAGGCCACCACATGATTCTCTTCAGACACGACTATCTGCAAAGTATTTTTCCAGCAACTTAGAACTCTTAGCATGTAATTACGGGTTACAAAATTGTATTAAAAATTATATTAAATACAATTAAAATGTATCCTTTTCTCTCAATCCGTTAATATGTAATACTTTCACCTTGTGTATATCATAGAAACTAGAGCTAATAAAAATTTTTCATTGTCAAATTTGTTTTTCTCAACCCAAAATTAGTAGGAATTGCCTCACGAAGTGCTCAAAACATTAAAAAATTACTTTTTTGTTGCCCAGTGTTATCTTATTGCTTATTTCCTTGTGGTTGAAAGGGGAATATTAGAATATAGTAGGCTTTGTGCGATAGTCAAATCTTATAAAGCTTTGAGATTCCCTTCTCTTTGCACACTTAACATATACAAAAATTGAACAACGAAGTTCTGTTTCACGAAGTTTTAAGTTTTCCGAAACTCACACACATAGCAAGGTATATCTCTGAAATGGTTCACCCTGCAAGAAAATTTATTCCAACATAAATTTTGTATTTTTTCAAGATCTGCATTTTTTTTAGAGTATGATTTTGTCTATCTCTAACGGTTTACCAGTTATGGAAAAGTCGTCCAGAGTAAATACGACTACAGGGGCTATAGCCAGAAAATTCAAAATCGTTAAGAGCCATTTTCAAGAATATCAACATTCTGGAAAAGTTTTCCAAGTAAAGGGTAGTTTAGGGTGGGGCTATTTTCTTCAAAACCTTCATGTCGCATCCTTGAAAGACATTAAACTTAAATACCAACTTTGGTTTTCAACTGAGTTTTCGTTTTTGAGTTATACTTTCCACAGACTGACAGACACATACATGGACCTTTTTCTAAAATTTTTTTTTTTAGATTCAGGGGGTCTCAAAACATATATTTCCGGTGAAATCTCAACATTGTATTTTTGTATGGAATATAATACTTCCTCTACTTACCATTAGAGAAAGTATAAATGGACTTCAATAATAGGCATTGTTCCGTACCATGCCCTGAGAAAAGATAAGAGTCTTCATAGCTATTACTTCATAGCCATGACAGCATTTCCATAAAAAATAGAAAACAGCACTAGCGTCCATGTATATTCCCTTTATTTTGGCATTTACTGTTTGTTTTTGAGTGGTCGTGTGCAGGGGCAGCTATTGAAGGGAGGCTCAAGAGCGGCACCCCCCTAACTAAAAACTGAAAATGATATTTTTTGGTCTTAATATGTCCGTCATATAGGTATATTTGTTGGACAGAAAATATGTTTAAAACTGTTCCATTTTTCTCCTATTTAATACGCTAATTTTTAAGATGATGGTCTGCCGGGCTCGGGTTGTGACAGCCCGGGTGCTTAACTCATCTGTTTTTGTCAGTAATCATAACAACGGCATAGCTGTAAGGTTATCCCACTCTCTTTGTTAAGACCAGCATAAGGCTGAAAAAAATAAGCCCGGGTGTCATGGAATGTATGGAGTGGAAACTCTTGTTGTTATTCTTTCTGTAGCATTGTTTAGGTTGATATGAATTACTATAAATTACTTGCTTGCACAATTTTCCCGTAATTTGTAGATCATTATGAGCAAATTTGTACAACTGAATGTTACTTTTAAGTACACTGAAGTGACCCACAGTTGAAATTGTCTGGGTTCAAATTGGAGGTACAAATGATGCAAATGACCACTGCCATTTCAACCTCAAGGACCCGCGTATAGCTGAAGTACAAAGGGATGGCATTTTTCCTTGTATGGATATTTTGGGGCTCCAGCAGAAATGAATGAAGAACACTTGAAGACCTGTGAAGCATTAAGATCAGAAGAAACTACAGTTCAAAAGTATTGGAAGGCACGAATGCTAATGGCTTCATTGCCAGATGCAAGGCGCTAGAAAACAACAACAACATATTTTGGGGCTTACAGTTCTGTGACCTGTTGATTTCCAGTCAGTAACCAGTTGGCTTGGCTGTCAGTTGCAGTGCAATACAGTTAAGAGAAAATGAAAGTTGGTGAACTAAAAGTGGTTGTGTTTAGTTCACTAAGTTTATCACAAAAGTTAGAGATTAAAAACAGCAGCCGACCAAAGACTGAGCTTAATATTGTGCAAATAAAACCCCACTTTAAAAGTAGAGCTTCTTTTACTAAAAAATTTGATATCTTGTTATACAAAAAAGTTTCCTGGCTGTGTGGATGTGAAGGAAAAAATGCGGTCTTCTGTTTCGTGTGTTTGTTGTTCAGCAGTGGTGATGGTGATGATGCGTGGACCAAAGACGGAGTGTGTGACTTGAAACATCTTCAGGAAAAAATAAAAAAGCATGATGGTTCCTCTAAGCATAAGGCTAATTTAGTCAGTTTTCAACTTCTAGGAGTGTATAATATAAGATCATTTTTAAGTAGTGCTTATGAGGAATCCATAAAAAAGTCAAACAAAACAGTGGAGAAAAAATCGCAAAGTTCTGTCAATGATAATAAATGTTATATAATTATGTGGTGCATGTAATCTTCCTCTTTGTGGTCATGATGAAACCACCACATCCAGCATTAAGGGTGTGTTTTTAGAAACCCTAAGTCTTTGTAAGAAACTCAGTCCTGCTCTTAACAGCCATTTCAAAAATGCTACCATTTTTAAAGGTACTTCTAAAATCATCCAAAATGAGTTGTTAGATTGTATGCTACATGTTTGCAGGGATTTCATTTCTGATAAAATTAAGCAGTCTTCTTTCCTCGCATGTATGGTTGATGATATGATGGATATATCAAACACTGTGCAGACAGTGCTAGTGTTTCTATATAAACTTCAAGGCAAAGTTTACAAGTGCTTTTGGACATTTGCAAATGTAGAATTGCATAATGCAGAAGGTTTATCAAATTGCATTTTGGAACAAATGCTTCCATTGATTGGAAATTGCTCCCAAAAATTAATCACACAGACTTATGATGGAGCCACGTCATCCAATATATAAATATGTATTCATTTAATTAAAGCAATTTTCAGGGTGCATGTACAAATGTGCCTTAGTGACATCTAAGACATCATAATTGTACTATTTTTGATAAATTTGGCTTAATCATTATTTATCCTGATGATACTGGTCAGGACATTGAGACTAAGTCATGATATTATTGTATTGTTATCAATCCTTGATATGTATGCAAATTTTCAAGTCAATAAGATGACTCAAGTTGGTGAAAATTACTTAGAAAGATTTCGTTAAATTAAGTAATTTCTTTTATTCTGATGAAGCTGGTCAGGGTCTTAGGACTAAGTCATGACAATGTATTGTCAGCCATCCTTGGCATGTGTGCAAATTTTCAAGTCAGATGACTATGAGTTGTTAAAAATTACATTAAATTGATAAATTTAGCTAAGTCACTTTTTTATCCTGAATTGTTATTGTCATTGTATTGTCTTGACATTGTATTGTTATTGGTCCTTGACACGCGTGCAAATTTTCAAGTTAATCAGAAGAGTCAAGTTGGTGAAAATTATGTTACAATGTTAAATTTAGCCAAGTCACTTTTTTATCCTGATAATGCTGGTCAGGACATTAGAACAAAGTCATATCATTGTGTTGCCGTCGGTCCTTGACATGTGTACAAATTTTCAAGTCAGATGACTGTAAGTTGGTGAAAATTACGTCAAACGATTCTCTTGTGTTGATAAATTTAGCTAATTTTTTTTTTGTCCTGATGATACTGGTCAGTACCTTAGGCTAAGGTTATGATATTATTGTATTGTCATTGGTCCTTGACAAGTGTGCAAATTTTCAAGTCAGACAACTCAAGTTGGTGAAAATTGTGTTATATTGATAAATTTAGCTGAGTCACTTTTTATCCTGATGATCTTGGTCAAGATATTAGGACAAAGTTATGATATTATTGTATTGTCATTGCTCCTTGACACGTGTGCAAATTTTCAAGTCGTTCAGATGACTTTAAATTGATGTAAATTATGTTGAAAGATTCCATTACATTGATAAATTTAGCTAATTAATTTTTTTTAATCCTGATGATCCTGGTCAGGACCTCAGGCTAAGGCTATGATATTATTGTATTGTTATTGGTCCTTGACACATGTACAAATTTTCAACTCAATCATACAAATATAAGTTGGTGAAAATTACATTCAAAGATTCTGTTACCTACATACTGCTTACAGGTGAAGCTAATATAAAGTGTGTAATTATAAAGAACATTTAAGATGCTAAACATGACATACAAGATATGAAAGAGCAAAACGTAACATATGTGCACACCTACACATCACTATTATTACTCATAGATCATCTAGATTATATAGATTTTAGTTTATATATGAATCTATATATATTCATATGTAAACTAATATATATCTGTATAGTATATATCTATCCTCTATGTGATCTGCAAGAGGAAATGGACCAAGACCACCTTCAAATATGCCCGGCCACTTCTAGCGCCATATCCATCAGTGAAAAATATTGGAGAGCAAGAGGACTAATGACTTCATTGTCAGAAATCCAGCATTAGCCAACAACAGCAACATATTTTAATCACATTTTCGAGGTGTTGGTTAAATTTTTTAGCACCATTAGCAATTTGTTAAATAAAATTATTGCTCTCGTATTAATGTCCTTAATTTGCATTGCATCTAAAGTAACTGCAATTGTTTTTTGTAACATGGTCATGTATGTATGTATGTATGTATGTATGTATGTATGTATGTATGTATGTATGTATGTATGTATGTATGTATGTATGTATGTATGTATGTATGTATGTATGTATGTATGTATGTATGTATGTATGTATGTATGTATGTATGTATGTATGTATGTATGTATGTATGTATGTATGTATGTATGTATGTATGTATGTATGTATGTATGTATGTATGTATGTATGTATGTATGTATGTATGTATGTATGTATGTATGTATGTATGTATGTATGTATGTATGTATGTATGTATGTATGTATGTATGTATGTATGTATGTATGTATGTATGTATGTATGTATGTATGTATGTATGTATGTATGTATGTATGTATGTATGTATGTATGTATGTATGTATGTATGTATGTATGTATGTATGTATGTATGTATGTATGTATGTATGTATGTATGTATGTATGTATGTATGTATGTATGTATGTATGTATGTATGTATGTATGTATGTATGTATGTATGTATGTATGTATGTATGTATGTATGTATGTATGTATGTATGTATGTATGTATGTATGTATGTATGTATGTATGTATGTATGTATGTATGTATGTATGTATGTATGTATGTATGTATGTATGTATGTATGTATGTATGTATGTATGTATGTATGTATGTATGTATGTATGTATGTATGTATGTATGTATGTATGTATGTATGTATGTATGTATGTATGTATGTATGTATGTATGTATGTATGTATGTATGTATGTATGTATGTATGTATGTATGTATGTATGTATGTATGTATGTATGTATGTATGTATGTATGTATGTATGTATGTATGTATGTATGTATGTATGTATGTATGTATGTATGTATGTATGTATGTATGTATGTATGTATGTATGTATGTATGTATGTATGTATGTATGTATGTATGTATGTATGTATGTATGTATGTATGTATGTATGTATGTATGTATGTATGTATGTATGTATGTATGTATGTATGTATGTATGTATGTATGTATGTATGTATGTATGTATGTATGTATGTATGTATGTATGTATGTATGTATGTATGTATGTATGTATGTATGTATGTATGTATGTATGTATGTATGTATGTATGTATGTATGTATGTATGTATGTATGTATGTATGTATGTATGTATGTATGTATGTATGTATGTATGTATGTATGTATGTATGTATGTATGTATGTATGTATGTATGTATGTATGTATGTATGTATGTATGTATGTATGTATGTATGTATGTATGTATGTATGTATGTATGTATGTATGTATGTATGTATGTATGTATGTATGTATGTATGTATGTATGTATGTATGTATGTATGTATGTATGTATGTATGTATGTATGTATGTATGTATGTATGTATGTATGTATGTATGTATGTATGTATGTATGTATGTATGTATGTATGTATGTATGTATGTATGTATGTATGTATGTATGTATGTATGTATGTATGTATGTATGTATGTATGTATGTATGTATGTATGTATGTATGTATGTATGTATGTATGTATGTATGTATGTATGTATGTATGTATGTATGTATGTATGTATGTATGTATGTATGTATGTATGTATGTATGTATGTATGTATGTATGTATGTATGTATGTATGTATGTATGTATGTATGTATGTATGTATGTATGTATGTATGTATGTATGTATGTATGTATGTATGTATGTATGTATGTATGTATGTATGTATGTATGTATGTATGTATGTATGTATGTATGTATGTATGTATGTATGTATGTATGTATGTATGTATGTATGTATGTATGTATGTATGTATGTATGTATGTATGTATGTATGTATGTATGTATGTATGTATGTATGTATGTATGTATGTATGTATGTATGTATGTATGTATGTATGTATGTATGTATGTATGTATGTATGTATGTATGTATGTATGTATGTATGTATGTATGTATGTATGTATGTATGTATGTATGTATGTATGTATGTATGTATGTATGTATGTATGTATGTATGTATGTATGTATGTATGTATGTATGTATGTATGTATGTATGTATGTATGTATGTATGTATGTATGTATGTATGTATGTATGTATGTATGTATGTATGTATGTATGTATGTATGTATGTATGTATGTATGTATGTATGTATGTATGTATGTATGTATGTATGTATGTATGTATGTATGTATGTATGTATGTATGTATGTATGTATGTATGTATGTATGTATGTATGTATGTATGTATGTATGTATGTATGTATGTATGTATGTATGTATGTATGTATGTATGTATGTATGTATGTATGTATGTATGTATGTATGTATGTATGTATGTATGTATGTATGTATGTATGTATGTATGTATGTATGTATGTATGTATGTATGTATGTATGTATGTATGTATGTATGTATGTATGTATGTATGTATGTATGTATGTATGTATGTATGTATGTATGTATGTATGTATGTATGTATGTATGTATGTATGTATGTATGTATGTATGTATGTATGTATGTATGTATGTATGTATGTATGTATGTATGTATGTATGTATGTATGTATGTATGTATGTATGTATGTATGTATGTATGTATGTATGTATGTATGTATGTATGTATGTATGTATGTATGTATGTATGTATGTATGTATGTATGTATGTATGTATGTATGTATGTATGTATGTATGTATGTATGTATGTATGTATGTATGTATGTATGTATGTATGTATGTATGTATGTATGTATGTATGTATGTATGTATGTATGTATGTATGTATGTATGTATGTATGTATGTATGTATGTATGTATGTATGTATGTATGTATGTATGTATGTATGTATGTATGTATGTATGTATGTATGTATGTATGTATGTATGTATGTATGTATGTATGTATGTATGTATGTATGTATGTATGTATGTATGTATGTATGTATGTATGTATGTATGTATGTATGTATGTATGTATGTATGTATGTATGTATGTATGTATGTATGTATGTATGTATGTATGTATGTATGTATGTATGTATGTATGTATGTATGTATGTATGTATGTATGTATGTATGTATGTATGTATGTATGTATGTATGTATGTATGTATGTATGTATGTATGTATGTATGTATGTATGTATGTATGTATGTATGTATGTATGTATGTATGTATGTATGTATGTATGTATGTATGTATGTATGTATGTATGTATGTATGTATGTATGTATGTATGTATGTATGTATGTATGTATGTATGTATGTATGTATGTATGTATGTATGTATGTATGTATGTATGTATGTATGTATGTATGTATGTATGTATGTATGTATGTATGTATGTATGTATGTATGTATGTATGTATGTATGTATGTATGTATGTATGTATGTATGTATGTATGTATGTATGTATGTATGTATGTATGTATGTATGTATGTATGTATGTATGTATGTATGTATGTATGTATGTATGTATGTATGTATGTATGTATGTATGTATGTATGTATGTATGTATGTATGTATGTATGTATGTATGTATGTATGTATGTATGTATGTATGTATGTATGTATGTATGTATGTATGTATGTATGTATGTATGTATGTATGTATGTATGTATGTATGTATGTATGTATGTATGTATGTATGTATGTATGTATGTATGTATGTATGTATGTATGTATGTTTTTTTTTTTTTTTTTTTTTTTTTTTATTTATTGTTAACATACAGCATGCCCCACTACTTAGTAATATTACATGCTTTTTGTTACATCTGCATAGTTTTAGATATTACAATATGTTAATTAACAAAGTTACAATTGTTTATAAGTTAAACTATTTGGCTAATTATGTTATTTGCAATGTTCGTTATAGTTTGTCAAAATCTATATTGTTTATGAAATATATAAATTCCTTAAGATATTTGTTTCCCAGTTCATTGTTTGTTACCGGCCACTGTCCACCTTTGTTTATAATACTTTGTTTTAGTTTTTGTCTTTCTGTATTTAATAGAGAACACTCATATATTAAGTGGTTTACATTTTGGTTCTGATTTTGACACTTACACAAGGCACTTTCCGCTATCTTGAACCGATGATAGTATTCTCTGGTTTTTCCATGGCCTGTTAACATTGCTGTAACTTGTCCATTTAATGGTATCTTCTGTTTTAGGCGTTCTTGCACCAAGGGAAAAAACATTTTGGTGGTTCTTCCTTTTGAGGTTAAGTCCCATTGTTGTTGCCAAGTATGTAGTGCTCTCTCCGCTGCTTCCTTGATGATGTAGCTTCTTGGGATCTTGTTGTAGATCATCTCTCTGTTATCTTCTTGCGCGGCTTGTTTTGCTAATTTATCTGCTAGTTCGTTACCACGTAGCCCCACGTGGGCCTTTACCCATTTTATGTGTAATGTCCATCCATTTTCTTGTAGTTTCTTAATTTTAGCCTTTATTTCTTGTATTAAGCTGTTCCGAATTTGGCTGGTCTTGAGAAGATCTACTGTAATCTGACTGTCGGTGTACACTACACCTAATTTCTCTCCTACATTGAGTTCATTGTTACTTTCTAGCTCTATAAGAGCCTGTAGAATAGCTATCTGTTCAGCTTGATTGTTTGAGCAATGGGCGCTAAGTTGATATTTTAATTTTTTAACCGGTTCTCCATTTAGAAAAATGACTGCGGCTGCTCCAATTTTTTCGTTTATCTTGCTCCCGTCAGTGTAAATTTCTGTGTTGTACTGTAAGCCTTGTTGTGCTTCTTGAACACTCATTCTATCTGCAGGATGAGGCCACTCGGTCAGTTTCGGGGCTTCTTCGACTAACGTCGGAATTCCATTTGTGCTCGTCACATGTGCGTTTTCGTATATGTCTAGAATTTCTTGAATTCTTATATTTATTGGCTTGACTGCCGCTAAAACGCAGGACGCTTCATATGAAACTGTTCGGTAAGCTTTTGCGATTTTTATGTTCATCAATCTTTGTACACGCTGGTATTTGAGCATATTCTTTCTTTTTAGAATAGCTTCTTTCCACACTTTCACTCCATATAACAGCATCGGAAGTATCGCACCTTTATAAATTGTTCGTAAGGCTTGTTGTCCTAAACCCCAGTTCAACTTTGCAGACTTCGCTAATGCATTTACCAGTTTTATGCATTTCTCTGAGACTTGTTTTATATGCATATCAAATGTCATCTTGTTGTCGAACAATATACCTAGGTACTTCAACTGTTTTACTTGCTCTACGATAGAGTTGTTTATATATACTCTTATTTGACTTCTTTCTTCTTTTCTTTTCCTTGTTATAAGAATAGTTTTTGATTTACTGTTGTTGAACTGGAGTTTATATTGTTTTGCCCAATGTTCGATTTGGTGTAGATCAGCATTTGCGTACATTTCTGCTACTTCCTTATTTTCTCCTGATGTCATTAGTAATAGGTCGTCGGCAAAGGCTAATGTATGTATGTATGTGTGTGTATGTGTGTGTGTGTGTGTGTGTGTGTGTGTGTGTGTGTGTGTGTGTGTGTGTGTGTGTGTGTGTGTGTGTGTGTGTGTGTGTGTGTGTGTGTGTGTGTGTGTGTGTGTGTGTGTGTGTGTGTGTGTGTGTGTGTGTGTGTGTGTGTGTGTGTGTGTGTGTGTCTGTCTGTCTGTCTGTCTGTCTGTCTGTCTGTCTGTCTGTCTGTCTGTCTGTCTGTCTGTCTGTCTGTCTGTCTGTCTGTCTGTCTGTCTGTCTGTCTGTCTGTCTGTCTGTCTGTCTGTCTGTCTGTCTGTCTGTCTGTCTGTCTGTCTGTCTGTCTGTCTGTCTGTCTGTCTGTCTGTCTGTCTGTCTGTCTGTCTGTCTGTCTGTCTGTCTGTCTGTCTGTCTGTCTGTCTGTCTGTCTGTCTGTCTGTCTGTCTGTCTGTCTGTCTGTCTGTCTGTCTGTCTGTCTGTCTGTCTGTCTGTCTGTCTGTCTGTCTGTCTGTCTGTCTGTCTGTCTGTCTGTCTGTCTGTCTGTCTGTCTGTCTGTCTGTCTGTCTGTCTGTCTGTCTGTCTGTCTGTCTGTCTGTCTGTCTGTCTGTCTGTCTGTCTGTCTGTCTGTCTGTCTGTCTGTCTGTCTGTCTGTCTGTCTGTCTGTCTGTCTGTCTGTCTGTCTGTCTGTCTGTCTGTCTGTCTGTCTGTCTGTCTGTCTGTCTGTCTGTCTGTCTGTCTGTCTGTCTGTCTGTCTGTCTGTCTGTCTGTCTGTCTGTCTGTCTGTCTGTCTGTCTGTCTGTCTGTCTGTCTGTCTGTCTGTCTGTCTGTCTGTCTGTCTGTCTGTCTGTCTGTCTGTCTGTCTGTCTGTCTGTCTGTCTGTCTGTCTGTCTGTCTGTCTGTCTGTCTGTCTGTCTGTCTGTCTGTCTGTCTGTCTGTCTGTCTGTCTGTCTGTCTGTATGTATGTATGTATGTATGTATGTATGTATGTATGTATGTATGTATGTATGTATGTATGTATGTATGTATGTATGTATGTATGTATGTATGTATGTATGTATGTATGTATGTATGTATGTATGTATGTATGTATGTATGTATGTATGTATGTATGTATGTATGTATGTATGTATGTATGTATGTATGTATGTATGTATGTATGTATGTATGTATGTATGTATGTATGTATGTATGTATGTATGTATGTATGTATGTATGTATGTATGTATGTATGTATGTATGTATGTATGTATGTATGTATGTATGTATGTATGTATGTATGTATGTATGTATGTATGTATGTATGTATGTATGTATGTATGTATGTATGTATGTATGTATGTATGTATGTATGTATGTATGTATGTATGTATGTATGTATGTATGTATGTATGTATGTATGTATGTATGTATGTATGTATGTATGTATGTATGTATGTATGTATGTATGTATGTATGTATGTATGTATGTATGTATGTATGTATGTATGTATGTATGTATGTATGTATGTATGTATGTATGTATGTATGTATGTATGTATGTATGTATGTATGTATGTATGTATGTATGTATGTATGTATGTATGTATGTATGTATGTATGTATGTATGTATGTATGTATGTATGTATGTATGTATGTATGTATGTATGTATGTATGTATGTATGTATGTATGTATGTATGTATGTATGTATGTATGTATGTATGTATGTATGTATGTATGTATGTATGTATGTATGTATGTATGTATGTATGTATGTATGTATGTATGTATGTATGTATGTATGTATGTATGTATGTATGTATGTATGTATGTATGTATGTATGTATGTATGTATGTATGTATGTATGTATGTATGTATGTATGTATGTATGTATGTATGTATGTATGTATGTATGTATGTATGTCTTTATTCACCGTAAGAATTTTTTTACAAATTCATGGCTTCGTCAATTTTTAAATAGGGAATACAAATAATATTGGTTTAAACAATATCATGAATACAAATAATAATAACAGAGACAGCATTACAGTCATAAGAGTAGAAGTTATATATATAGCCTACAGATTAAACACAAATAAAATTATTCAGAGAGTGAATCAAATAATATATATATACAGAGACAGTGTTACAGTAATATAGTGTTACAATAATACAGATAAAATTATTCAGAGAATGAGTCAAAGAACTCCTGCACACTGTAGTAGGTTTGCTCAATTAGAAAATTTCTAACTTCTTTCCTAAACTTAGTTTGACTGCTACTGTGGATTCTATTTGTGATTTTATTATACATGTGTATGCCTCTATGCAGTATGGAATTTACCTTTTTTGTTGTTCTGGCAGTCTGTATGTGTATTTTATTACTATTTCTGGTACTATGTATATGAACAGTGTTGTTTATGCTAAATAAGTGAATATTGTCCCTTATAAAACAAACAGTTTCTAAAATATACAGACTTGGCAGCGTAAGAATGTGATTTTGCCGAAAGTATGGTTTACATGATGTTGTCCTGTGCAAATTTAGCATTAGTCTAAGTATTTTCTTTTGCATTATGAATAGCGCACTTATTTCGCTACTGGATCCCCATATAAATATACCATAAGCAAGCACAGATTGTACATAAGAGAAGTAAACCATTTTTAGTGTTTGTAGGTTACTGATGCTCTTTAGGACATATATTACATAATGAACTCGATTTATTCTTGCTGTAACATTCTTAATATGACTTTTCCAATCTAAGTGTTTATCAATTATGATTCCCAAAAATTTTGTTTCAGAGACATATTGTATGGTTTCTTTGCTATATACAATTTTTGGTCCTAGTGATTTAGTACTTCTATTAGAGTTTGTGATGCACATGCAGTGTGACTTTTTTCCATTTAGCACTAGTTTATTTGCTGCTAACCATTTCTCCATATTTTTCATTGTACTATCAGCTTGAACTTGTAGATCAATGGGATTACTGCCTTTGAGAATAAAATTAGTATCATCTGCATATAATATAGTCTCAACATGTGGTATATTCACTGGCAGATCATTAATGTACACTAGAAAAAGTAAGGGGCCTAGATTCGAACCTTGAGGAACTCCACACCTTACTAACTTTGTTTCAGATTTTACAGTGTTATTATCTCGAGTTATTGCAGTTAGTTGTTGTCTGTCAGTTATGTAAGACTTGAACCATTCATATGCTATCCCACGCACTCCATAGGCTTCCAATTTTGTCAATAATATGCCATGGTCAACTAAATCAAAGGCCTTACTCAAGTCCATAAATATACCAACTGTTGTATCATCAGTTTCAATTCCTTCCAGTGTTCCCTTAATGAATGCATAAAAGGCATTTAGTATGGATTTGTTTTTCCGGAAACCATTTTGTTTATCACTAAATACAAACTTTTCCATGAAAGGAGCAATCCTGTTATACATAACCGATTCCATAACTTTAGAAAAACCTGATTGAATGGCAATTGGCCTATAATTATTTATATTGTTTACATCATCTTTTTTGTATACAGGAACAACTTTTGCTAGTTTCATCTTACTAGGAAATATCCCAGTTGACAGGGAGGTATTGCATATTTCCAATAGGGGATTTATTAAACTATTCTTACAAGACTTAATTACACACTCAGGTATCTCATCATATCCTGCTGAAAAGCTATCCTTTTTTGAGTTAATTATTTTACTTAATTCATCGTTAGTGACTGGCTTAAGAAAAATAGTTTTTTCATTTCTGTTTAGTTTAGTGCATATTTTACTGTTATTTGGCTGTGTAATTGTTACTTTATCTGCAATGCTAATGAAATGGTTATTGAAAATGTTGGCAACTTCTACTGGATTATCAACTATGTCATTAGAAATCTTTAGCGAGACTTTTTTACTGTTATGACATGCTTTACTACTGGCAGTTTCTTTTTTTATTATATTCCATATTGTCTTATTTTTATTGGTTGAATTATTGATGCATGCATCAATATGCATTTTTTTGCAGCCTTTATTACTTTATTAAAAATTTGCTTGTATTTTTTTAGATATTTTTTAAACTGTTCAGTTTTGTTAGTTTTACTTAGTTCTATGAGATAACGTTTCCTATTGCTCGAGACTATAATTCCTTTAGTAATCCAATTTTTCCTTACACTCACCTTGCTATTTTTTATTGCCCTATATGGAAAGGCTGTATTAAAGTGATGCATAAATGAGGTCATAAAGTTGTTGTATTTCAGGTCCACTGTGGGTACCTTGTATACATCGGACCAATCCTCATTGTTTATTAGAGTATTAAAGTAAAGCATATTATCTTTTGAGAATATACGTTTATATTGTACTTCAGTCTTGGGCTTATAGCTAATGTTTGATGTATTTGTTAGTCTTAGTATTATAGCATTATGATCAGAATACCCTGCATTAATGTTTTTAAGGTTGAAAGTCATGGCTGCTTTGTCAAATAACATGACATCAATTAATGTGCTGCAATTTTCCGTTTCTCTGGTAGGACTTCCTATGGCATTTTCAAGATTAAATGTACTTTATTATTCCTCATTAATACAACTGTGATCAAATTACAGATAATTGAGATTATATAGCATAATTACACCAAAAGTGTTGTTTTTATGGATAGTGTGTATTTTGTAGAGGGAAGAGAGAAAAGCTCTCAAGATGAGTCATTCACTAACACTCATGGAAAGCTCAGTGCTTTCTCATAGAAAAGGCAGTTACCTAAGTTCTCTAGGCATTGTTTCATTCATTCACCATCCCACGTGGCTTAAAACAAGTTGTTGTTGTTGTTTTCTAGTGCCTTGCATCTGGCAATGAAGCCATTAGCATTCGTGCATTCCAATACTTTTGAACTGTAGTTTCTTCTGATCTTAATGCTTCACAGGTCTTCAAGTGGTCGTATGTGGCTTTCATGTAACTGTTTTCTTAACGGGCACCAGTTTTACAATGTGGCAGTTACATCACCCGACTTAAACCCCCATTTTGCAAGGGGGACCACACCTATCGTTGGTCAACGGGTCCATCGGACCTAGCCGGGAGGACTAAATAGATGATATTTAGATCCACCGACCTTCCCCTCATGTGTCTCATGTGCTTAAAACAAGTAGTCCAAAATAAAATGTAATTTTGTGATTACATGAAACAGTGGTAGATGTTCTCTTTCTGAAAGAAACTGATCCAAAGTAGGGGGACAATCAATAACAATTACACTCATTTTTCCATAAGGATTCCTCTGATTAACTACCTGCAAAAGCAATTTGTTAATGAGAATCACTATTACACAGCCAACTAATGTAAAGGCTGGTTTACAATCACCTAGTAATGATAACGGTGACCAGAATGAGAAATACTTGTATCCAAATGGGAGTGTTCGCAGTCGACGGAAAGCTTTTGCAAAGCAGGAAAGAAAACTTGGCCAAGTTTTAGCTTTCTTGTTTTCTGCATGTTGGATTCATATTGTGCATATTAGACCTTTTGTTGTAGAAATTATTCAAGGTGGCCATGTCATGAAACACTGATAGAGACCTCTCCATTCGCAGGCTGGTAAAAACTTCATTAGCTGTTAGAAACAAATGAATTTCTAATATGTAACACCAACTTACTATTTCTCTATCAATATGATTATCGATGTGCATTCCATCTCATTACCACACTATTGTGAACCAAAATGTTAAGTGCCTTGCTTGCTTCCTACTCTCGTTTCTGTTCTGGTTAGCATTATTCTGTGAAATGAACCAGCCTTATCTTTGTAATAAGTCATATTTTTGCAATGTTTTCTGAAAAGTGAATCTTCCTCAAAAATATGCATGGATCTTGCTAATACTTATGATTTGACCACAAAATGTACATGAGCAGAGGCCTTTTTAAGGCTTTATGGGCAGGTTTAAGGTATTATGGATTTTCAGTGTGGACAAAACCAAGAGTTAAATTCTATTGCATTAAATTATAACAAAATTACTCATAGAATGGATACAGTTCTATTATACGGCTGAGCTTATCAGTCTATCTATCCCTCATCATGATCATGGTTCCCCTTTACTGGGCTGAAACAAAATGTATAGCTCCACTAGTGACCTCTAGTAAATGCTATATAATGTTATGATAGGTCAGAGATTATCTATGTGTCTATAAACTTTTAATAGAGAAGTTTACTGCAGAAGAAAATTTCTTAAAATACATTCTCTCACCAAATGGAAATAACTGGCAACAGTTTTTTAAATTTGTGAGACGGCACAGGGGAAACAAGGAGGACATTCCGGGAATAAAAAATGGAAATGTACTAGTTGCCGACTCTTTGTTAAAAGCAGAAGTATTTAATCGGCAATTTGTTTCAATTTTTCAAGTAAAGAGCAATGCCAGTATTAAAAGAACAGAAGGGTCCCCTATGATTGTAAAACCAAGAGACATTTGAGAAAGACTAGCTAAATTAGGGAAATACAAATCAGTCGGACCGGACGGCATTTCAGGCAACTTTCTGAAAATTTGAGGGGAGGCAATCATGCCATATATACTGAGGCTATTCAAAATAACCATAAATAATGGAAGCATACCGCAAGATTGGAAGCAGGCTATAGTCGTACCTATTTATAAAACAGGAGATCGAACAAAAGCGGAAAATTATGGGCCAGTTAGTTTGACATCAATAGTAAGTAAACAATTATTTATTTATGCCAACAAACTTACTGTTGGTGTTTTTAAACACACAAGCCGTGTGTGGGCAAAGTTTAAGTTTAAGCGTCCGCCCGGCAAGCGGAAGGTCTGTGGTTCAAATCCCAGTTGTGGCGTTGAATTTTTAAGTTCCGGTTCTACCTCTTAAAGTAAGTAAACAAGTCGAGCATCTTATAGTGCAATATTTAAGACGAGAATGGGATAAATCACACTGGCTCTTTGAAGGAAAATGTGAGTTTTGGAATGGACACTCTTGTGAGAGCCAACTAACAGCTATTTGTCAGGACGTAGCTGATGCACTCGATGCGGGTGGTGAAGTGCATGCAATAGTTATTGACTTTACTAAAGCGTTTGACCTTGTACCTCATGGACCACTTATAGAAACACTTTGCAATATGCAAGTGGACAACAGAATGATTTATTTTAATTTAAAAGGTGAGTCAATTAATAACACTGTTTTCAAACTTCTATGAAAGGAAGATAACAGAATGATTACTTGGATTAGGGAATTCTTGAGCAGACGAACCCAAAGAGTGCGGGTGGGAAATAGGCTATCGTCTCCTACTGAAGGAAACTCGGGTGTTCCCCAGGGTAGTGTGGTTGGGCCGTTGCTTTTCTTAGCATACGTAAATGATTTATGGAAAGGGATAACATCGCAAATTTGCCTCTTTGTGGATGATTGTATAATCTATAGAAATATTAAGAGCAAATGTGACATTAAAAAATTACAAGAAGATTTAAACAAAATTCAACTCTGGGCACAATCCAATCAAATGCAGATAAATCCAAGTAAATGCAAAGCAATTATATTTTCAAGGGCAAGAAAATGTGGTGTGCAAATTATAAAATAAGAAAATACCCAGGGTAAATAGCACTATATACCTAGGTGTAATAATAAATCAAAGATTGGAATGGGGGGAACATGTAAAATCGGTCACTGGAAAGGCATGGAAAGCATTACACTTTATAATGAGGGTATTAAAACGCAGTAATGGGAAGACAGGAAACTTAACATACACATCCTTAGTTCGGCCAATTATAGAATATAGCGCGGCATGCTGGGATACATATCAGGTTGGGCAAAAACTAGCACTCGAGAGAGTTAAAAAATTAGCAGCTAAATTTCAGAGGTAGAACTGGAACTTAAAAATTCAATGCCACAACTAGGATTTGAATTTTTAAGTTCCAGTTCTACCTCTCAAACTTTGCCCACACACGGCTTGTGTGTTTATAATATAAATAATAATGAGCAGCTAAATTTTTAGACAGAGGAAAACATTTCGAAAATCCTACAGGCACTACTACCTCTTGGGAATCACTAGAGAAATGTAGGCTATGTGCAATCTTTAGGGCAGATAAGGGGGAATCTGCATGGAAAGACATAACAAAACAGTTGTTAACTCCATCATATAGGGTGAGAAATGATTAGCCAAAAAAAATTAGAAATAGGGAACAGAAAACCAATGTAGGTAAATTTTCCTTTATAAATAGAACAATTGATGACTGGAACAATTTGACTGTAGAGTTACTGGAGACTTTGCCTCAAAGTGTAAATAGATTTGAAGAGAGGCTAAAAAGAAATGCTATATTACACAAATCTTGTTGGCAGGAATAATTAAATTGTATTTGTATTATATTGACATCAAATTACATTGCATTGTATTGACTGCACCACCACCGGGCCATGCCCTAAGCAGTGAAATAAAGTATCTATCTATTCTTCATCATGATCATGGACCCCTTCAGTGAGGTGCAACAAAATACACCATACCACTAGTGACCTTAAGTAAATGGTATGAATTGCTATGACAGACCAGAGCTTATCTCTGCATATATCCATCATTATCATGATCCCTCTTCAATAGGCTGCAGCAAAATGTATAGCACCATTGGTGAGCTCAAATAAATGGTATAGAGTACCATGATAGACCAGAGATTATCTTTGTTTATCCATCATGATCATTGTCCTCCTTCACCGGGCTGCAACTAAACTGACAGTGCCACTAATGTCCTCAATTAAACAGTATACAGTGCTATGCTTATCTGTGTGTCTATCCATCATGATCATGGATCCCCTTCACTAGGCTACAACAAAGTGTATAAGTACCAAAGTGACCTCTAGTAACTGATATATAGTGCTACAATGGACCACAGCTTATCTGTGTGTCTATCCTTCATCATGATCATAGTTCCCCTTCACTGGGCTGCAAGAAAATTACAGCATCACCAATAACCTCACATTTTGTGCCATATGATGAGTGCAGATATCAGCTTTCTTGAAATTCTGAGATAATGATTGCTATGCTATAGAAGAACTAGCAGAGAATAATCTTATAATACCTATTCAATGCAACTACAGTATGAAAGAAAATCCTTGAAATTTGTGCTTACTTTCAAAATAATTTATTGTTTTCAATATCCATAATTTGATAATTTTTAGGGACTGTTGTGTATAAAAATAAATTTAAAATAGTACTGAGTCATTCTAAACAAAACTTAGTATTTTGATTTGATCCAAATGTCCTTAAACATCTTTTAAGCTTTTAATTCTGTATCTAAAATAACTTTCCTTAATTTTAATTGTGTGCCTCTATTCAGCTTAATTTGTGTCTCATCGTTCAGGTGAAAATATCCGCCACATTTAACGGGGAATACCATAGTCGAAAACATCCCAAGTAACTCTATAATGACGACATTTACAGTTTTCAACACACCCTTTGCCTTTACAACATCCGTGGGCTTTACACCTGGCACACTGCGGCCTTTCATCTGAAAAAACAGAAGGAAAAACAGAGTTAAACAATGTACAGAGGCGACTAAAAGCTTTGGCATTTTAATACAAAAGTGACTTTGTGGGTAGGGTATCAAAATAATTGTAAAAAGCATCTTGAATAAAATCTTATTTGTTACATTCACATTACTTTTTCTACCCACCATCATTAATTTTTGTATAACTTCTACACTCTGCCTTTGCTAAATCTTATTTTATATCAGTTTCATGTTAAATTAAATAAATGTTTGGAGAAATAGTTTAATTACCATTTTGTTGTACTTGCAAGAGGGACATAAGAAACTCAATCAATAGTCAGATGTTAAAAGTGAGACGCTATGGGCTGGCCTTCAAACTCCATACTGTTTCTTTTTAAAAACCTCAAAGTTGCATATTTGGAAGATGCTGGACTTAAATATCAAGTTTGATATATGTCTATACGAAACTGAATAAAGTGAAATTTGCATGTTTAACCCTTTGGCTGCCAAGATCCAATTAGATCCGATAACAGTTGCCTTTTAATAATGCCATGATCCGATCCAATCCGATCTGCCAAGGTTGGTTTTTTGCGGTCAAATAATTTAGAAATTATGCAACAGATGGTCCACCTCTATCTAATCTATGATATATAAGCTGTGTGCTGGTATCATTATTTGTTTGTTAATCTCTGCATTTCCTATACAATTAAAGTTTCTTTCTGAGGTTGTCACGCGTCATGCATTTCCATTGGTGGAGCAGCCAATTTACATGATTCTCTGCAAATCTCAACCGGACGTCCTTGTGCTGACGTGTCAAACGAGGGTATTTAACAGGGATTCTAGATCTCAACCCTGCATTTCTCAGTCTATTTCTTATAGTCTGATCAGAAATCACCACTCCAGTTGTTCATATATCATTTTGTAGATCTCTGGTGTAGATCTGTGTCTGTGCAACACTGATAATACAAGATATTTATCCTGTACCTCTGTTATCTTCTTACTTCTTTGTCTGGGACACCTCTTGAGCCTACCTATCTCTGTATTGTCTCCAAGCCCTATGGTTGACAAAAAGGCGGACGTGAAGAATCTCGGAGACAAAGCAGATGTTTCATTCAGAGTCTCATTCCTCTGTATTAGACACAGAGAATACAATAGAACAATTTTCTCTCACCGATTGCTGTTAAATCCTGTTATTAAAACAATAAATCAAAATACAGTCATTTTGGTGTCTGCATATTTTTCAACCTCACCACCGAACCAACCCCTACTAATGACCCCACCACCAAATACAATATCACCCACAGAACTGACCCAACACACCAACGAACCCACCATTGACACAACAGCCGACATAACCACGACCAAATACCACAACAGACCTCACCACCAACGCAACCCTACCTCCAGAACCAATAACGACTGCACCACCAAACCCACCATCGACGCCTACAAGAAGACCCCACCTTCCACGATTCTACATAAACTCGAATCTGCCACCCACCCCAAAACAATCGCACCACGAACGCCCAGGGCCACACCAAAAACCCGATACGTCCACCGACCCCATCACCATCCCCACCACTGACCCCTCATGAACCCACTACCAAACCGGCCCTACCACCAAACCTCCACGAACCCACCAACAACCCGACAGCACGACCTATCTCTACCTCCATCCACACTACCGACCCCCCCATTAACCCAGCCACAACACCGACCACACCACCAACCCGATCCTTCCATAGTGCCGACACCATCACTGATTAGACCACCAACCACCGGTGTGGTTCCACCACCACCACCGACCCCACAAACAGTCCCACTGCTTACCTATCCTACCACGATACCACCACCGCCCTCCCATGGAACCACCTCCTCAACAGACACCCTCCACTTCTGCTGCCTGTCGGCTTTCCGAATTAGTAGGGTGGCAGCAGCAATTGCTGCAAAACCACGATCCCAATATCTGCGAGCTTCTGGTAAAGTTCCTGTCTTCCAACAACCCAGCTGGTGGTCACCACCATGGAGGGGCTTGCCATCTGACCAGTGCCATCCATACCACCCAGGATGGTGGGTCGAACTGTCTCGCACCTCGTACAGATTGCGTTCTCGAATGCATGTAGCCTGGTCAGTCAGGGGAACGACCTCCAGTATTTTACCCGGGCACTTGCCCTAGACTTCATCGGAAACATATCATGTCATTCTAGCTAGGCGCTTCAATGCCAAGCATCTGCATTGGCATAGTGGCCCCCGAAAGACAGAAGTGGCATTGCAATCATTTGAATGCTGGATGCAGACCCTCAGGTAAGAGCAGAGGGCCCCTGTCAACCCACTCACTATCCGTGAGGCGAGAAACGGCCATCGGTCATTGACTTCACAATCATCAAACATGGGGCCAAATGACCTAGTTGTCGACGGGCTGTTAAACACCACTCTCTCACTTATCAAACATATTACCCATTATTATTCACTCACATTCGGTCAATGAACTTCATTCAGATCATAATCTCGTGGTGACCAAGCCTAACACCCGGGTTGCTAGTCATGACATCTTGTTTCAGCAGCGAGAGATAGTTTAGGGCCGCGTTAAGGTTTGTCTCGACTCTATCCCTCGCAACTCTAATATCACGGACATCGCAAGCTTGGAAGCTGCGGTTTGTTTCTTTACCCCTATGGTGAGGCGAACTGTTCGCAACCTCACCACCTACTGCCCAGCTCCTGTTCACCCTGATGTATTACTCTAGAGAACTGCACGTGCGTTACGACACACAACCATTCATTGGTGACTGAACTTTTACGATACACCATGCTGTTGATGTGTTTTGTTTCAATTGAAATAATATGGCTATTTTTTAACGTATTGCTGTTTTAGCTTCGGTTAGTGCAGGATTTTCGCCTTCTGAGGTGGCTCGTAAACATGGCTTACCAGAACGAACTGGAAGGGTTTGTGCTCGGTAATAGGGACAAGTAGAAAAGAGATAGTTTCTACTCGGGAGGATAATGAGCGTCTTCAGGCAGAAGCAGAAACAAGCTCTTTTTTAAATGTAGTCACATTGAAGACGGCTTGTCACTTTCCTGGTTCTTTCTTTTTAATAGAGACCGAAAAGTGTATCAAGTGTAAATAATTATTTTTGTGGCAAAAGGGAAAGGTTTTCAAGGCAGCAATTTTATTTAAAAATTCACTCTTTCAGAGTTAATGAATCTTGTTCTTTCTTCATTATTATCTAATCTCTTGTAGCTTATGTCCTTCACAGATGTGTTCAATCCTGAGGTTTTGATATTCAACTTAATACATTTACAGCTTGTTTTTCTTTTCTCTCTTGCACACTAGAAGGCATCTAATATTAAAGATTAAAACAATTAATCCAAACTTCACCATCCCATCCTATTGTATCACAGTACTGTTATGGTGCCATGCAGATAAGAACATATTGGCTAATTAAAAGAGGAATTTAAAGCACAAAGGTCACTGAAAATTGTTGTACACTCCAAGAAATTTTATCAGAGTGGTGGTTGTAACTAGGTTGAGAAGACCGCATGACTGCCTGGGAGGACTTGGGGCACTGACCATGTCCCACCCTCCAGCACTGCACCCCACCAATGATGCCCATAGTGGACAGGGGTGAGGGATGCAGCGGCTGGGCAGTAGGCCTTGGACTGTTGAAAGTGAAGTGGTTGTAACCCAGTATATACTGTCTCTTTTTGAAAAACTATAATTTCCAATACATAGTACAACTTGCACATTTCTTCTATGATAAGAGTACAGAACCCATGAAACCATCTTCATTATTCTTGTCTGAATAATTTTAGCACAGCTCCACACTTCAGTGCGATTACCATCACTTCTTCTGTTGGTATTCCATTTCCTTTCCATCCATTTTGTTTGTGCACAATCTAAAACAACTGTTTTTCAGATCAAAAATTAAAACTGCACAGAAATTCCTTTCTTCAAGCCCAATGGTATAATATCTGTATCAAATAACCATTACCAGTAAAATTATTTCATAAGGTAACACATCCTTATACCTGTATATATGCTGGGTATATGTGTTTCACCTCGGTGCTACTTTGTATTATTTTCTTATACTTTGTATATTGTAAATATGATGTCTTTGTTAACACTTTTGGTGGAGTCTATGTTCTGTAAGAAATTTCTTGGTGAATAAATCTGAATCTGAATTAAAATTTGTATTCAACATTAAGTAGTTCATGCGCTGCTTGTGAAATTTTGAACATTTGAGAGCACAGCTGAAATGGTTGTGTTTTTACTCTCTTCATTGTTCTGCAAAATTGTAATATCAAATTAAGCTGCAAATATGCATGTCAGCCGTAAGTTATTCTTGAACGTGTATCATACTATCACAGATATCTTTATATTGCTGAACATAAATAAAAATTATCTGGGGTTAGTGAACATATCCTGATAGCAAATTTGTTTATATACATTTTTGTTTTGAAATGCTTAAAATTGCAATATGACTCTCAAACGTCTTATGAATATGAGATCCATAATATTCTTCCTGTTTCAGCAAATGGATGCTCAGGAGCTTTTTATTAAAATTCAACCACATTTTTATCCTGAGACTGGTAAAAGTTTTGTAACCTCTATGCCACCGCTTTTATTTTCTTTCTCTCTCTTTATATACCAATTTTTAAAAGCCTAAATTTTGCTCATACTTAGTTCTCAAACATTTTTCTCTCTAATTTTACATATAAGATGAATTTCTTAGCATAGTTTATGTTCATTCTCTTCTTGCATCTATTAACAGTTCTGAGAAGATTTTTGTTAAAAAAGCTCAAAACTTTTTATCCATTTAGTTTCTTACCTCATTTTACACTCAAGTGAAGCATAATCAATAGTGCACAAACAGTTTCATTAGCTTTCTTACACATAAATGTGGTACTTATGTAACATGCTACGATACACTATGGCGCTTAAATGGAATTTGTCATCAAGAAGTTGTTTTTGAAGTTGTGTCCTTGAACGTTCACCTCCATGTCGCAGAGAAGTGGTTAAAGACACTAGGATTTTAAATCCAGACAGGTATGCAGTTTCCATTAGAAACTTGGGTCTGATTTTCTGTACCTCATAAACATCAGTCAACATTCTTTTTCAACAGGCAATATCTTCATAATACTGCTTGTGACTGAAGATATAAGTGTTACTTTGCTAAGTGTGTAACAAAACACTGATCTTCTCTGGCGTAGACCATTTTGACCCCAACTCATCTTTGTAGAGTGAGCGTTTGAGGAGCCAACCCAAGCCAGACATAGTTTCCACATGGTACAGTAAACTTGGATCGTCACTTGTATGTTCACAGCCTTGATGACAGAGAATACATTGGCGGTTGTGATAGGGAAAATAAAAACCTTAAAAGGTGAAACAATTATTTAATAATGAGCGCTAAACTTTTCGTGACTAACTGACATTTTTGTCAACTGTAGGTCACTTATAAAAACCTTAAAAGGTGAAATAGTTGAAGGGCTTAGTGGAATAAGGGGCTATCCCTCATTTTGGTCAAATATGAACTATACTCCATCCAGCCTTAGATCCGCACCTTGTATCACTCCGCGATAACCTGATGTTAACACCTGCGGCTAACACAAAACAAACACCACGTGGACTCATACCTCGTATTTATGCTGCAACAGAATGATATTTACTCAGAAATTTTAGAAATGTCACGTTACATTTAAGTAGTCTTTACCAAGGTTATCATACATCTTGAAAACTCACAGATAATCGCCGATATTGAAGGTACTATATTTTATGGTATGCTTTGGTTTCGGCGTATTATGAGTTCGTTGTTGATGGTTTGTGTTTACATCAAGTGCGGATCTAACGGTGGAGCGATTATAGTTGCATATTATGTAACCTGTGTGTTAGTGTTAGTTTATTGTACTATTAAGAGTGTAGGATAGCCCCTCTGACATATTGGAGAGATAGATAAAAGTCTTAAAGAGCCTTCAAATATTCTGAGTGGAATATGGGGCTATCCCACTCCTGTTTGAAACCTTTTTCCTGATAGCTCAGCTGTATACCGCATTGGCCAATGGGAGACCAGCTTTCACATCTCATGGTTTGGAAACAAGATGGCTGATGATGAAAGGTTTGTTGTCCTTGTAAATGAAGAAAATGATGAAAATAGAAGCAAAAAGAGGAAGAGAGATGTAGAAAAATGGAAATACAACGGCAGGAAGTTAGCACGGAATAGTAGAAAACAATATTCTACACAAAAAGGCAAAATTGTGCCTGCTAAAGCATTTACCAATATCCAATTCCAATGTTGCAAAACTGAATGGTGTGGTAATAAACACATTACAGAAGAAGAGAGTGATGCAGGTTTTGGCATTATTGAAAACTTAAAACGACGTACCCAGTATGCGTATACACCTGAGTAGTGGGAAAATCTTATACGAAATGCAAGGAAGCAGAAGTCATTCTCTGTACTGGAAATTAAGAGAGAAGATTTTGTTAGTCTGGCTCCATTAACAAGTAAATTAACAAAAAGAAACAAATTCCGTTCTGGCGTAAATGTGGACTTCCGGAAAGCATCCATTCTAAGGTTCGAAGGTGGGCATGAAGTAGACATGTGTTTAGCATACAGTCAATTAGGTCCTTACACTCCATCAGTTTTCAAAAAGGAAAAAGAAAACCACAGAAAATATCAAACACAGTCTTCGAACCAAAGTACCCTAACGGAAGGTCAATCAAAGAAGCAAAATATTGAGGCATAACCCCATTGTTGAAGTTCATACCCCCTGTGTACCATGAATTTTATTTAAATTTGAGATCAGACAGCATGTGTGAAGTGGGAGAGAACAATGAAGATGAAATCATTTGATTGTGATGTTTGGAAGTTGTGATTGTCACTTTTAATGTAGAATATTGTATGCCGTCTTCAAGTTAAGTAAATATTCTTTATGCTATAAACTAACATACTGTGTCCTACATTTGCAGAATGTTAGTTCAAAACCTTCCTAATTTAGTACCAAAATTATTTAGTGATTGGTAATTTTTTGTTTGAGTTATGGAAAATCTAATAAAATACTAAGTATCTCAGAAACACAATTTTGAGGTATACCCCCTTATTCCACTAAGCCCTTTAATTATTTGATAATGAGCGCTGAACTTTTCGTGACTAACCGACATTTTTGTCAACTGTAGGTCACTTATAAAAACCTTAAAAGGTGAAACAATTATTTAAGGTTTTTATATTCCCTATCACAACCGCCAATGTATTCTCTGTCATCATATGTCGTTAAAATAACATTTTTACACCTATATTGACCATTAGACAGACATTTTAAGAAGAAAATGTAGTGTAAATGTCAGTCACATGCGGAATTTCTCTACTGCAATAAACCATGTGGAAGATTTTGTTATGGCCAGCACCTGCAATTTTGCACCACAAAGCAAGAAGCAATGATGCATGAAGATTTCGCTGCCAAGTTGATATTTAGTGACAAATGCACCTTCCATTTATCTGGAGTTGTTAATCGTCATAATGTGAGGATTTGTGGGGGACTCAAAATTCTCATGCATTTGTAACAGTTGAAAGAGATTTGCCAAAGCTAAATGTTTTCTGTGTGATGTCACACAGAAGGTGTAATGGACCTTGTTCACGGGTACTGCTTACCTAGATATGTTGAATTTGTGGTTGTTTCCACAAATTAATGATTCTTGCAATTTTATATTTGAACAAGACAGGGCAACTTCTCATTGGATGACAGTCTGGCATGTAAAATAACTCCAGCTGGATGAAATTCTGGCATGCTGGTGATGCTGATGTGGTCCTGGCAATTGACAGCGTCATTAAACAACAACATTTTTTTAAAATTGTCCTCATTGGAAGCTTGACGTTTGATAGTACCTCAAGCATGAACTTCTGCATCATTGGATTGGGTGTATTGGTGTAGACAACCAGGCTCGTTTTTCTTGGCCCCTGAGGTCACCTGACCTATCGCTGTGTGACTTCTACCTTTAGGGGTACCTTAAGGACCACGTCTATGTACCAAGAACACTTGTACAATTGAAGCAATGCATCACCACTGCAGTACGACCATTGACGAGATGATGCTTGGAACGAACTGGATTATCACCTGGATGTATATCTTGTCACCCAAGGGGCACATATAGAACATTTGCTGAGCATGGGAGCAAACTTGGCGAGTTTACAGTCACTTTGATGTATCTACCATTGTTTAAAGTGTTGTTGTTGTTAGCTAATGCTGGATTTCTGACAATGAAGTCATTAATCCTCTTGCTCTCCAATATTTTTCACTGATATTGAAGAGAGCAATAGCAGTAATAGTAACCGCTTTTTAGAGAGCACCATATTTTTACATTTTGGCGGTCACATCGCTCTCTCACAACCCCCAGAATGTCTGGAGGACCACACCTGTCATTGGTTTACGGGTCTCACCGACCTGACCAGGAGAGTTATCAAAATAAATTTACCAACCATATCCTCTGATTACCAATCAAAGGACGTATTACATGCCATGACAGGTCAGCTTGTTGGGGGTTAAGATTTTATAGAGAAATCAGAGAAATGGAGAGGTTGGAAAAATAAAGACTCCCTAGCCCTCGGGAACCCTAATAGCATCGTTGGATTCTATTGTTGTTTTCTAGTGCCTTGCATCTGGCAATGAAGCCATTGGATTCTATTGCACGCTGGTCTAAAATGTGCAAAAATGTGTGCATTCATAAGAAGTGCTGAGTATTAGGGCTTTGTAATATTTAGTGTATTTTAACAAAAACTGCTATACCTGCATGATCTCTTACGTTTTTTAACTTTTCTACTTAAGATTTCATAAACAGATTGAATGTGTGCAAAGATATTAGTAGAGGTTTATTTCTGTTAAGTATAGGAATACTGATTTATTGAAAATGGCATGTTATCGTATGCCATAATACATAGCCAGCTTAGCTTTGGGGTGGTAGTGGTATTACCAGTATGAATAAAACTAATAAGGATGTGTGTAAGAACTATGTTCAAGCTGGGAAACAGAAAATTGTGTAGATTAATTTTTAGAAAAGAAAGGAGTTTCACTGCTATCATTGTACATCTATAAACTGATATTACTTGCACTTAATAACCAATATTATGTAAATATAAATAAAAAATACCTGCAGTAAGCATGAATTCGGCATATGTCCAATTCTGTGATGTCGTGAGATGCTAGGGAGCTTGAAGATGAAACCTTTCCAACAGTATAGATGCAGGTTGGCTGTTTCACCACCACCACCGCAAATGCCACTGCCAGTAGCACATAACGCTATTCCTCAGACTATATTCAGGAGGTAGGAGGTAGCTCACGTAGTGCAACATCTATATCTAACAGTTTTCCAGTGTCTTTTCCCTATCCTTCACTCCCCTAAGACCAGTGCTGTCCAACGTGTGTCCAAGATGTGCTTTTCAGGTGCCCTTCATAATCAAATTTTTACTCCAATGATTTCTAATATTAATTTAAATTTCAAGACCAATCTATTTCCTTCCAAATATGCTCCCAGTACACACCCATGAAGTATGTTTTTGTACACCAAAAGCTGTATTTATTACTTAACTAACCAGTACTTTACCTTCTTCCTCTCAAAAGAAGAGTACTTGCCCTGATGGTGCTTTTGTCAGTTCAAGCAGCTGTGCCAATATTGTGTCATGAAACTTTCTGCCCTAGACAAGACAAACAGATTCACCGATACCTACCAATAGACTCTGGTAAACAGGAATAAATATCCCATAGTCCGCAGTGTTGCTTTGCAAACTTATTCAATCCAGCCTGACAAACTCAAATCTACATGAAACATTAAGAGCAGCTTGTTCCAGCTACACACCACGTTTTTGTGAACTTGTCAAACTTCACACTAATTATGTAAGTTGTAAATCAAAGTAATTATAATAATAATTCTTTTTAAACAGTTTTACAGTATTACATGTTTGTTATACTTGGGGGGAGCTGAAACAGCAGCAGCAGCAGTAGTAGCAGGAGCAGTAGTAGTAGAAGCAGAAGTAGTTGTAGTAGTAATTGTCAAACAGTGGTTGTAATGGCACCCATGCCTCCTTAGGTATGAATTAAATATGTTCAAGCACATAAAGTTGGACAGCACTGCCTTAGACCTGAGCTGGTGAACACACATTAAGGTGCTTCTTATCTCAACTGAGTAGGACTTCATACTTTCTTCTTTTATGTACCATTTTTGTGCCTACTTATGTCATACATTTCAAGGCACATTGCTACTATTAAGGACATCTATCTGTGAAAATTAAAAAATCCACTGTTAGTGGACCCACAGTTAGAAGTACTTCAGTTTTAATAAGTGAGTTCAAATTTAGGCCACGCCGTGGCCGAGCAGTTAAGCTATTTGCCTACCACCTAAGTGGCCCGGGTTCGATCCTAGGGACCTGCATTTGGTATTCATGGTGCACGAAGCGTCATCTAGGCGGGTTTTCTCCAGGTTATCCGGTTTCTCCCGCCACCCATTCTACCAATTGCTCCACCATCACCTTTCCGTTCATCAATTTCATCTATATTTCATATCGGTAAGTGTAGGTCGTTTGTACCTGGCCGTGTACGCGAAACAATCGAAGCGATGGAGGGGTAATTGCCAACCTAAGATGCGTGCCTTGCATGCAACGTTGAATAAACGTAACTAGTTCAGCAATCGTGTATTTATGCGTGTATTAGTAATTTGGGTAGTGATATGTTAGTATTATAACTGTTATTCAACACCTTAAATACGTACAGCAACGTATGCATGACTGGCATTCGGGTGGAAATACACGTTACGAACTCCCCTGAATAAATAAAAATTTTCGACATCGAGATTTCATTCAAAATATACGTTATGATAATTTCTGAATGTAAAAGGTATTTTTCGAAGGAAAAAGAAAGTCCGTGTGTGGATGGGGTGATCAATATAACACATTAACAAAACGTTGGTTAAATACCGGACTTGGTAGGTATATAATGTTGCATCTTCCCAGAATGCAAAAACAAATAAATAAATAAATAAATAAATAAATGCGACACGAAGCTTTTCAAAATAATCCCCTGCCTCAGGTTGCCCTTTACATGGAACTTGTTTCAAAATGTTCATTTTCTCAAAAATGTCTAACAATTTTAATTATCATGCCATAAGTTTAAGACATTTTCAGCACAAGTGAATGTATATGTTGACTTTTCTGTGAATAGTCTCTGAAATGCTCTTTATTCTAAATGACTTATTGCCGAGTTGGAACAGATGCACGAAATATTACTGCAGAAAAAGTGTAGGTCTCGTTAAAGTACACATTTTATATCAAATACTTTTTGGGTAGAGTTAACTACCTCCCAGATATTCAATTTATTGGTTTGTAGGTATTACTATTATTTGAGTTGAAAACTCGGTATGAAAGTTTTGGTTGGAATAAAGCACTTCTACCTATTACATATTGAATCATTATGCATGCGCAATGAGAATTCGCTGGGTACCGACACTAGACTTCACAACCAGCTCGGGAAATATTTTCAAAAGCCCTGGCGCATGCGCAATGAGAATTCGCTGGGTACCGACACAAGATTTCATATCCAGCGTAGGGAAAAAAATTTGAAGTCCTGGCGCATATTGACGGCAATAGTAGATTGGGACTACATAATATTTTTTAAAGTATTTTTCATTATCAATCTGTGATGGGTTTTTACTAACCCTTTTTTTCCCCTCATTGGAGACTAGCTACCGTTTTTTTTTTTTTTTTTAATTCGGCAATAAATGTTTAAGTTGGTTCTCTTTATTCGGTTGCAAATAGCAATGCAGTTATTTTAATAGTTCAATCCATGAAAATTTCTACGTATTTATTAATTCATTCTAAATGACTTTTGTACAACCGGTAAACTGTAAGAGATGCACAAGATATCCTACCAATATCTATTTGCGTGACAGAATTTCAGGCATTAGCAGTATGATAAGCAATGAACTGCTATTACTCGGGAGCTATCTTATTTGCTTGCAAATGGGTTCTTGTGGTAAGATAAGTTCAAAGGAGCAACCATTTTGAATGTGGTACAGTCTTTTAGCTCGACATACGAAACAAAGGCAATTATTTTATGATTGCTGTGAGGAAAGGGAGGAGAGGAACAGTAAAGTATAGGAACAGCAACAGTAAAGTATAGGAACAGCAACAGTAAAGGATAGGAACATCAACAGTAAAGGATAGGGGGGAATAAAGATCGAGGAGGGGCATACAATAGGTGTGGGAGCGGAAAGGATTGTACAAATCAGGATTGTTCATTTTAATGCTCTGGTCTAGTGACATTCAGGGCAATCACATTCATCCAGATCTATTTGCATTTTATTCTTTCCCAATCCGGAAATATTAAGACCTTGTGCCTTTGTTTCGTATGTCGAGTTAAAAGACTTTAGAAAATATTATGTAGTCCCAATCTACTATTGCCGTCAATATGCGCCAGGACTTCAAATTTTTTTCCCTACGCTGGATATGAAATCTTGTGTCGGTACCCAGCGAATTCTCATTGCGCATGCATAATGATTCAACATGTAATAGGTAGAAGTGCTTTATTCCAACCAAAACTTTCATACCAAGTTTTCAACTCAAATAAATGTAATACCTACAAACCAATAAATTGAATATCTGGGAGGTAGTTAACTCTACCAAAAAGTATTTGATATAAAATGTGTACTTTAACGAGACCTACACTTTTTCTGCAGTAATATTTCGTGCATCTGTTCCAACTCGGCAATAAGTCATTTAGAATAAAGAGCATTTCAGAGACTATTCACAGAAAAGTCAACATATACATTCACTTGTGCTGAAAATGTCTTAAACTTATGGCATGATAATTAAAATTGTTAGACATTCTTGAGAAAATGAACATTTTGAAACAAGTTCCATGTAAAGGACAATCTGAGGCAGGGGATTATTTTGAAAAGCTTCGTGTGGCATTTATTTATTTATTTATTTGTTTTTGCATTCTGGGAAGATGCAACATTATATACCTACCAAGTCCGGTATTTAACCAACGTTTTGTTAATGTGTTATATTGATCACCCCATCCACACACGGACTTTCTTTTTCCTTCGAAAAATACCTTTTACATTCAGAAATTATCATAACGTATATTTTGAATGAAATCTCGATGTCGAAAATTTTTATTTATTCAGGGGAGTTCATAACGTGTATTTCCACCCGAATGCCAGTCATGCATACGTTGCTGTACGTATTTAAGGTGTTGAATAACAGTTATAATACTAACATATCACCACCCAAATTACTAATACGCGCATAAATACACGATTGCTGAACTAGTTACGTTTATTCAACGTTGCATGCAAGGCACGCATCTTAGGTTGGCAATTACCCCTCCATCGCTTCGACTAGCCGATCCGCGCATGCGCCAATACTTCGTTGTTTCGCGTACACGGCCAGGTACAAACGACCTACACTTACCTTCATATCATCTTCCGCACTCTCTTACCTGGTGCTTGGCTGACCACCCGCTTCCAGGTCTTCACTCTGGTTCATAGGTCCCTGTGCTCCCGGACAGGCGTCTGACCCTAGACACTGGCTTGCAAGTCCTACATAAGGGGAGGGGAATCAGGTAAAGAAGAAGAAAAGTTCAAATTTATTATTTATTTATGCACATATTTATTAATTAATAATTATTGTAAGTTAATTTATTAGCGTACGCAATATTTTGTGCTATTTCCGTCGTGTGTGCTAATGTACAAAGTTCACTGAATATGAAAGGGAATCACGGAAACACACACAAATGACATCTCAGATTTAGAATAAGGTTGGGTTACTTATCATGAAAGGTACAGTGAGGTTAGCATCTCCCCAGTCTATAGTCCGGCATTCAATAATGCATTAGAATCCAGATACTTACACATATGGCACAGGTCAATTTTGCTTCTTTTCCAAATGTTGATCACAAACTCGAAATCTCTTGCTTGTCCTAATTGAGAAGAAGTAGTGCAACCACTCTCCCGGGATAATGATGTTGCTCTCGCAGTTTTAAGCTCCATTGGTGCAGCACGGGAAATATATCAACAGCTCCAGGTTCTTCATTTGCTGGAAGGCTGTCCTTGTTAACAGGGTATGTATTTATCTATTTCGTTTGGAGAAGCCACAAAGATTTATTATCTGCCTGAACTAGCTACTTTACTACAGTCTTTGCCTGCTTCACGACTCTGTACTATACATACATACACCATACATGTGCTCGTGTTTGATGTTAACATTTCGGACTGAAGCACGAAGAGCTTATCCTCTGGTGGTATAAACTTGCATGGTTGTGTACCTTCTCCTACATTATACGTTGTATTTGTTCCAGTATTAAGCATTACCATGTATCAAACTTTAAAAATTGTGATAAGCTTGAAAAGCGTCTAACTTCTCAAATGAAAATGTGTCATCACGTGATTGTTTAAATTGCCATGCCAACACGCGACCTCCGCAGTTTTTTACATTTGAAGAAGCACGCTTTGTTTCAACTGGGATATGTGCAACAAGCAGAGAGAATTCCTATTTGTTCTTTCCTGTTTTCAAGTTTTAGAAATATATCAGTAATAAACTAATGAGCAAGATATGTATTAAAGACTGTTAACCATTGTGTTATTCCACCCTGCCGAATATCCAAACCTCTTGGCAGTCAAAGGCTGCTCAGAAAGGCGCTAAAACGCAGTCGAACGTATACAGAGTGGAACTGAAATGGTCCGTCAGACTTTAACAGCGAATTTCTGATATTGTGAATAACAAGAAAGTCTAATACCAAAATGTTGAAAAGTTTAGTTTTCAAGAAAAAACTATTTTCATCAAAAAATGTATCATCACCTGGCCGAATTATTATTAATTTATGGCTATATTAATAGAAAATTGAATAAACGACAACCTTTTCCTTTGGCTATTTCAATAGATTCAACGCTTTTTGTGGAAATTAAATTTGCAAAACCCACAATGCAACAAAAAGGGAACAAATTGTGGGTTCACGTCTTTATGCTGGCTTCAGTGACACGATGCAAACCATGAGCAAGACACGTCAGGTGAACTAATTTAGGGTAAAGGACTTTTAATACAGCTCCCGCTTTAACAATATATGGGGCAGCATCACTGACAAATAGCAATACATTGTCATACCGTACCCCTTCTGGCCACAAGTCATTGAAAAATCTGGCAACAGTTGATTGATTTACTTGTTCGAGTATTTGATTATTCAGAAGAAATGATCTGCTACCTGCTTTCATAACAACTACAGCATTGTCCCGATGCATCTGTGGTTTCATCAATAGCAATACATATGTTTTCCTGCTTCAGTGTATTCCGAATATTACCAATCACTTTTTGAAAACGCTATGGCATATAGTTTTTGCGCAGTGTAGATTCATCCGACACCCTTTTATTTGCGTATTTTTCTAAAAATACGCAAATAAAATTATTTTAATATATATATTAATATATGTATATATAAATGAAAGCATAATAATTTTTTCTCTATCGCCACTACTACCACCACTACTACAAACGCCACCAGCAGCAGCACCATCACCACCACCACTATCCCCACTACTACCAACGTCACCACCACCATCACCACCACCACTATCACCTCTACTATAAACGCCGCCGCCATCACCACTATCGCCACAACTACCACCACTATCGCCTCTACTACCAACGCCACCACCACCACTATCCCAACTACTACCACTGTTACCAACGCCACCACCACCAGCAACAGTACCACCACTATCGTCACTACTAAAACCACTATCGCCTCTACTACCAACGCCACCACCACCAGCACCAACACCACCACCAGCACCGACACCACCACCAATATCATCACAACTACCCACGCCACTACCACCAGCACCGATACCACCACTATCCCCACTACTACCAACGTCACCACCACCATCACCACCACCACTATCACCTCTACTATAAACGCCGCCGCCATCACCACTATCGCCACAACTACCACCACTATCGCCTCTACTACCAACGCCACCACCACCAGCAACAGTACCACCACTATCGTCACTACTAAAACCACTATCGCCTCTACTACCAACGCCACCACCACCAGCACCAACACCACCACCAGCACCGACACCACCACCAATATCATCACAACTACCCACGCCACTACCACCAGCACCGATACCACCACTATCCCCACTACTACCAACGTCACCACCACCATCACCACCACCACTATCACCTCTACTATAAACGCCGCCGCCATCACCACTATCGCCACAACTACCACCACTATCGCCTCTACTACCAACGCCACCACCACCACTATCCCAACTACTACCACTGTTACCAACGCCACCACCACCAGCAACAGCACCACCACTATCGCCACTACTAAAACCACTATCGCCTCTACTACCAACGCCACCACCACCAGCACCAACACCACCACCACTATCGCCACTACTACCACCACTACCAACGCCACCACCCCCAGCACCGACACCAGCACCACCACTATCGCCAAAACTACCACCACTACGAACGCCACCACCACCAGCACCATCACCACCACCACTATCGCCACAACTACCACCACTACCAACGTCACCACCACCAGCACCATCACCACCACCACCACTATCGCCACTATTAAAACCACTATCGCCTCTACTACCAACGCCACCACCACCACCACCACTAACGCCACTACTACCAACGCCACCACCACCAGCACCGACACCACCACTACCACTATCGCCACTACTACCAACGCCACCACCTCTACCACTATCGCCACTACTGCCAGCGCCACCACCACTACCATTATCGCCACTACTACCAACACTACCACCACCACTATCGCCAATACTAGCACTATTACCAACGCCACCACCACCAGCACCGACACCACCACTACCACTATCGCCACTACTAGCAAAGCCACCACCACTACCACTATCGCCACCACTACCAGCGCCACCACCACTACCACTATCGTCACTACTACCATCGTCACCACCACCACTATCGCCAGTACTACCACTATTACCAACGCCACCACCACCAGCACCAGGGCCACCACCACTATCGCCACTACTACCACTATTACCAACGCCACCACCACCATCACCAGCACCACCACTATCGCCACTACTAAAACCACTATCGCCTCTACTACCAACGGCACCACCACCAGCACCATCACCACCACCACTATCGCCACTACTAAAACCACTATCGCCTCTACTACCAACGCCACCACCACCAGCACCGATACCACCATCACCATGATCGCCACAACTACCACCACTACCAACGCCACCACCACCAGCACCGACACCACCACTACCACTATCGCCACTACTACCAACGCCACCACCACTACCACTATCGCCACTACTGCCAGCGCCACCACCACTACCATTATCGCCACTACTACCAACGCTACCACCACCAGTATCGCCAGTACTAGCACTATTACCAACGCCACCACCACCAGCACCGACACCACCACTACCACTATCGCCACTACTAGCAACGCCACCACCACTACCACTATCGCCACCACTACCAGCGCCACCACCACTACTACTATCGCCACTACTACCAACGTCACCACCACCACTATCGCCAGTACTACCACTATTACCAACGCCACCACCACCAGCACCAGGGCCACCACCACTATCGCCACTACTACCACTATTACCAACGCCACCACCACCATCACCAGCACCACCACTATCGCCACTACTAAAACCACTATCGCCTCTACTACCAACGGCAACACCACCAGCAGCATCACCACCACCACTATCGCCACTACTAAAACCACTATCGCCTCTACTACCAACGCCACCACCACCAGCACCGATACCACCATCACTATGATCGCCACAACTACCACCACTACCAACGCCACCACCACCAGCACCGACAGCACCACCACCACTATCGCCAAAACTACCACCACTACGAACGCCACCACCATCAGCACCATCACCACCACCACTATCGTCACAACCACCACCAGCACCATCACCACCACCACTATCGCCACAACTACCACCACTACCAACGCCACCAGCACCATCACCACCACCACTATCGCCACTACTATAACCACTATCGCCTCTACTACCAACGCCACCACCACCACTATCGCCACTACTACCAAAGCCACCACCACCAGCACCGACACCACCACTACCACTATCACCACTACTACCAACGCCACCACCACTACCACTATCGCCACTACTGCCAGCGCCACCACCACTACCACTATCGCCACTACTACCAACGCCACCACCACCACTATCGCCAGTACTAGCACAATTACCAACGCCACCACCACCAGCACCGACACCACCACTACCACTATCGCCACTACTACCAACGCCACCACCACCACCGCTATCGCCACTACTACCAACGCCACCACCACCACCACTATCGCCACTACTACCACTATTACCAACGCCACCACCACCAGCACCAGCACCACCACCACTATCGCCACTACTAAAACCACTATCGCCTCTACTACCAACGCCACCACCACCACTATCGCCACTACTACCAACGCCATCACCACCAGCACCGACACCAGCACTACCACTATCGCCACTACTGCCAGCGCCACCACCACTACCACTATCGCCACTACTACTAACGCCACCACCACCATCACTATCGCCAGCACTAGCACTATTACCAACGGCACCACCACCAGCACCGACACCACCACTACCACTATCGCCTCTACTACCAATGCCACCACCACCAGCACCGACACCACCACCACTATCGTGACTACCAACGCCACCACCACCACCACCACCAGCACAATCACCACAACCATTATCGCCACTACTACCAACACTACCACCACTGCTATCACCTAAGTCTAAATGTTGCAGAGATAAACCGTCAAACCACAGACAACGTTGGGTATTCAGCTAGTAACTAAGAAACACAAGACTATTGGACAAGTACAACCTAAGTCTAAATGTTGTAGAGATAAACCATCAAACCACAGACAACGTGGGGTATTCAACTAGTAACAAAGAAACACAAGGTTATTGGACAAGTACAACCCAAGTCTAAATGTTGTAGTGATAAACTATCAAACCACAGTCGTCGGGTATTTCACCTAGTTACAAAGAAACACAAAGTTATTGGACAAGTACAACCTAAGTCTAAATGTTGTAGAGATAAACTGTCAAACCACAGACAACGTCGGGTATTTCACCTAGTTACAAAGAAACACAAGGTTATTGGACAAGTACAACCTAAGTCTAATGTTGTAGAGATAAACTATCAAACCACAGACAACGTGGGGTATTCAGCTAGTAACAAAGAAACACAAGGTTATTGGACAAGTACAACCTAAGTCTAAATGTTGTACAGATAAACTGTCAAACCACAGACAACGTCAGGTATTTGAGCTAGTAACAAAGAAACACAAGGTTATTGGACAAGTACACCCTAAGTCTAAATGTTGTAGAGATAAACTGTCAAACCATGGACAACGTCGGGTATTTCAGCTAGTAACAAAGATACACAAGGTTATTGGACAAGTAAACCTAAGTCTAAATGTTGTAGAGATAAACCATCAAACCACAGACAACGTGGGGTATTCAGCTAGTAACAAAGAGACACAAGGTTATTGGACAAGTACACCCTAAGTCTAAATGTTGTAGAGATAAACTGTCAAACCACGGACAACGTCGGGTATTTCAGCTAGTAACAAAGAAACACAAGGTTATTGGACAAGTACACCCAAAGTCTAAATGTTGTAGAGATAAACTGTCAAACCACATACAACGTCGGGTATTTCAGCTAGTAACAAAGAAACACAAGGTTATTGGACAAGTACACCCTAAGTCTAAATGTTGTAGAGATAAACCATCAAACCATAGACAACGTGGGGTAATTCAGGTAGTAACAAAGAAACACAAGGTTATTGGACAAGTACAACCTAAGTCTAAATGTTATAGAGATAAACTGTCAAACCACGGACAATGTCAGGTATTTCAGCTAGTAACAAAGAAACACAAGGTTATTGGACAAGTACAACCTATGTCTAAATGTTGTAGAGATAAACTGTCAAACCAGAGACAACGTCGGGTATTTCACCTAGTTACAAAGAAACACAAGGTTATTGGACAAGTACAACCTAAGTCTAAATGTTGTAGAGATATACTGTCAAACCACAGATAACGTCGGGTATTTCACCTAGTTACAAAGAAACACAAGGTTATTGGACAAGTACAACCTAAGTCTAAATGTTGTAGAGATAAACTGTCAAACCACAGACAACGTCGGGTATTTCACCTAGTTACAAAGAAACACAGGGTTATTGGACAAGTACAACCTAAGTCTAAATGTTGTAGAGATAAACTGTCAAACCACAGACAACGTCGGGTATTTCACCTAGTTACAAAGAAACACAAGGTTATTGGACAAGTACAACCTAAGTCTAAATGTTGTAGAGATAAACTGTCAAACCACAGACAACGTCGGGTATTCCACCTAGTTACAAAGAAACACAAGGTTATTGGACAAGTACAACCTAAGTCTAAATGTTGTAGAGATAAACTGTGAAACCACAGACGTCAGGTATTTCACCTAGTAGCAAAGAAACACATAGTTATTGGACAAGTACAACCTAAGTCTAAATGTTGTAGAGATAAACCGTGAAACCACAGACGTCGGGTATTTCACCTAGTAACAAAGAAACACATAGTTATTGGACAAGTACAACCTAAGTCTAAATGTTGTAGAGATAAACTATCAAACCACAGACAACGTCGGGTATTTCACCTAGTAAGAAAGAAACACAAGGTTATTGGACAAGTACACCCTAAGTCTAAATGTTGTAGAGATAAATCATCAAACCACAGACAACGTGGGGTAATTCAGGTAGTAACAAAGAAACACAAGGTTATTGGACAAGTACAACCTAAGTCTAAATGTTGTGGAGATAAATCATCAAACCACAGACAACGTGGGGTAATTCAGGTAGTAACAAAGAAACACAAGGTTATTGGACAAGTGCAACCTAAGTCTAAATGTTGTAGTGATAAACTGTCAAACCACGGACAACGTCGGGTATTTCAGCTAGTAACAAAGAAACACAAGGTTATTGGACAAGTACAACCTAAGTCTAAATGTTGTAGAGATAAACTGTCAAACCACGGACAACGTCGGGTATTTCAGCTAGTAACAAAGAAACACAAGGTTATTGGACAAGTACACCCTAAGTCTAAATGTTGTAGAGATAAACCATCAAACCACAGACAACGTGGGGTAATTCAGGTAGTAACAAAGAAACACAAGGTTATTGGACAAGTACAACCTAAGTCTAAATGTTGTAGAGATAAACTGTCAAACCACATACAACGTCGGGAATTTCAGCTAGTAACACAGAAACACAAGGTTATTGGACAAGTACACCCTAAGTCTAAATGTTGTAGAGATAAACCATCAAACCACAGACAACGTGGGGTAATTCAGGTAGTAACAAAGAAACACAAGGTTATTGGACAAGTACAACCTATGTCTAAATGTTGTAGAGATAAACTGTCAAACCACGGACAATGTCAGGTATTTCAGCTAGTAACAAAGAAACACAAGGTTATTGGACAAGTACAACCTATGTCTAAATGTTGTAGAGATAAACTGTCAAACCACAGACAACGTCGGGTATTTCAGCTAGTAACAAAGAAACACAAGGTTATTGGACAAGTACACCCTAAGTCTAAATGTTGTAGAGATAAACCATCAAACCACAGACAACGTGGGGTAATTCAGGTAGTAACAAAGAAACACAAGGTTATTGGACAAGTGGAACCTAAGTCTAAATGCTGTTGAGATAAACGGTCAAACCACAGACAACGTGGGTTATTCAGCTGGTAGGTAATAAAAGATTAGATAAAATAAATACACAAAGTAATACATATCAGTATTAGTGGCTAGAGAAACAAAACCTAGGTCATTGAAATGTTCTACTTTTACGGAGAAATGGGGAAAATATATACTATTCTGATGGAAAAGTAGACACAGCTTTTATGTAATTCAAAAACCTTTAAGTGTAATGTAAATTCTGGCTATCCTTTGAGAAGATTGAAATTGAAAAACGAGACTGAACAAAAAGGGATAAATAAAGGCATTCTAATATCCAGAGAAAATTTAAGGTTTTTAAACAAATTTGTAGGAAAAGTACATAAATTATCAAAGAATTTACACAATACTTGGTCAAATGTAAACGAATGTATAATAGGTTTACTATAAAGGCAAACAAGCTTTGAAATAATAAATAGCTACCACAACAAACAAACACAAACTGTGGGGAAAATGATCAAACAGAAAACTAAAACACAAGTGGAACAGGATTAATGTAAACTCCAGATAGATGGTAAAATTATAGATGAACCTAGGTCAGTTGTACTGCTTAGTCAATACTGCGCAGAAGTATCAAAATTACTGGCAAGGGATTCCAAGTAATGAGAAGTGAAATATTAAGTAACACAACATATCCAACTATATTTCTTGCACCCAAACTCAATATGAATTGCATTCTGTACTAAAGGACCAACTGACTTAGATGGCTTTTGAAATGTATTAGTAAAAGAATGCTCTAACCACATAGTCAAACCTTTAATGTACATAATTAACTTATCTTTGAGTGAAGATAGGTATCTAAAGTTGGCAAAAATAAAGCTCATCTTCCAAAGAGGATCAAACTTAGAAGCACAACAGGACAGACCCAATTCATTGCTCTTGGTTTTCCCAAAATTCTAGAAAGAGTTGTGTTTATCAGACTGGGTGAACACATTTCCAATTGCCAACATGACTTTTGAAAAGGAAAATGCACAAACACTGCATTAATACACTTTATAGATAAGGTGTACTGAAAGCTTGATGACTCAGAAACATGTGCTGGAATATTTCTTGTCCTGTCTGGGGCTTTGGACCTAGTCTATCAAACAATTCTTTGAAAAATTACCACATTATGGAATTAGGGGAGTTGCATGATTTGATTCATATTTAAAAGAGCAAAGGCAGATAATAGAAATAAGAGTACCTTGACAAAAATCTGATGCGTTGCACTCACATGACTTTCTCTACTTTTGAACTAACCATTCTTACAAACTCTTATTCCTATATCTTCTTCGTGTTAGTTAAAATAAACATTTGTACAAATTATCTTATTGCTTATTTCCTTGTAGGTGCAAGGGGAATATTGGAATACAGTAGGCTTTGTGCGATAGTAAAATATTTTAAAGCTTTGAGATTCCGTTCTCTTTGCACACGTAACATATAAAAAAATGAACAACGATGACCCATTTCACGAAAGTTCTAAGTTTTCTGAAACTCACACACATAACAAGGAATATCTCCAAAATGGTTCACCTTACAAGAAAATGTATTGAGACATAAATTGTGTATTTTAGCAAGATCTACATTTTTTTCTGATGGATCCTCGAAGGAAAACCTTACTGGAGCTGGAGTTACATGTTCACATTTTTCCTTTTATCATTCTGTTGGCAGAGACACAACAAATTATGATGGAGAAATAGAGGCTATATACATTGCTCTCCGACAATTATTAAATCTTCCCTTAAATAAATTTAACAAGGCAGTAATTCTTTCAGATTCTAAAGCTGCAATTCAGGGAATATGTTCAAATACTACAAAGAAGTCAACAAAAATTAGAGAATGCTACAAAATGTTAACACAACTCCAAAAAGTTAATAAGACTGTTCATCTCCAATGGATTCCAGCACACTGTGGAGTCATGGGGAACGAAGCTGCAGACTCACTTGCAAAGAAAGCCACAACAATAACACAAAAGTGTAAATTCAATTTCTCATATTCCTCAATAAAACGCTTGATCATTAAAAATTTTTGTCATTCATACCTACAAGAAATAGAAACAAATGCCAAAGATAAAAAATGGATTACACTACTTTCCAATCCAGATATAATCCCCCAGAGACCAAGGAAAACAGCTGTTGCAGCCTTCCGACTATTGACAAATCATGACTGCTTGGCAAGTCATCTCTACAGAATAGGTATCTCAGCCTCACCGATATGTGTCCTGTGTAACGATCCAGCAGAAATGAATGAAGACCACTTGAAGACCTGTGAAGCATTAAGATCAGAAGAAACTACAGTTCAAAAGTATTGGAAAGCACGAATGCTAATGGCTTCATTGCCAGATGCAAGGCACTAGAAAACAACAACAACAACATTTTTTGTATAGTATGATTTGGTCTATCTCTAACAGTTTACCAGTTATACAAAAGTCGTACAGAGTAAATACGACTACAGGGGCTATAGCCAGAAAATTCAAGATATACATTTCATTTGTCATAAAAATATCTCAAACATATGACATTTTAATCAAAATTGTTAGAGCCATTTTGAAGAAAATCAAAATTTTCCATGTAAAGGGTAGTTTAGGGTGGGGCTATTTTCTTCAAAATCTTCGTGTCGCATTCTAGAAAGACATTAAACTTAAATACCAACTTTGTTTTTTAACCGACTTTTCGTTTTTGAGTTATGCTGTCCACAGACTGACAGACTGACACACACATGGACCTGTTTCTAAAAATGCTTTTTTTTGGATTCAGCAGGCCTCAAAACATGTATTTCTGGTGAAGTAGCGACATCAAATTTTTGGGTGGAATACAATACTTCCCCTACTTGCCAGTAGAGAAAGTAAAAATACAAATGAATTAAGGACTATGATCTCTTCTTCTTCTTTCTCTGATTACCCTCCCCTTATGTAGGACTTACAAGCCAGTGCCTACGGTCAGATGCCTGTCAGGGAACACAGGAACCTATGTACCAGACAGAGTGAAGGGGTCAGTGTGAGAGTGAGGAAGTGATTACCCTCCCCTTATGTAGGACTTACAAGCCAGTGTCTAGAGTCAGACATCTGTCGGGGAACACAGGAACCTATGTACCAGACAGAGAGAAGGGGTCAGTATGAGAGTGAGGAAGTGATTACCCTCCCCTTATGTAGGACTTACAAGCCAGTGTCTAGAGTCAGACGCCTGTCGGGGAACACAGGAACCTATGTACCAGACAGAGAGAAGTGGTCAGTATGAGAGTGAGGAAGTGATTACCCTCCCCTTATGTAGGACTTACAAGCCAGTGCCTACGGTCAGATGCCTGTCAGGGAACACAGGAACCTATGTACCAGACAGAGTGAAGGGGTCAGTATGAGAGTGAGGAAGTGATTACCCTCCCCTTATGTAGGACTTACAAGCCAGTGTCTAGGGTCAGACGTCTGTCAGGGAACACAGGAACCTATGTACCAGACAGAGTGAAGTGGTCAGTATGAGAGTGAGGAAGTGATTACCCTCCCCTTATGTAGGACTTACAAGCCAGTGTCTAGAGTCAGACGTCTGTCGGGGAACACAGGAACCTATGTACCAGACAGAGTGAAGGGGTCAGTATGAGAGTGAGGAAGTGATTACCCTCCCCTTATGTAGGACTTACAAGCCAGTGCCTACGGTCAGATACCTGTCAGGGAACACAGGAACCTATGTACCAGACAGAGTGAAGTGGTCAGTATGAGAGTGAGGAAGTGATTATCCTCCCCTTATGTAGGACTTACAAGCCAGTGTCTAGGGTCAGACGTCTGTCAGGGAACACAGGAACCTATGTACCAGACAGAGTGAAGTGGTCAGCATGAGAGTGAAGAAGTGATTACCCTCCCCTTATGTAGGACTTGCAAGCCAGTGTCTAGGGTCAGACGCCTGTCAGGGAACACAGGAACCTATGTACCAGACAGAGTGAAGTGTTCAGTATGAGAGTGAAGAAGTGATTACCCTCCCCTTATGTAGGACTTGCAAGCCAGTGTCTAGGGTCAGATGCCTGTCGGGGAGCACAGGAACCTATGTACCGGACAGAGTGAAGGCCTGGAAGCGAGTGGTCAGCTAAGCACCAAGTATGATAGTGAGGAAGAGGATAATATGAAATGCAGCTGAAATGGCTGATTGGAAAGGTGATGATGGAGCAATTGGTGGAATGATTGGTGGGGGAACCTGATAATTTGGTGAAAACCTGCCCAGACATGCTTCATCCACCACAAATACCACATGTGGGTCCCTGGGATCGAATCCAGGCCGCTTAGGTGGTAGGCAAATGGTCTAACTGTTTGACCACTGTACCACCTGACTATGAAGTCAAAAGAGACCAATATTCAATGCAGAGCCCCTCAAGGCTCAGTACTAGGGCCATTGCTGTTTATCTCGTATATCAATGGCCAAACAATTCCATAAAATGTTCACTATTTGCAGACAACAAGAGCATCTTGATTTCAGGTCAGAATGAAGATGAAGTGGAAGGAAATATAGTAAATAATCAGAAACAAATATCACCTTGGTTTCAAAGAAACAAAGTAGTTATTAACAAGGCTAAGAGTCAGGCACTGAGTTTCCATCATCAAATAAACAACATTTAAATGGATGAACATGAAATTACTTATACACATATCAAAATTTCTGGGAGTTTGGATGGACAATAACTAAGTCGCAAAGTTTTAGGTCCTAGAAACATATGTTACAATACCTTGTTTAGGCTCTATAGGCTATAAAATAGGCTTTAAAACTACTTTGGAAATCAATATCAAAGCAATTTAGACATTTTATTAATGGCTTAATAAAGTTATATGATCATAGAATGCATGTGTACTAAATCAGTAAAATAGGTACTTTAAACATTAAGGCAATGTATCTGTCGAAATTAAAAAAATCCACAGCTTTCTTCTGATTGCTTTGATTTTTTTCGACACACTCAGAATATAAAGTAAATAGTATACACAAAATTTCAATGTCATATGTCAAACCATTTTTAAATTATTAACATATTTATTAATAATAAATCACTTTTTGATATGCTCATATGAAATGACCCTTGGACCCTACAGTTTATTGCATCCCTCTTAAACTTTTAATTTGAGTTCAGTATATAAATATAATGAAATTATCATACCAAACTTGCTTAGATTTAATTACTTTAAGAGAAAAAGAATTTTTGTATAATATTTATCAATATTTTCAATTTTTTCAGTATGAGTTATGAAAAATATTTAATTTCATCTCAATTATTTATCATTTTGTAACTAGTACACGACAAATTTTAATACTTAAATCTCTGAAGCTCTCCTGAAAATTTCAAGCTAATAAGTTATAAACTAGGGTTCAAGGAGCATTTTGAATAGTGAAAAATGCTGATAAAAGGAACTGAGAAAAATTAATTTCAAAGTTTAACAGTATGTCTTTGTTCTTTACCTAAATCCAATCAGCTTAAAATTCCCCACAACCACATGTGGGACTCTGTTGCTTTCTTCTTGGCCTCAGGAGCACTTCTTGAGAACTTCAAGTTTGCTTGGTTGTTTCTCAATATGAAAACTTCCCTTTTGCCTTTGCATTGTTCACAAAATTTAGAAATTTATTGTTCTTAGCTAACCCCTACACAATGCACTTTCGCAAATTTATACACAAAATTCATAAAATATCTGCTTGTTACGGCTGTACTATAGACTAACGAATAACTTAAAACCTATTAGCTACCTAAAAATGTCTAACATATAACTGGAACACTGGAATAACCTGACAAGAGTGTAGAATTACAGAACACTGACTGCATTTCTCTGTTTGGAAGCAAAACATGTCAGATTCGCAGCATTTTAGCTCGAATATTGAATTCATTTCAGTAGAGTCAACTTACAACCTTTCTGAAGTAAAATTCCCTGCAAGAGGCCAAAATAAGAGCCAGTGAAAATGAAAAATACATTTCAAAGCTGTAGTGACGAGGTTTAGTGAGGGACACTCACCTGCACTAACATGTCTGATATTGAGAAAACTAAAGTGTGCCGTTAAAGCACGAAGTATAAGCATAATAAAAAATGCAAAATGGAAAAATAAAAATGTTTGGCAATTTTCACCAAATTTTACCGATACATTGCCTCAAAGCTCTTTCGGGTAAGCTATGTTAAGAAAACACAAAACAGAAAGCATTAATGAAGCAAATGACCAAGTAAGTCTGTAATATAAACAAACATTTAAGTTCACTTCAGTTCTATTGTTTGTGTGTGTGTGTGTGTATGTGTGTGTGTTATTTAGTTTTATATTTTCACAGTTCTCCATAATTAGCCACACAATAGGTAAGAAGCATTTTTTTCCATATTTTCCATTGTATGGGTCAGCAGCCCTTAAACAAAGGATATGTCCTTCATTATTTCCAAAAGGAGAGAGGCTGAACCTTGCTTGTCCGCTGTCGAGTGCCCAAACATATTTTCATCTTGCTCTGAATATCCCATGATCTTTCTGGATTATTTTCAGTCCAACAATACTATTAGTTTTTCGTTTAAAATAAATTGAAAATAAAATATAATTGATTTATCCAAAAATAGGCCAAAATAGTCTCCAACACATAAATAGGCATTTTTAGGTGCTATAAAACTGGCTTTAGTAGTCATGGATAAGGATAAAAGATAAATAAAACATTTTGTTTTTTAGGTATCCATCAAGAAGAAAATATGAAGATGAAGATCTTCATGAAGATCCGCAATCCAACAATAACCTACATTAGAATATTCATATTGAAACTTTAATTAAGAAATTAAGTATAATTTGTTTTCAAATATCTATCTTGAAACACATGTAAATTTAAATACTCCAAGAATAACATATTTCTCAAATGTTCAGTCATTCATTACATACAAGACAACAACGTGGGGCAATAGCAGCAGCATCATCAGATCATTCTAAGTGTAAACACGGATCATCACTTATTATGATAAATCTGAAGAGAATGGACAGCTTCTAAAGAATAGTTTAAACAATTATACCACCACCAACTATTTACCTTTTTAAAATAACAGTAAAAGTACAAACAACTTTAGATAATAATTATTTATCTATGCCAATAATGTCATTCTGGTAGGTTGTCACAGTAGCTTAATGGTCAGAGCAACTGCACGGCAACCAGAAGTTCTGTGGTTCAGATCCCAGCTGTGGTATTGAATATTTCAGTTCTGATTCTGCCTCTCAAATTTTAGATAAATTCAATAAAAGCTGTGATATACAGGAATAACAGTTCACACCTGTGTGTGACGCACCATAAAAGAAGGATGTACGAGTGCAGCTTCAAGTATAATGGAATTTATATTTACAATAAATGTTCTGCTTAAATAAAACAAATTACTTCCTTACAAAGTTCAAGAATAACCTGAAGATGTATCCATTAAAAAATGTTATTATTCAGTGGAAGAATAGTTGAATGACAAATGGAGCTATTAAGTAAATATTAAAAACATGGAAATTGATGTAAACATAAGCACATATGAAAGAATGTAACGTTAAATGTACTCTTATGTTATACTTGATTATACTTGCTACTAGTTATGCAAACTGTAATCTTTTTCTTCATACTATCTCTTTTCCTGTATTTTATTAAATTAACAATTCCATATCATGTAACATGGTTTTATGAATGCAATACATAAACATGTATCTCAACTATTAACATGAAGTAGATAAAAGACTGGGTATTTATAAGAATAGTTTGTACAGCCATGGAAAAAATGATTGTGTATATTAGGGGAGCAGAATATTTCTAAGTCCCATGTTGTGTTGTAGTGCGGCTTACACGAGTCTTAAAAAGGACATTTCATATTCAATTCAACCATAGAAAATCACCAGGAAGAGGCGCTGGAACAGATGCAGTTCACTGACGACATACTGACAATAGAAGTGTACCATGTAAGCATTTTCCATCCTTTCTTGCTTAAAAGTGTCAAACCAGCTTACCTCCAAGTATATGTGCTCTCAAAAGCATTCACAGTCATATAGGGAAATTCATTAAAACATGGTATTTTATTCAATACAGTTGTTATAAAAGTCTAACTATGTAGTATGTATCTACCTATGTGAAAATTAATTGGCCAGTAAATTAGATTATTTTAGAATTTGGTCATAAGGTATATACAAAAATCAATTCATATGCTAACCAGTTGTTCAGTGTTATTGCTTCTGAACGATATCTGAGGTACCACAAGTAGAAGTTTGCTTGAGTTACCTGGAATATTCACAACTATCGATTTTGCTCCACCTACATATTATGTACATTATGCATTTAGAATTAGAATTTATTGCAATTCAACACAGTGAGACTCACAATTGAATCATGTCAATAATGTATACATTGGATTGTGTTACAGCTTAAAACACAAATAAAATAGAACAAACAACTATTTATGACAAATACTCTTCAATAGTATAATAGGCTCTATCTATCAAGGAATTTTGCAAAGCTTTTTTAAATTTACAAACATTTTTTTTCAAGTTTAATTTCTTTTGATAAAGCATTATAGAATTTTACCCCCATAAAACTAGGCATCTTCTCATAAAGACGAAGCCTGTGACCCTTAATGTAGAAATCATTTTTTTTCTTATATTGCAATTATGATTATCAGAGTTAACTGACATTTGTATTTTGAACTTATTTAAGTACAAGATGGTTTTATGTATGTAAAAACTGGGAAGTGCTAGGAGCTTTAACTGTCTGAAAGAGTACCTACAAGATTCATTGCTAGCAAGATTAGTGAGGTAACTAACAGCCCTTTTTTGTAGTGAAAAAAATTTATTGAAATTTGCTTTACTAGTACTGCCCCATAGTTCAATGGCATAGGTAATGTGTGCCTGAACGTGGGAAAAATAAATTTTTCTGGTGGTGATTCAAGACACAGCGTGTTTGTGGATCCAGCAGACGATAACAGACTGTCAATACATTCAGCTGCATGTTTTAAATATCAACTTGTGTAAACCGCACTGCAACACAACGTGGAACTTAGAAATAATCTGCTCTCCTAATGCACTGAATCATTTGTTCCATGGCTGTACAAGAGTGAGTAGAGAAAGTCATGAGAGTGTAGCACAGGTTTGTTTTTCTCTTTGTGCCTACAAGAAAATATGTAATAAAACTGTTTCCATAAATGTTTATTTCGATTAACGTGAAGTGGATAGAAGAAAAGCTTGTATAAGGATAAACTTTACAATGTGTCCCGTGAGAATTTTGTATAAGTCCCACTTGGCAGTGTGCACAAATTCTTATGAAATTTGCTGAAGTTGCCGTGTTATTTGAGTGTTAATTCAGTGCTACAGAAAGTGCTCCAGGACATATTCTGAAGTTGAGCTGGTAAGCTTTATAACATTTGTATATTAAATGTATGTGGTGATATTTCTCAGGGGACCAGTAGTAATGGAATATCAGGACATTGTTTGAATTTTATATGCATTTGCATGAGTTTCTCTAGCCATTCTTCACCAGATTATCCATGGGCGTCGGCAGAATTTTTTCTAGGGGAGAGGCCACATGTTGGAAGTTTGCAATCAAACAATATTAATTCTTTATTTTGTTGTCAAAAGTTATAAAATTTGTTGTGAACAACTGTATTATTTTGTGCGAAATAAAAATTGCTCTTTACATTAAAATTATAATAATAGTGAGTTATTGATTGCACATTAAGTTCATTAATTTCCAGGGGGGCCGCAGGGCTCCTTTGCCCCCCCCCCCCCCTATTGCGACGCCCATGCGTCCACTCCACCATTCAGTACGTTTCACCTAAACATAATAGGGAGAAATCGTCTGGTTTCTGTTTTCCTGTATGACCATTATTAGATTAGATTTAACTGTTCATTGGAGCTCAACAAATTCCCTCACATTTCAGTGTAAAAAGTATTGTTTCTACATTGTTTTACTGATATTTTATTACTACTACATATAATTAATTTGAGATAGTGTTAGTGTGTATTACTTTGGTGTTAGAGTGTGAAAAATAGTGAATAATAGTTTGTGTTATTGAACTGCTTATCGGACGCCATATTGCATACAAGTAACAGCTGTTTTTATCCTTGTGTAACGGTTAAGTTAGCTAATTTGAATTAGCATATTAGGATAAATCTCTTTAGGAACAAATTATACTGACATCCTGCTTTCTGAGTCTGATTTCAGGTCAACAGTATGGGAAAGGACAGCACTTGTGGAAACTGCAATAAGCGAGTAGTTGAAGGAATCCAATGTGATACATGCGATGTATGGTTTCATTTTGCATGTGTCTGCATGGATAAGAGGAACATTCCAGATGGAAAATGGTTTTGTATGCTTTGTATAAAAGATGAAGAAATAAAAAATCTAAAATGTCTAATTGAAGTGTTGCAGGAAGATCTTAAGAAGCTCCTGGAAGTAAAGCTACCCAAAGACAATGCCAATGCCGAAACTGAGAAATTTATGGAGGTAGTGCGGAAAGAGAAGAAGAGATCCCCAAAGCTTCACGGAGTACCAAAATGCCACCCTATCCCTATTCATAATAGATTCTCTGTTTTAGAATCCAGTATGGAGGAGCCTGAGAAGCAAGATGATAGCAGCAATCATACTAATAAACATCGAGTTCTTGTCCTAGGTAGCAGCCATGCCAGACAAATGGGCATTCTATTGGGAGAGGCTCTTGGTAACGAGTATCAAGTGCAGTGTATATGCAAACCGAGTGCTCAACTTGACAATGTCACTGCAGATCTGAAGGGTTTGAGTAAACATTTCAGTAAGAAAGATAATGTTGTAATTCTGGGGGGTATTGGTAACAGTTTGGATTCAATACCTAATTATTCACTGAAGAAAGATCTGCACCACATCATCAGGGAGGGCTCTCACACAAATATTAATTTTGTTGAACCATTTTCCAGGTACGATAAGCCCTCGCTGAGGCCTAGGATTGCTGAACTGCGGAACGAGCTTTGGAGATACAGTGTAGAGAATATTAATCTTAATGTTGTACCTTCTTTCAGCCTGAGGCGAGGACACTTCACCAGGCATGGGCTGCATCTAAACTACCAAGGCAAGAAGGCTCTTGCGAGTCTTATTGCGGAGGATGTGAGATGTAGCACCATGTCCAACATTCCTAGATCTGTCCCTGTCATTGTAAATGCTAGACGTCGTTTTTTAGGATAAAATCAAAGAGGAGTTTACCTCAATTACATCAAATCACAATATTAAATAAAACCAGCTCTGATTTCTCTTCTGTTATACCACAAGTAAATTCTAAAACTCAATTATTTCATCAAAACATAAGAGGCCTAAAACATAAGATAGATGAAGTGAAGATTTCCACTCAGAGCTCTGACAGGTACAATGTGTCAGTAATTTGTTTGACTGAGCACCACACGACAGAGGCAGAACTAAAATGTGTAAATATAGATGATTTTAAACTCTGTTCGTATTTCTGCAGGAATAACATGCATGGTGGTGGTGTAAGTACCTTTGTAAGGAAACATTTGAGGTGCAGTAGCAGGGATGTCACGTTGTACTGTAAAGAGCAAGACCTAGAATGCTGTGCCACCCAACTAGATATTAATAAGGAGGTTTTTATTATATTAACTATATACAGATCACCTACAGGTAATCTCAATTACTTCCTAAATAACTTGGAAAAATTAATTACAGCACTCTATAGTAGTAACATTAAGCTTATAGTTTTTGGTGATTTTAATGTAAATATGAGTAATGATGATACCACCAAGGACAAACTAACATCTTTATTATACTCATTCAATCTAAGTTACGTAGTAGATTTCCCAACAAGAATTTTTAACAATTCGGCAACAATCATTGACAACATATTCTTAGATAAAGCAAAGATTCCACAATATGAAGTCATACCTATCATAAATGGGCTGTCAGATCATGATGCACAATTGCTCATAATTTATGACTCAATTGCTAAAGTTAAAGTTGACAAGCAAATAAATTCCTTCACTAAAATCCGAGTAATAAACAATGAACACATTAATAATTTTGTTCGAGGTCTTAAAACTAAAAACTGGGAATTTGTATACTATAGTAATCTTGTAAATGTAAAATGTAATACTTTTCTACGTGTTTTAATGGAGGCATACGAAGCAAACTTTCCTACCAAAAGAAGATTTATGGCACAGAGACTAAAAACTAAAGAGTGGATAACCAGTGGAATAAGGAAGTCATGCAATACTGTTGTTGTTTTCTAGTGCCTTGCATCTGGCAATGAAGCCATTAGCATTCGTGCTTTCCAATACTTTTGAACTGTAGTTTCTTCTGATCTTAATGCTTCACAGGTCTTCAAGTGGTCTTCGTTCATTTCTGCTGGATCGTTACACAGGACACATATTGGTGAGGCTGAGATACCTATTCTGTAGAGATGACTTGCCAAGCAGTCATGATTTGTCAATAGTCGGAAGGCTGCAACAGCTGTTTTCCTTGGTCTCTGGGGGATTATATCTGGATTGGAAAGTAGTGTAATCCATTTTTTATCTTTGGCATTTGTTTCTATTTCTTGTAGATATGAATGACAAAAATTTTTTATGATCAAGCGTTTTATTGAGGAATATGAGAAATTGAATTTAGACTTTTGTTTTATTGTTGTGCCTTTCTTTGCAAGTGAGTCTGCAGCTTCGTTCCCCATGACTCCACAGTGTGCTGGAATCCATTGGAGATGAACAGTCTTATTAACTTTTTGGAGTTGTGTTAACATTTTGTAGCATTCTCTAATTTTTGTTGACTTCTTTGTAGTATTTGAACATATTCCCTGAATTGCAGCTTTAGAATCTGAAAGAATTACTGCCTTGTTAAATTTATTTAAGGGAAGATTTAATAATTGTCGGAGAGCAATGTATATAGCCTCTATTTCTCCATCATAATTTGTTGTGTCTCTGCCAACAGAATGATAAAAGGAAAAATGTGAACACATAACTCCAGCTCCAGTAAGGTTTTCCTTCGAGGATCCATCAGTATATATGTGCAGCCATTCTTCTGTGGGATACCTAGTATTGATTGTTTCCAGAGCTAGAAGTTTTTGTATTTCTTTTGGTGTGTCTGATTTACTTATTTCCTCTATTAATTCCATGCAATACTAAAAGGGAACTTTACTTACATTATCAAATCAGTAATAATCATCAACTCGAAATGTACTATAAAGACTACTGTAGAATACTTGGTAGAGTTATAAAGGCAGCAAAGAAGCAGTATTTCTCGCAAGTTATAGAAAAGTCAAAAAACAAAATCAAAACTACATGGAGTCTCATTAAAACTGAAGCAGGTAGAGCCAACAGATCTAATGATATCCCCTCAATATTGATGGACAATGTAAAGTTAACAAATCCACACAAAATTGCAAATGCATTCAATACATACTTCCTGAATGCCGTCGAAGCAAACTTATCTAAAATGGGCTACACTAAAAGTGATCAAAATATAGCAGCACTAAATTTACTAAAGAATATAAATATAAATATCAATATTCAAAATACATTCAGAATAATGCCTACAACACCCTCAGAAATTGAAAAAATTATTAAGTCTCTGAAGAGTAAAACCTCACATGGGTGGGATGGAATAAGTACGAGGCTGTTAAAATGCTGCTCGAGTGAGATAAGTAAGCCACTGTAATTGTTCCTTCTTGTCAGGAATCTTTCCAGAGAAATTAAAGCTAGCAACAGTTAAGCCATTGCTTAAAACGGGTGATAGACAACTGCCCTCTAATTACAGACCAATCTCACTGCTTACCTCACTGTCAAAGATTTTTGAAAAAGCAATGTATAATCGTATTATGAAACATCTTGATCAAAATAGCATTCTAACATCATATCAGTTTGGCTTTAGGAAGGGGTTGTCTACCAACAATGCCACATATGGACTTACCAATGAAATATTAAATACAATGAATAACAAGAACTTCATCATAGGTATTTTCTGTGATCTGGCTAAGGCCTTTGATAGTATTAATCATGAGCTGATGCTGGAGAAATTACACTTTTATGGCCTGGATAACATCTCGATTACTTGGTTTACGTCCTATTTAACAAATAGAACACAAAAAACTATTGTCAACAATAAAGAATCAGATCCAGGTATAATTAAACTCGGAGTTCCGCAGGGCTCAATATTGGGTCCATTGCTCTTTCTTGTTTTCATAAATGATTTACCTTTTACTCTCAATGAACATTCCAAAATAATACTTTTTGCAGATGACACTAGTGTACTCATATCTCAGAAGTCATCAGAAGAACTCTTAAACATAACTGCAACTGCATTTTGGGAGTTGAACATTTGGTTCGAAGCCAACAAATTACTTCTAAATTATGACAAAACATCATACATTCAATTTAGAACTAAGAATAAAATTATTCCAGAGTTGAATATTACTTATCACAGCTTGACCATAAACAAAGTAGATTGTACAAAGTTTCTAGGGCTAGAAATAGATGAGCAAATAAGCTGGAAGAAGCATATACTCAATTTATGTCCTAAACTCAGCTCAGCTTGTTTTGCCTTGAGGTCCATGTATGACTTGCTACATCAAAATGCTCTGAGAGCATTATACTTTGCTTACTTCCATTCCATCATGAGCTACGGTATTATGTTCTGGGGTAATTCAGCACAAAGTGGGAGGATCTTCGTCCAACAGAAGAGAGCACTACGAATTTTAAGTGGTCCTGGAGCCCGACATTCATGCAGACCCTTATTTAAGAAGATGGGTATTCTAACACTCACAAGTCAATACATTTTTTCACTTATGTGTTATGCGGTTGATAACTACAATACCTTTAAATTCAATTCTCTTGTACATAGCCACAGCACTAGACACAGAAATGACTTGCACAGGCCATGTAACTCCATGTACATTTATCAGAAAGGTCCCTGCTACTCCCCCATACAAATATATAATGGCCTTCCTTTAGCTTTAAAATTACTGTGTAACCCAAGAGACTGTTTAAGATTTAAAAAGGAATTGAGAAAGTTTTTGCTAGCACATTCTATTTACAGCATAAAGGAATACTATACTATAAGTTCTTTCAACCACTAGTTTAACCCTATTATAATGATTGTGTTTAGGTGTTGGTAAAAAAATTTTGTATGAAATTGCATGGTTGTATGACATGTTCTATATCCTTGAGCCTGGCTCATTCTAGGATCCAAAGAACAAGATGTAATACAATACAATACAATACAAATTACCGAACTGTCCCTATTATTTGTCCCCACTGGAAAGGAGCAAACAGAAATACGCCTCTACATAACACAGAAAGGGCGCAAATACGTTTTAAATAGGCGCCACATAATATTCAGTGTCACCAACAGAATATGTTAATATTTGTTTACACTTCTACGGATGTACGGTCGTTAACATTTCTAGTTCGTTGTTCGGTCATCTTTACTAACATAAACTATGTTCTATTATACTTATTAAATAATATTCTGAGAGTAATCATGTAGAATCATAATTTTGTTTATGACCACAAATGTGACAAGAAAATAACTCCCTAGTTTGGTAATGGGAAGGAAGTTGAAGCGCAATTGATTTGTCAATTGTCAAGCAACCTTGGGGAAAATTAAATCAAGAAGTCATGCTTATATCTACAACAAAATTAATTTGAGTGTAATAGTGTAACCGCTAGAAAATGAGACAGAAATGTCGGTTCATATGAAAAGAAACAATTTTAAAATCGTTTCGTATTCTGTGCTTTGCTCAAGAAAATAATAGGTAAATTCTGTAAATGTAAACATCGATGCATAACCTAAAAATTTTAAGTAAACATTGCTTGTATCGGAACATCTTCAAAAAAGATTTAAAGTAATTTTTATATACTCATTCCCGATATACGTGGCTCAACTTTCGAACAAGTGACGATATTTTTCAAAGTACAACGTCAGTGGCATATTCTCGAAGTACAGCTTCCATAATTTTCTTGTACGTCATGGTCACTGTCCCTGAGCTTTGATCATGATGGGACCAAAGAAATAATAAGCAAACTGTTTCACTCCCGTATATATCAGAGTATTACATGAAACATACGTTAGCGATTGCAGGGCAGCTGTACAATAATCAAGATCAATTAAGGAATTTCTTTTCGCGATGTCGTAAACGAAAGGTAGGCCAGAGAAATAGTAAACAAATTATTTATAATGGTAAATTAAATATAAGAGACTTGTTTGATTAAAACTTGGTGTGTACAGCAACTGAAACATGAAGCGTATTGTCTACCTGGTGCCAATATGGATACTAGCAACGCTATGGCTGTATTTCTTATCACAAATAGCGCCAACACTAGAAGATGATAAGGAGGTAGACGTTTCTTTATAATATCTATTCACCTATAGTTAAATGTGGTGTATCACCAGTTTGATAACAGTGTGAGGAAATTATGTAACTCTTGTTGCAGAGAGAATTACATTTTCCACGAGATCTTGAAGATCTGAAGAACCTAGCCGTGCTGCTAAAGCTGTACAACCAACGCAATGTCTACTACACAACAGTGTTGTTTAGTTCAGCGTACATCTACAAGCAGACATTTGTGATCCCAGGCTCTGTTTTCTTGGTATGTTGTGGAAATATCTGCATCAAATTACGTTACATCACATTTTGTTTGACCATAGATGAGGCTTCACATTATATTATGCAGTCTGTAGTATATTTGGCTGTACTGAATGATGATTCAGTTCTTTCAGAAACCCCATAAGACAATATATAAATTGGTAATCCTGGAATTTTAAAGTCCCTGGACCTCTGGCACTTCACCTGACACCTCCCCCCTCCCTCTCCCCACAACAATTAATTACAAACTGATGTAATGGAACATGCACTTTGGGGGCAAGGGCTGGAATTGGGTAAATAAATTCACAGCAATGCATCAATTTACTCTCACCTAAGAATATTATTTGATTTCTTATTTTTATTTTAAGAGGAAGAAATTGACAATCGCATCAGTTAATATGATAAATTTGTCATTACTTCATTGTTCTCATGCTCACATAGTGTCCGTAGATTTATTATTTATTTATTTATTTTAAAGGATGGTGGCAGAGAAAGGATAATTTGCACACGAAACAGGTTCATGTTATTAGATGACAAAGTGACTAGGCATAATGGAAAATTTGCATGACATCTATTTTTACGTGATTGGGCCATCACAGGAAGAGCATATCAGGTTAAGTACAGTCTGCCCAGCTGGAGGAATGTGCTAGCGGGTCCATGAGGTACACCCACTGCAGGAAGAGCATATCAGGTTAAGTACAGTCTGCCCAGCTGGAGGAATGTGCTAGCGGGTCCATGAGGTACACCCACTGCAGGAAGAGCATATCAGGTTAAGTACAGTCTGTCCAGCTGGAGGAATGTGCTAGTGGGTCCATGAGGTACACCCACTGCAGGAAGAGCACATCAGGTTAAGTACAGTCTGCCCAGCTGGAGGAATGTGCTAGTGGGTCCATGAGGTACACCCATTTCAGGAAGAGCATATCAGGTTAAGTACAGTCTGCCCAGCTGGTGGAATGTGCTAGCGGGTCCATGAGGTACACCCACTGCAGGAAGAGCATATCAGGTTAAGTACAGTCTGCCCAGCTGGTGGAATGTGCTAGTGGGTCCATGAGGTACACCCATTTCAGGAAGAGCATATCAGGTTAAGTACAGTCTGCCCAGCTGGTGGAATGTGCTAGTGGGTCCATGAGGTACACCCATTTCAGGAAGAGCATATCAGGTTAAGTACAGTCTGCCCAGCTGGTGGAATGTGCTAGTGGGTCCATGAGGTACACCCATTGCAGGAAGAGCATATCAGGTTAAGTACAGTCTGCCCAGCTGGTGGAATGTGCTAGTGGGTCCATGAGGTACACCCACTGCAGGAAGAGCATATCAGGTTAAGTACAGTCTGCCCAGCTGGTGGAATGTGCTAGTGGGTCCATGAGGTACACCCATTTCAGGAAGAGCATATCAGGTTAAGTACAGTCTGCCCAGCTGGAGGAATGTGCTAGTGGGTCCATGAGGTACACCCATTGCAGGAAGAGCATATCAGGTTAAGTACAGTCTTCCCAGCTGGTGGAATGTGCTAGTGGGTCCATGAGGTACACCCACAGCGGGAAGAGCATATCAGGTTAAGTACAGTCTGCCCTGCTGGAGGAATGTGCTAGTGGGTCCATGAGGTACACCCACAGCAGGAAGAGCATATCAGGTTAAGTACAGTCTTCCCAGCTGGTGGAATGTGCTAGTGGGTCCATGAGGTACACCCACAGCGGGAAGAGCATATCAGGTTAAGTACAGTCTGCCCTGCTGGAGGAATGTGCTAGCGGGTCCATGAGGTACACCCACAGCAGGAAGAGCATATCAGGTTAAGTAAGTCTGCCAAGCTGGAGGAATGTGCTAGCGGGTCCATGAGGTACACCCACAGCAGGAAGAGCATATCAGGTTAAGTACAGTCTGCCCAGCTGGTGGAATGTGCTAGCGGGTCCATGAGGTACACCCACTGCAGGAAGAGCATATCAGGTTAAGTACAGTCTGCCCAGCTGGAGGAATGTGCTAGCGGGTCCATGAGGTACACCCACTGCAGGAAGAGCATATCAGGTTAAGTACAGTCTGCCCAGCTGGTGGAATGTGCTAGCGGGTCCATGAGGTACACCCACTGCAGGAAGAGCATATCAGGTTAAGTACAGTCTGCCCAGCTGGTGGAATGTGCTAGTGGGTCCATGAGGTACACCCACAGCAGGAAGAGCATATCAGGTTAAGTACAGTATGCCCAGCTGGAGGAATGTGCTAGCAGGTCCATGAGGTACACCCATTGCAGGAAGAGCATATCAGGTTAAGTACAGTCTGCCCAGCTGGAGGAATGTGCTAGCAGGTCCATGAGGTATACCCACAGCAGGAAGAGCATATCAGGTTAAGTACAGTATGCCCAGCTGGAGGAATGTGCTAGCGGGTCCATGAGGTATACCCACAGCAGGAAGAGCATATCAGGTTAAGTACAGTCTGCCCAGCTGGAGGAATGTGCTAGCAGGTCCATGAGGTATACCCACAGCAGGAAGAGCATATCAGGTTAAGTACAGTCTGCCCAGCTGGAGGAATGTGCTAGCGGGTCCATGAGGTATACCCACAGCAGGAAGAGCATATCAGGTTAAGTACAGTCTGCCCAGCTGGTGGAATGTGCTAGCGGGTCCATGAGGTACACCCACAGCAGGAAGAGCATATCAGGTTAAGTACAGTATGCCCAGCTGGTGGAATGTGCTAGCGGGTCCATGAGGTACACCCACAGCAGGAAGAGCGTATCAGGTTAAGTACAGTCTGTCCAGCTGGTGGAATGTGCTAGCGGGTCCATGAGGTATACCCACAGCAGGAAGAGCATATCAGGTTAAGTACAGTCTGCCCAGCTGGAGGAATGTGCTAGCGGGTCCATGAGGTATACCCACAGCAGGAAGAGCATATCAGGTTAAGTACAGTCTGCCCAGCTGGAGGAATGTGCTAGCGGGTCCATGAGGTATACCCACAGCAGGAAGAGCATATCAGGTTAAGTACAGTCTGCCCAGCTGGAGGAATGTGCTAGCGGGTCCATGAGGTATACCCACTGCAGGAAGAGCGTATCAGGTTAAGTACAGTCTGTCCAGCTGGTGGAATGTGCTAGCGGGTCCATGAGGTACACCCACTGCAGGAAGAGCATATCAGGTTAAGTACAGTCTGCCCAGCTGGAGGAATGTGCTAGTGGGTCCATGAGGTACACCCACTGCAGGAAGAGCATATCAGGTTAAGTACAGTCTGCCCAGCTGGTGGAATGTGCTAGCGGGTCCATGAGGTATACCCACAGCAGGAAGAGCATATCAGGTTAAGTACAGTATGCCCAGCTGGAGGAATGTGCTAGCGGGTCCATGAGGTATACCCACAGCACGAAGAGCATATCAGGTTAAGTACAGTCTGCCCAGCTGGAGGAATGTGCTAGCGGGTCCATGAGGTACACCCATTGCAGGAAGAGCATATCAGGTTAAGTACAGTCTGCCCAGCTGGTGGAATGTGCTAGCGGGTCCATGAGGTACACCCACTGCAGGAAGAGCATATCAGGTTAAGTACAGTCTGCCCAGCTGGTGGAATGTGCTAGCGGGTCCATGAGGTACACCCACTGCAGGAAGAGCATATCAGGTTAAGTACAGTCTGCCTAGCTGGTGGAATGTGCTAGCGGGTCCATGAGGTATACCCACAGCAGGAAGAGCATATCAGGTTAAGTACAGTCTGCCCAGCTGGTGGAATGTGCTAGCGGGTCCATGAGGTACACCCACTGCAGGAAGAGCATATCAGGTTAAGTACAGTCTGCCCAGCTGGAGGAATGTGCTAGCGGGTCCATGAGGTACACCCACTGCAGGAAGAGCATATCAGGTTAAGTACAGTCTGCCCAGCTGGTGGAATGTGCTAGCGGGTCCATGAGGTACACCCACTGCAGGAAGAGCATATCAGGTTAAGTACAGTCTGCCCAGCTGGTGGAATGTGCTAGTGGGTCCATGAGGTACACCCACAGCAGGAAGAGCATATCAGGTTAAGTACAGTATGCCCAGCTGGAGGAATGTGCTAGCAGGTCCATGAGGTACACCCATTGCAGGAAGAGCATATCAGGTTAAGTACAGTCTGCCCAGCTGGAGGAATGTGCTAGCAGGTCCATGAGGTATACCCACAGCAGGAAGAGCATATCAGGTTAAGTACAGTATGCCCAGCTGGAGGAATGTGCTAGCGGGTCCATGAGGTATACCCACAGCAGGAAGAGCATATCAGGTTAAGTACAGTCTGCCCAGCTGGAGGAATGTGCTAGCGGGTCCATGAGGTATACCCACAGCAGGAAGAGCATATCAGGTTAAGTACAGTCTGCCCAGCTGGAGGAATGTGCTAGTGGCTCCATGAGGTATACCCACAGCAGGAAGAGCATATCAGGTTAAGTACAGTCTGCCAAGCTGGAGGAATGTGCTAGCGGGTCCATGAGGTATACCCACAGCAGGAAGAGCATATCAGGTTAAGTACAGTCTGCCCAGCTGGTGGAATGTGCTAGCGGGTCCATGAGGTACACCCACAGCAGGAAGAGCATATCAGGTTAAGTACAGTATGCCCAGCTGGTGGAATGTGCTAGCGGGTCCATGAGGTACACCCACAGCAGGAAGAGCGTATCAGGTTAAGTACAGTCTGTCCAGCTGGTGGAATGTGCTAGCGGGTCCATGAGGTACACCCACTGCAGGAAGAGCATATCAGGTTAAGTACAGTCTGCCCAGCTGGAGGAATGTGCTAGTGGGTCCATGAGGTACACCCACTGCAGGAAGAGCATATCAGGTTAAGTACAGTCTGCCCAGCTGGTGGAATGTGCTAGCGGGTCCATGAGGTATACCCGCAGCAGGAAGAGCATATCAGGTTAAGTACAGTATGCCCAGCTGGAGGAATGTGCTAGCGGGTCCATGAGGTATACCCACAGCAGGAAGAGCATATCAGGTTAAGTACAGTCTGCCCAGCTGGAGGAATGTGCTAGCGGGTCCATGAGGTACACCCATTGCAGGAAGAGCATATCAGGTTAAGTACAGTCTGCCCAGCTGGTGGAATGTGCTAGCGGGTCCATGAGGTACACCCACTGCAGGAAGAGCATATCAGGTTAAGTACAGTCTGCCCAGCTGGTGGAATGTGCTAGCGGGTCCATGAGGTACACCCACTGCAGGAAGAGCATATCAGGTTAAGTACAGTCTGCCTAGCTGGTGGAATGTGCTAGCGGGTCCATGAGGTATACCCACAGCAGGAAGAGCATATCAGGTTAAGTACAGTCTGCCCAGCTGGTGGAATGTGCTAGCGGGTCCATGAGGTACACCCACTGCAGGAAGAGCATATCAGGTTAAGTACAGTCTGCCCAGCTGGAGGAATGTGCTAGCGGGTCCATGAGGTACACCCACTGCAGGAAGAGCATATCAGGTTAAGTACAGTCTGCCCAGCTGGTGGAATGTGCTAGCGGGTCCATGAGGTACACCCACTGCAGGAAGAGCATATCAGGTTAAGTACAGTCTGCCCAGCTGGTGGAATGTGCTAGTGGGTCCATGAGGTACACCCACAGCAGGAAGAGCATATCAGGTTAAGTACAGTATGCCCAGCTGGAGGAATGTGCTAGCAGGTCCATGAGGTACACCCATTGCAGGAAGAGCATATCAGGTTAAGTACAGTCTGCCCAGCTGGAGGAATGTGCTAGCAGGTCCATGAGGTATACCCACAGCAGGAAGAGCATATCAGGTTAAGTACAGTATGCCCAGCTGGAGGAATGTGCTAGCGGGTCCATGAGGTATACCCACAGCAGGAAGAGCATATCAGGTTAAGTACAGTCTGCCCAGCTGGAGGAATGTGCTAGCGGGTCCATGAGGTATACCCACAGCAGGAAGAGCATATCAGGTTAAGTACAGTCTGCCCAGCTGGAGGAATGTGCTAGTGGCTCCATGAGGTATACCCACAGCAGGAAGAGCATATCAGGTTAAGTACAGTCTGCCAAGCTGGAGGAATGTGCTAGCGGGTCCATGAGGTATACCCACAGCAGGAAGAGCATATCAGGTTAAGTACAGTCTGCCCAGCTGGTGGAATGTGCTAGCGGGTCCATGAGGTACACCCACAGCAGGAAGAGCATATCAGGTTAAGTACAGTATGCCCAGCTGGTGGAATGTGCTAGCGGGTCCATGAGGTACACCCACAGCAGGAAGAGCGTATGAGGTTAAGTACAGTCTGTCCAGCTGGTGGAATGTGCTAGCGGGTCCATGAGGTATACCCACAGCAGGAAGAGCATATCAGGTTAAGTACAGTATGCCCAGCTGGAGGAATGTGCTAGCGGGTCCATGAGGTATACCCACAGCAGGAAGAGCATATCAGGTTAAGTACAGTCTGCCCAGCTGGAGGAATGTGCTAGCGGGTCCATGAGGTATACCCACAGCAGCAAGAGCATATCAGGTTAAGTACAGTCTGCCCAGCTGGAGGAATGTGCTAGCGGGTCCATGAGGTATACCCACTGCAGGAAGAGCGTATCAGGTTAAGTACAGTCTGTCCAGCTGGTGGAATGTGCTAGCGGGTCCATGAGGTACACCCACTGCAGGAAGAGCATATCAGGTTAAGTACAGTCTGCCCAGCTGGAGGAATGTGCTAGCGGGTCCATGAGGTACACCCACTGCAGGAAGAGCATATCAGGTTAAGTACAGTCTGCCCAGCTGGTGGAATGTGCTAGCGGGTCCATGAGGTACACCCACTGCAGGAAGAGCATATCAGGTTAAGTACAGTCTGCCCAGCTGGTGGAATGTGCTAGCGGGTCCATGAGGTATACCCACAGCAGGAAGAGCATATCAGGTTAAGTACAGTCTGCCTAGCTGGTGGAATGTGCTAGCGGGTCCATGAGGTATACCCACAGCAGGAAGAGCATATCAGGTTAAGTACAGTCTGCCCAGCTGGAGGAATGTGCTAGCGGGTCCATGAGGTACACCCACTGCAGGAAGAGCATATCAGGTTAAGTACAGTCTGCCTAGCTGGTGGAATGTGCTAGCGGGTCCATGAGGTATACCCACAGCAGGAAGAGCATATCAGGTTAAGTACAGTCTGCCCAGCTGGAGGAATGTGCTAGCGGGTCCATGAGGTACACCCACTGCAGATATAATAGTTCACAATGACAGCAGTGTAATTCGACAGGCACAAGAAATGATATGTCATAAAGTTGTGCAACTGAAAACACCAAGAGCCTGCTCTGTAGGGTGGGGGTAGCAGTCAGAGGTCCTGAGTTTGAATCTCAAAGTGTGTTATCCAAGTGAGATGTTTTGGGGGTTTTTTCCTTATCCCGGGAAGGCAAACGTTGGGTAACTTTATGCTTTATGGACCTTGGGTTCATTTGAGCATAATTTCACCTATTCGTTCATTGTCCAATATGACCTACCAGATTAAAGGGCATTAAACTAACCCTGCAGTGCAAGAGCCCTTTCCAGGCCAAGGTCTATCGCCCGACTGCTGTGTCCCCCACTTCCGCCCACCACAGGCATCTTGAGTGGGAAAAAAAGTGACTGGAAAAAGATAGAATATAGAAACTAGAAATTTGGAGGTTGAGGATTTGTTTAGGGTAGGTAGCAATAAGGACAGTGAGGCAATGAAATGAAATGTTTAACATTACGCCTTTGCCACCTCAGTTTTGTTGAACTGCCCTGTAAGCTCATGCCATTGAAACTCTTTGCTGCAGACAATAGCTCCAAGACCAGATGGAATAATGAACACCACACGGCGAGGAGGGAGCACTCACATCGTGTCAGAGGTGTGGAGAGGGAACTAACTGAAACAACTTTGATTGAGGGGTGGTATGCCGTCATACACTACATGCCAGGATTATCTAAAATGTTACAGGGGAGCAAAAACCACATTTTCAGGGACTCTGATAGGCTATTATGACATTAATGTAGGGACATTAGTTTTTAAAACATGACCTGAGGGGGAGGGGTGTCCTGCTCCCCAAATAAGCAAAACGGGAAGTTTTAATAGAGAATTAAAAACTCCGTGTATCACATACCTTTGGTTATTTTAATGGGTGAATCCTCCATGACACATCAATACCTCCTTTGTTTACGCCACTGGCTATCTTACAGAGAGCTGCCATTCTGAGACCAAGAAACACTGCCATCTCTAAGTTGCAAAGTGCAGCCAGGTATTGGGGGCACTAAGTTGCAAAGTGCAGACGAGGTATTGGGGGCACTAAGTTGCAAAGTGCAGACGAGGTATTGGGGGCACTAAGTTGCAAAGTGCAGACGAGGTATTGGGGGCACTAAGTTGCAAAGTGCAGCCGAGGTATTGGGGGCACTAAGCTGCAAAGTGCAGACGAGGTATTGGGGGCACTAAGCTGCAAAGTGCAGACGAGGTATTGGGGGCAATAAGTTGCAAAGTGCAGCCGAGGTATTGGGGGCACTAAGCTGCAAAGTGCAGACGAGGTATTGGGGGCACTAAGTTGCAAAGTGCAGTCGAGGTATTGGGGGCACTAAGCTGCAAAGTGCAGACGAGGTATTGGGGGCACTAAGCTGCAAAGTGCAGACGAGGTATTGGGGGCACTAAGCTGCAAAGTGCAGACGAGGTATTGGGGGCACTAAGTTGCAAAGTGCAGACGAGGTATTGGGGCACTAAGCTGCAAAGTGCAGCCGAGGTATTGGGGGCACTAAGCTGCAAAGTGCAGACGAGGTATTGGGGGCACTAAGTTGCAAAGTGCAGACGAGGTATTGGGGCACTAAGCTGCAAAGTGCAGACGAGGTATTGGGGGCAATAAGTTGCAAAGTGCAGACGAGGTATTGGGGGCACTAAGCTGCAAGGTGCAGACGAGGTATTGGGGACACTAAGTTGCAAAGTGCAGACGAGGTATTGGGGGCACTAAGCTGCAAAGTGCAGACGAGGTATTGGGGGCACTAAGTTGCAAAGTGCAGACGAGGTATTGGGGACACTAAGTTGCAAAGTGCAGACGAGGTATTGGGGCACTAAGCTGCAAAGTGCAGACGAGGTATTGGGGACACTAAGTTGCAAAGTGCAGACGAGGTATTGGGGGCACTAAGCTGCAAGTACATAGCTATAGGAAGCAGATGAATTATTGCATTCTGTCCAAAATATGATACACAAATTTTGATGAAATACACTTTTTGAGGTCCCCTTAACAAAATGGTAGCATTTTCAGGTTTGAAATTGTTGTGTAAGTGTCTGTTTATGAACAGCATAACTGAATAATGAAAAGTTGGATAAATGCCTAACGTGTGAAGCAAATGTGAGACTGGATGTTTATTTGACCATCAGCCTCTGCAATACCCAACTACTTTTCACCTATAAGATTTAAAACTTTCGCTGCAAATGTTGCTAATAACAGGAAACCCACTTATACCAACCATTACTTGGATGTGACGAGCTTCCATCACCCCAATCGAAAGACCAGTATATAAGATTTAAAACTTTCGCTGCAAATGTTACTAATAACAGGAAACCCACTTATACCAACCATTACTTGGATGTGACGAGCTTCCATCACCCCAATCGAAAGAAAACAGTCATCTCCACCTTATTTCACCGGGCTTTTGAAATAACCGATGAAGAACATTTAAAACAAGAAATAGAATTTTTCAAAACACTAAAACAGAATGGCTATGCAGACCACGATATCAAGGAGGCCCATAGAAGAGTTATACACAATAGATCTAAGCCACCACCTTCTAATAACACAAAGAGTGACAATTTTAAGGCCTTCATACCCTTTTATGCTGTCAGAACAAACAAGATTTCATGCATCCTCTCGAGGCACAATATTGAAACATTCTTTACAGCCCCCAAGAAAATTCGACAATATTTAAGACCAGTTAAGGACCCTGCAGGACTCAAGGTTCCGGGAGTCTGCAGTATACCATGTGAATGTGGAAAGGTATACGTCAGCCAAACCGGACGGACCATTGAGGAGAGATGGGAGGAGCATAAACGAAGCATCAGACTCCTACAGACTGAAAAATTAGCTGTAGCACAACACAGTATTGATAATGTACACAGAATGAAGTTTGATGACACTAAAGTTCTTGACTGCTCCGACAAACATTTTGATTAACTTATCAAGGAATCCATAGAAATCAAATTACATCCATCGAATTTTAACAGAGACTCTAGAGGACGCAAACTAAGCATGACTTGGGCACCAGCCATCAAACATACCATCATAGACAATTCAAGCAGATCAGAACGGCTGACTGACAGTGCAGAAAAAACTTAAGCAAACAGCCAATCACTGGTCTCTCCACTCTCCTTGCCCAAGACCTACCTGGTTCCACCCACCTTGTTTGTGTATATATGCCAACATGAATTTTACCGTGGCATTTGTTCCTGATGCTCACCTTGTTTGTGTATATATAACAGCATATTTTTAACCTGGCATTTGTTCCTGATTAAGACCATGGAGAATCAAATGATCGAAAGCTTGAGTCTTATAAATTTGACGTGGCTGATCACCCGAGAATCAGTTATTAGTTTTCACCTGACACCTTTGTTACACACCTCTCTCTTAAAGTAACAAACTAGGTAACTTCCTCTCATGTATCTTGTCGCTCAGTTATGCATTGACCACTGCAATTATACACGTGCTTACCTTTTTAAGGGATTAATGACTTCATTGTCAGAAATCCAGCATTAGCTAACAACAACCTTTTTAAGGGGGAATCTTTTCCTCTTTGCTCACTGTGTCAGTCTGTAACATGCTGAAAAAGTGTGTTTTCCTAGCACACTTGCGAGAGTCTTGCAACTGCCTGTCAGACTTGCAGAGGTCGAGGCAGATGATAAACAAGTGGTCGAAAGAGTTTTGAAGTTTTTAGCAATGGTAAATATGAACCTAAGGATTTAGAACTTTGTATGTCAAACTTCCACGTTTTTTCAACCCTTTTATAACTTTGTTTTAATTCTGGTAAAAGCATCTGGTATATTTATGTATATTTGCTTTTTACTACTAGTACTTTTATTTTGTATTGAAATTTATCTCTGGCTTTTGTCATGATCAATTTCATAATGGCGCTGTTGACCAAGTAGTTTAGCATCCTTAAAACTACATCATCATCTTAAAGTGTGTGAGGATTTTTAGAGAGAGAAAGGTATAGGTCATGCATTATTTCTTGATGAATGATCTTGATTGAAGATCCAGTGAGCTAGCCTGCTCTTAATAAACAGATGAGCAAATAGTTTATGTTACGATAACGAACAGCTCTGCTTCCCTGTGTTATATTTGGCAGAAAATGCAGAGTACAGTTGACTGCAAAGTTTGTGTAGTACGGGTTCATGCCTTTGCCAGTTTTTTAACAAGACATAATGAAAATGACTGATTCAGATGAAGAAGACGAAGGACCAGTGTTCGGCATAGAAGAAATACAAGCAAATTAAGTATAAACAGTTACAGGGATTGATATTGTATTACATGTGACTGACATCATTGGAAGTGTTGTAATTTACTTTGTAGTTACTGTATTTCTGCAGCACGGAAATCTGAGAGCAATGTCACATCATCTGATTGTCATTTCTGTTCCAAGTGACTCGCATCTAACCTCTCAGCTATAATATGATTGTGTTCTGTGGGGAAAGGAACTAAACATGGGACAGTCAGGTAAAGACTGAGTTGCACTTACTGGTGAGCTGAGGTCTGATTGCCCTGATCCCTAATGTTGACAGAATTTAATGTGATTGCACTTGAACTTTGAAGTAATGTGATGCAGGAGCACCTGATGTCTGGTAGGCATTAGCATGTTGTCTCTCTCTACACAAAACAGTTCAGTCAGATTGTTCTTCTGCAAATTTATTATTATAACAGCTCAATTTTGAAACACAAATGTTAGTTCAAATTCACTTGTAACTAAGTGAACTATTACAACAGAGGTTGTGGTTTTGTAGTGTTTAATGCCTGCTTTCACTACATACAGCACCGCAGGTGGTGACACTGATGATACATGGAATGCGATGGAAGGGGAAACAGGAGAACCCGGATGAAACTTGCCCCAGCACCTCTTTGACCACCACAAACCCCACATGTGGTTGCCTGGGATCAGACCCAGGCCGCCTTGATGAGAAGCAATCTAACCATTTGCCTACGGCGCGGCCTTACATCATAGAGTTTCTGATGACGTGCACGGGTGTTGTAGTCACATGGTGCAAGTGGTGAGTCATTGCTCAATTCCTCCGCCATGTGGAGGAACACAAACATGGAAATGGATAGAAGACACTTTTATTGTTTAAAGGGGACGTGTTTTTATATTCAGCGCACGCTCATGTGCATCCATTGGAAATTTATTGCATCATTCTTTCTGGTGAGAGCACTTAACCATCGGTTCCATCATCCCCGAGAGATTGTTAGATAGTCCCATAACCTAACTAAATTGTAAACAACTAGTCGGGTGATTGAAAAGGGGACCTGCAGCTTGCATTATTTGAGTGACTAAATTAACACATGAATCAGACACAGCATTCTATGTCACCGACACAAAAAAAGATTTCATTCGTAACATATTTGCCATAGTGCACGAATCATCAAACCATTCTTCTATTTAGTGGAAGATACACCCATCGCTCATTGTTCCGTTGAATTAAAAAACTCACCCAATTTTTTCACAAATTCTGTGAAAAGACGAATGTGGTTAGTCATATTTTGCAATTACTGAACATCATTGTTAGTGAACCAGAATTGTTTTAGTTTGTTTTTTATGATTTTTCCTGTGGTGTTCTATATAGTGTGTGTTATCCCAAATCCGAGGTACCTTCACCCTCGTTACTTCAGTTCAACGGGGCTCTACTGTATTTAATTGCAGAATGTTTCAAGGATATGCATGGTGTCTACCACCCTGGATTTAAAATTGCACCTTGAAAACCTGGAATTCACGTTGATTACCAAAAACTATCCTTGAATTTTTCCTAAAACACTTGTATGTTACATTCTGAGGTTGCACTTGTGTTGCTCACGGTACAATAGTGGGATCATTGACATTCTTGGGTGTGAGTTATACTGGTCTTCCACTTGTGCTCTTTCCGAAGAAGGTCGAAACAATGATGTCATTAAAGAGAACATATCCTGGAGTTCCTTTCTAAATGTTAACTCCATGTATATGTACCATGTAACTTAGATTATTGTCATTTACCATGTTTAGCTCTTGTCCGGTATTGTTTAAGTTTGTCGGTCTGGTTGGCTCAGTTGGTTAGATGCTGGCCCACTGATCCCAAGGTAGCAGGTTCAAATCTGGCCCAGACCGATGGTTTTTAAGTGTGCTTAAAAACGACAGCTCCATGTCAGTAAATTTACTGGCATGTATAAAAGCTCCTATATGACAAAATTCCGGCACACCGGTGGCATTGATGTGATCCTGGCAATTGACAGCATCGCTAAACAACAAAGTATTTATTATTTATTTATGTGGTTTACCAGGAGAAATACGAACTGGCTTGAGAATTTAATGTCATTCTGGCAGTTTGTCACAATAGCTCAGTGGTAGAGCGTCCGCCCGGCAAGCGGAAGGTCTGTGGTTCAAATCCCAGTTGTGGCATTGAATTTTTAAGTTCCAGTTCTACCTCTTAAACAAAGTATTTGTTTATTAATTTTATTGTATAAGTTTGCATGTCTCCTTGAAAAGGAATGTTTTTACATTGAAAAAACCTGGAACTCACCTTAAATTTGGTTTTTGAATTTTACTAGACCCCATGGATATGTCACAAAAATGTTTTAGAAAATTCTCCCACTCCAAACTACACTTTACAGGGAAAATTGTAGTCATCTTCCTTTCATAGAAGTTTGAAAACAGTGTTGTTATAATTAATTTAATTTAAAAGGCGAGTTAATTAATAACACTAAACAACACTTACAACATAATTTTCCGGAACGCGTTTCGAAGGTTAACTTTCCTCCATTATCAACCGGACAATAACTGGGTTTCCATGGTGTTTCATGGTGCGGATGGCGATGCTTCTTCTAATGTTTCTTCTGGCAACGGTTCAAGGAACTTGCTGAAAATATCTTTCTGAGGAATGTCGAAATTAAATACTCGGTTTCTATTTTTTAAAATGAAGATTTGTTCCCATGTGGACAGTTCTTGTTTTCCGGTTATGTGTTTGAGAAGTTTCGGTTCTAGCTTTATGTCATGATTTTTTGTCCAAAAGTGAAATGCAACCACTGATTTTTCTAATTGTTTACTCTTGATGTTCCTAACGTGTTCCTTGGATCTAATTTCTAAATTTCTTTTGGTTTTTGCCTATGTATATTTCATTACAATCACTGCATTCTTTGTGGTATATGCCAGATTTTTTGTTAGGTGGAATAGCATCTTTGATGTTTGAAAGTAGCAGGTTTTTTATGGAGTAATGGTTTACTGGTGCTAGCTGAATGTTGTATTCCTTGAACACTTTTTTAAATTTATCAAAGGCCCATGGATGATATGTGAATTTTTTGAATGTCATTTTTGTTTTTGCTGCTGTGAGACTTGTAGTTTCTTTTAATAAGTTTTTCTTTTCTGCTCGTTTTACTTTTTTATCTACTAATTCTTTGGGGAAGCCGTTTTTTGTGCTATTTCAATTATTTTGTAATATTCTGTTTTGTATTCTTCTGCTGGAAGAGGGATGTCACCAATCTATGTGTTAAACTGTTGAAAATTGCTTGTTTGTGGCTTCTTGGATTGTAACTATTAGCTTTTATGTAGTTGTCTGTCTGTGTTGGTTTTCTGTGAATACCGAAATTTATTCTATCCTTGTTTTTGATTCATTTTAGATCTAAAAATGGTAATTTATCATGTTTTTCTACTTCCACTGTGAAATTTATACTTTTGTCCTGTATGTTCAGAAGTTTTAATGCATCACTGATGTGTCTCTTTGGAATTATTGCAAATATGTCATCTACGTATTGCTGCCAGAGTTTGAACATCCACGGGAAACCTATTGTGATCCTTATTTCCAATGAACTCATGTAAATATCTGCTAAGAATGGTGAGAGTTATGTTTTATTTTCTCAAAAATGGCTCTTAGCAGTTTTGGTTAAAACAAGAAGTTTCCATGACACTAAATGCTAGATAAAAAATCTGATGTGTTGCACTCACATGACTTTCTCTACTCTTGTACTAACCATTCTTACAAACTCTTATTCCTATATCTTCTTCGTGTTAGTTAAGATAAACATTTGTACAACTTATCTTATTGCTTATTTCCTTGTGGGTGCAAAGGGAATGTTAGAATACAGTAGGCTTTGTGCGATAGTCAAATCTTTTAAAGGTTTGAGATTCTGTTGTCTTCGCACACTTAACATATAAAAAAATGAACAACGATGATCCATTTCATGAAAGTTCTAAGTTTTCCGAAACTCATACACATTACAAGGGATATTTCCAAAATGGTTCACCTACAAGAAAATTTATTTAGACATAAATTGTGTAATTTAGTAAGATCTACATTTTTTGTATAGTATGATTTGGTCTGTCTCTAACGGTTTACCAGTTATGCAAAAGACATCCAGAGTAAATACGACTACTGGGGCTATAGCCAGAAAATTCAAGATATACATTTCATTTGTCATAAAAATATCTCAAACATATGACATTTTAATCAAAATCGTTAGAGCCATTTTGAAGAAAATCAAAATTTTCCATGTAAAGGGTAGTTTAGGGTGGGGCTATTTTCTTCAAAATCTTCATGTCGCATTCTATAGCGCGTCTCACCCTTAAAAGACAGTACATGTTAAATGGAGCGCAGTGTTGCAACATGTACTAGTTGCGAATCTTTCTCCGCGAGCGACTCGAGGTGGCCTGAGTCCTGTACTTAGTCCTTCAATTGCTGCTTGACGAGACGGGCACTTTTAACTTTGGTATCCCTCCACGCCTTTGTTACTGTATGACCTAAATTTACAAATGACTCGTCTGTATAAACAATTGATTTCCCCTGGTCCCTAAACCTTTTACGTCTTTTAGATATTTATGTCGCCATCTGATGATATCGATATCGTCTCTTTCTATTAATATGCACTTGTTACCCTTTCTTTCATATTCGAACCCCAAATCAGAGTGGCCCTTGAGAAATTTGGTAGGGTCTCATCACTGTTGAACTGTGACAAAATTATATTCAGCGTGGGTGGAATATTTGCAAACAGTAAAGAATGAACAATTCGCCGCACTCCACCTTGCACTATTCAATCATATTGCGTTAACCTAGCGTTTTGTGTAGTCCCGCCCTTTTTGCTTTCTTTTTCGATGGCGTTCTTAGAGGTCCTTTCATTAGTTCCTTTTTAATCATACACACTACTGCTTCTGAACACCCGATAGCCTTAGCTGTTTCTTTTACCGCCTTACTTACACGCATTTTACTTAAAAATAATCTAACACATTCATAATTATTTGGCGTTCCTTACTTCTTTATTTACCAACATATCGTCCCTTCCTAGCTTCACCCTCCATAACTACAAATATTTACAAAAATATTAAACAAATAATGCAATAACAGCTCACAGTTACACACACGGCTTCTTTCGAACTAATGCTAGTGCTGCTCCTTATACTATCTTCTGTGTCAGGCCTGACGCTGAATAGATGAATACCTTTTGTTTGCCTTACTGGATAAAAGAAAGAGGTTACTGCCTTTTGGTTTATTTTAAAAACTTTCTCCAACCTTCCTCAACATTTGTTCTCGCTGGTTCCCTGATGTAAACTCAATAACAAAAAAGTTTCACACTGCGTAACTTTTGCAGTGCACATATATAAAATTTTCCGAAAACATTTAATTTAAAAAATTATAACACTTAACTGGGTAAACATAGAGAATTCAAAGTAGGCAGGTAGTAGCACTATAGTTTACTCTACCTAAGAAAAAAATATAGATGCATTCTAGCAGTTAGTTTGTTAGTTAGTGCGTGATGAGTGTAGAAACAGCAAATATCGGACTTCTATTGAAAAAAATGTTTTCTGAAGAAATTTGGACCTATAGAAATGTCTGACTCTGAAAAGGATATAACCTGATAGAGAAAAAAATTCTGCATAGGATAATGTGTTCAAACCTGAAATTTATAACAAATGAATATTTATACCATGCTATTAGGAATCTGGCAACAGAGCGAGGGTAGAAAAGGACGCGGCTAATGGCAACTTGTATGCGCTAGATAGAGACAGAGATGTCCCATTTAACTCCATAGTGTCTTCTAAGAGTGAAACGCTATATAGAAAGACATTAAACTTAAATACCAACTTTATTTTTTAACCGACTTTTCGTTTTTGAGTTATGCTTTCCACAGACTGACACATAGACACATACACACAGACCTTTTTCTAAAAATGCTTTTTTTGGATTCAGGGGGCCTCAAAACATATTTCCGATGAAATCTCGACATCAAATTTTTGGGTGGAATACAATACTTCCCCTACTTACCAGTAGAGAAAGTAAAACATACTACACAGTAACTCTAGATTTCACTAAAAACAATTTATTCCAAATAGCCTTTTTCTAGTTTTAAACCATTTCCAAGAAGACTTATTAATGGCTCAATTTGTTCAATACTGTGTCATTCTTTTAAAATCATATCAGTATTCAACTGTTTCTCGCAACTGCATGGAGACAGTATGGAATTTTAAGGCCAGCACATGGCGTCCAGTTCTTAAACAACTGACTGTCACTACTCCTTTGTATGCACAAGCTGTTAGGGGTATTAGTGGAGACATTTGTATTGGTAATTGAGGACAGTGTAATGAACAATATTACATCAATATTTGCTTCATTTGCAGACTTACAATTTTATTGATTAAGAGTAGTATGTTTTCAGGTTGGATAGTAGCCTCAAGTAGGCTTGCCACAGAAAACATGACACAGAGTGGGTAGGGTGAATGCTATATGTGAACTGAGCTAGAACACCAATAACCTTACATTATCTACACCAATGGGTTGCCCATTGAAGTGTGAAGCAAAACCGATATTCTATCTCACCAGCGTTCATTTTGCAAACCGTGCAAAGCACATCAGGAAGTAAACTGTGTGATTGGTTTGTGGGAAAAGTGTTGGACAAGAGAAAAAAACAACTAACACACCAAAATGGATACCTACTAAAAGTACCATTTATCAAAATCTGTACACTTATACCCCTAACATGCTGTATAATCAAATGAGTAACGTAGTTATTTCTGCAAACATAAGAATAGTTTATATAGTCACTAATAAATGAAAGAGAGCAGAAAAGGTGATGTGAATGTTGAACCTATGTTTGCAGAACCTGCTAGGTGGGGCACTGTACGGTCTGCTGGCATTCCCGTTAGTTGTGTTCCTGACTGGCATTGGTGCCACATTGTGTTACACATGGTCGTACTACTTTGGGAGGGACCTGATCGAGTTGTACTTCCCCCACAAGATGCAGCAGCTACAAGAGAAGGTGTGTACGAGAATGAATACTACCTGCAGTGTATGTGTATGTGCGTGTGTGTAGTTTCCTCACATGCAGTGTCTATCTGTCTTGATGCAGATAAAGGAGAATGAACATCAGTTGCTGTACTACATACTTTTCCTACGACTGTTCCCTGTCTCGCCAAACTGGCTTATCAACGTGGCATCCCCCATCATTGGCATTCCTGTCTCAACGTTCTTCATATCGGCTCTTGTAGGTATGTACATATCATTGTGCAGTGTTTCTCTTTCAAGAAATATTGCTTCTTCAGGCAACTTCCACACTTTATCATTGTATAAGAACTAGTTGAAATAGCTGGAATTGCCTGCGGTTTGACGGTTTATCCATACATTCACCCTTAGCTTGCCTTGTTCAAGAGCCTTGTGTTTCTTTGAAGGCATTTAAAAAGTATTACACAAGACACCTGTCTCCCTCTTTCTTTCTCTCTCCCTTTTACTCATTCCCTCTTCCTCTCTCTCTCTCTCTCTCTCTCTCTCTCTCTCTCTCTCTCTCTCTCTCTCTCTCATATACTCAGTCTTACCCAGCATTGTTGTCTTCTGTGGTGTAGGGGTAACATGCCAGCCTCTGGTTCCCAAGGTTGTGGGTTCACACCTGGCAGAGGGCAATGAATATTTTTTTCAGGCGTAAATATACTTAGAATGGCTTCTTTCAGAGGGGAAGTAAAGCCGGTGGTCCTGTGTCATTGATTTACAGGACATAAAAGAACCTCAAGCCTGATAAAGAGGTCTCTGAGCAAAATGAAGCTGTCTTTCGTGCCCAATATGGAATAGGACACTAAGAACCACAGCCACAGCATTTTACTAACCCTGCCTTGCATTGGTATATTTCATAAGTACGGGTTAAACATAAGGATTTTACAGTTTACGTATACTAAAGGTTTGTTCCAACACGATCCAGAATCCGTTATGAATTATCTGAGCATGCGCAATACTTAAGTAGGATTGCAACATGACAAAATCGGCTCTTGCACAAAAGTAGGAAGTGCAAATTCTGGACTGCAAAAATCATATAGCCTACAACGCATGCTCAGGTTCTTCAGAATCGCAGATTAATAACTGTTCAAGTAATGTTCCAAGTATACAAATTTCTGAAAACTAGTTTTGAGAGTGTGCTCCATTGTGCATATGCATAAGAAAATGTTGGTATTAGTTCGGAACTCGTCCAGAATCGCATGTTGGAACAGACCCTAAGTAGGGGAAGTATTGTATTCTACCCAGAAGTACTAGAAATGTATGTTTTGAGGTCCCTTGATGCCCCAAAGAAAGCATTTTTAGAAAAATGTTAGACATCCATGTGTGCATGCAAGAACAGCATAACTCAAGAATGAAAAATCACTTGAAAACTAAACTTGGTATTTAAGTTGAGCATCTTCCGAGGAGGCAACATAAAGATTTTCAAAAGAATCCCCCGTCACAAACTAAGCCATAGATGGAACATTTTTGGAAGACATTTGAGAAAAGTATAAGTATTTGAAAGTTCAAAGCAGTAACAAGGAGTGTCTTGAAAATGGTTAATTTCACATAAATTGTGCTTTAATGAAATGTGCATTTTTGTGCAGTTGAAGTTGTCTATGTCGTAAGGTTTACCAGCTACACAAATGTCATTCAAAACGAAGAGGACTTTTGATGGCATTTCCAGAAATTTCAATATGTACATTTCATTTCTTACAAAATATCTTCAATGGTTTTAATAAAAATAGGTTAAATCAAGGAAAACTGAAGCTATTAACAGTGAAGCAACAGAAGCTAAAATAAGAACAAATTAGAAACTAAAAGCTTCACTTATCTTATTAACATTGCGTCCTTCCAACTTATTTTCAAAACTATCCAAACAAGATAAGTTGGATGCAACTTGAAACTAGTCAGCATTGGCAGAACTTGCAATATTAACAAGATAAGTGAAGCTTTTAGTTTCTGATTTGTTCTTATTTTAGGTTGTTAGAGGTTTTCGAGAAAATCAAATTTTTGAACAATTTTCCATGTAAAGGATATTTTGGGGGAATTTTCTTGAAAATCTTTGCGTTGCATACTTGGAAGATAGTGACCTTAAATACCAAGTTTGGCTTTTAACCAACTTTTCATTTTTGAGTTATGCTGTTCACATACACAGAGGTTTTCTTTTTCTAAAAGTGCTTCTTTTGAATTCAGATATCTCAAAATGTGCATTTCCAGTGAAATCCTGGTAATGAATTTTAGATTGGAATACGATAACTTCTGTACCTTCTATATACATGGTAGAAAAAGTAAAAACAACTCAGTATAATTTGTCAATATTGAAATATAATTAGAGGTTTGTTTGCAGGTTTGGCGCCGTACAACTTCCTGACAGTGCAGGCCGGACAGATACTGGGGTCGCTCAACAGTGTCGAAGACCTCTTCACTTTCCCCAACATGCTCAAGATGGCAGTGATGGCCTGCGTAGCATTGATACCAAGTTTCTTCATGAAGAAGGGGTTGCACATGAAGCAGCACTGATGCTCGTTACTTCGTAATTATGTCATATTTAACCCTTTTGGTCCTCAGTGAGATCAGGTTGCAACAAAAACTTTTAATTTTGGACACTGAATAGATGGTTGTGATTATCAGAAAATGCAGGATCATTTTAGCACAGTTTATTATATTTTTGGAAAACTTCAAAAGGAAGGAGTGAATCCAAGGACATGGGTGGTGTCCCTAACATTTCCAGATATTACGATCCCCTCTCGCTCTGAGGGCCCGTCAGGGCAGCAGTTTCACATAGCAAACACTTCCCTGAAATATGATAAATAAATGAAATGGTGAACAGTGTTATCTGGTAGCCTTCTCATGGCCTTTCTCTCCTTTACTGATCCATCGCCATCTAGTGGCACTTTGAACTCAAAGGTGGTCAGGTGCTTCTGTCACTACAGTAAATATGATGTGTCACTTATTGGTGGAAGAACATGTCTATTTGTCAAGTTTCCCTTAAACACGAATCTGCTCGCCTTGTGTACAGGTAGTTTGTTCAAAGGTTCACCTCCAAGAAAACCTACACATGTCATTGTGAACAAATGTGAAGCTAAAATTCTACAAAAAGATCAGTTTTAACAGTATATTAACTACCAGTGGCACCCCGCTAATCTGAATACAAAACCCATAATTTGAAAAAACAATAAAAAGCTTAAACTAAAATAAAAACAAATTAGACACTAAAAGTTTCACTTATCTTTGTAATATTGCAAGATTTTCCACAGCTGACATGTTTCAAGTTAACTCCAACTTATTTACAAAGCTATACAAACAAGTTACCATAGTTACTGATGCTCATTTTAAAAGTCTGTCACCAATCTCTGAAAACAAAACCCTATGAATACAATCTATTGGAGGTATTTCAAAATTCATAACGTGGTTCTTGTTTTTTAAATAAATATCTTTTCCCAAACCATTAAATCTATAGGTCCATTTAATTGTTTTAATAATCTGACCTCTGGATTAATTTCATGTTTAAATGACCAGAAATGATCTGCCCCAGCTGATTTATCAGTTTTTTATATTCAATATTTCTGACATGCTCTTTTATTCTGTTTTCTAAATGATGTTCAGTTTTACCAATATAAACCCTGTCACAGTCCAAACAGCTAAATTGATAAATGCCAGATTTTTTATAATGTGGAATTTTATCGTTCTTAGAAAAATTTGGTAAATTTTGTATATTAATTCTAAAATAAGAACAAATTAGAAACTAAAAACTTCACTTATCTTAGTATGTTGATATTCTTTTTCTATTTTTTTGACCCAGGGGTTTCAAGCTATATCCAGCTCATTCTCAAAGTCATATAAAAAGAATAGAAAAAGAATATCAACATACTAAGATAAGTGAAGTTTTTAGTTTCTAATTTGTTCTTATTTTAGAATCTTGTTGCTTCACTGTTAATAGCTTCAATTTTTACTTAATTTTGTATATTAAATTTATTTTGACGGACCAAATTTATTCCTTGTTCTTTAAAATGATTCTTTTACTAAGATAAGTGAAGCTTTTAGTTTCTAATTTGTTCTTATTTTAGATTCTGTTGCTTCACTGTTAATAGCTTTAATATTTTCTTAATAAAAAGCTTATTTGTAGTTTAGAGAAAGCATTTTTATTATAGAACTGACAAACTCGTAATTGAAACTACACACATTGGAACGAGATGTTTATTGCACAAATATGTTTTGCTGAACTTTACTAATGGCAATATACCTGTACATAGGTACATGCTGTACCAGTAACTATCACATGCTTATGTAACAGGAATCTTCTTCTGCCATAAAGAAGATGCAACGTTGTGCGAACATCACGCCATTTGGTGTAGCAGCAGTGCGCTGTTCTTCACAGCGTACTGCCAGTATCAATGGGAAAACAAACTGGACTACCTACATACCACCACTAAGCACGCGATTGGCTACAGAATACATTGTCATTGCCCATGGTAATCGCAACATGGTCACTTCCTCACATCGCAACAATACATTATCTTGTAGCTGCTAATCCTATTGCTGAAATTATACAGGGTGTTAATGAACTACACTGAAATATTTTCAGAGCAAATGGAGATCCCTGAAACAGGTAATTTGGGATAGGAGACTTATGGCCTGTTGGTTCAATTGTGGAAGTTATGGCTATAAGTTTCTAAAGTGCCAATACGTCACTGCTAATGATGATACCACTTGAGTGCACAACACACGAAAATGAAGAGACAGTCGGAGCACTCCCTCTGGCGCAATGGTTATGACATTAGCTTTCAAACGAAAGGTAAACGAGTTCACATCTCCTTCACTTTATTTGTCTTTTTTTTTTTTTCATTTTTGTTTTGTTTGGTTGTTTTTGTTTTAATATTTTGCCTAAGCTTTTAGTTCTTGTACAATGCATTTTACAGAGTAATTTCACCTTGTGAGTGCAATTAATTACAATTCCTTCTAACAAAGGTTGAATCCTGCTTAATACTCTCACATGCTGTACGTCTAAATGGGAGGAGGTTTAAAGGGTGAACGAACTTACATAAAATGAAAAGTAAATGCAACTCTTTACGCCAGATTTAAAGGAACTTCTCGAAATGGCGACCTGCGTTTCCAATGCAAAGTTGACTGCGGCAAAGGAACGACTGTCGTATTCTGTCCAAAATTGCTTGTGTGTGTCGAATAACTTCACATGCTGCTATTATTCTGGCAGTTAGGTCCTCTTCTGATGTAATAGGTGTTTGATACACCAGAGACTTGAGGTGATCCCAGAAAAAGAAATCAATTGGGTTGAGGTCAGAGAGCGTACTGGTCAAGCTACAGTTGGACTTCCCCTTCCGATCCATCGGGCAGCATAAACATGGTTTAAATGCTCTTGTACAGCAAGGGTGAAATGGGGCGGAGCTCCGTCATGTTGTAACCACATTCGACGGCGAATATGAAGGGGCACATCTTCTAAAAATACAGGTAATATGTTCTGTAACACATGAAGATAAGCATGTCCATTTAACTGAGGGGGGAGCAGGTATGGGCCAATGGAATGGTCTGAAATTATTCCAACCCATATGTTGACTGAAAAAGTCTGCTGGTGACTCTTCTCCACAATAGCATGTGGATTCACATAGTCCCACACATGGCTGTTTCTTGAATTAAGAACTAGGCCATCCCTGGTGAACAAGGCCGCATCAGTGAACAATACTGATGAAAAGTATTCAGGCTGCTGGAGTAAAGCCCAGTTGCAAAATTGTAGCCGATGGCCATAATCTTCCGGCTTCAGTGCTGCACCTTCTGTGGGTGAAATTGGTGTTCATGTATGACTTGCCATACGCTAACATGGTTAGCACCTAGTGCACATACAATAGCGTGTGTGCTTGTAGATGGTTCTTCTGCAATGCTTTGCAGTACATTCTCCTCGAATTGCACTATGCCTCGAGTTCATACAGCACCTGCATAGCCCCTGTTGACCTGGATGGTTCCTCTCTCTCGCAAACGTCTATCGATGGACTGGAAGGTTGATTGATGTGGTTGGTGCCTATTGGGACACTGTTCCCTGTACAGCGCTGCAGCAGCTAACCTATTACATCGTGATTCACCGTAAATAAGGTACATACCTGCTAGTTAAGAAACGCTGTACACGTTCTCCATGCTGTCCAGTGAGTGAGTGAGTTGGGTTTAAGGGCCCATCGACAACTAGATCATTAGGGCCTGATCATGCTGTCCAACAGGCAATCCTCAGCACACTAACTGCAGTGTCCCGAAGAACGGAAATCATACTAGTGTTATTGTACTGGCCAATCAGATTCACATTCATAATTATGAATCGTGCCATTTCTTCCTATTGTAATTTATGACGAAGAAAAAAAAAAACTAACCACATGACAGTAACCGAACCAATGACCTCTGGAACAACAGTTTTCGGCGTTATGGATTGGGCCACCAGAACAGTAAACACAAACACTACTGGAGTAGTAAAGCTACGTAGGCTTTACTGGAGTAGGCTATTGATGCAAGAAGGCAGTTAATCACTGTTCAGTGTCGCACTGGCAGGTGATTAGTTCGAGATTTGAGATATCTTTGAGGCATTAAATCTTGAGAATGCCAATAACGAGCTATTAAGTATTGATATTTCTATATCTATTCTATATATCTAAAATGCTTCAAAGAAGGACTTTATTTTTATGCTATGGAGTTGCAAAAACAGCGTTATTACTCCACAGAATATAAACAGCTACTGCTCTCCGCAGTGCATAAAAAAGCTGCAAGAAACATGTATAAATGACTTCAATGTATCCTTCAACAAACAGAAGACAAAGTTTAAAAACTAATAATCGATCCTGTGTTGAATTTGTTTCTTTAATAACCATTTATCAAAAACTGTAGATCTGTATCTAATGAAATAGTCACTATGTTTCCATAGGAAGTTGAAATCGATTCGAGTCCAATCCCATTCTCAATACAATCCGCGTTTCCATGTTGAATTAAATCCGGAATGAGATCAACTTGGATACGCATAGCTCAAGCATAAATAATTCAAGTTTTTATATTGGTCATTTGGTTTATGTTGGTGAACTTCTAAAAGTGTTTTCTGCGTATTTTAGGTAGGTTTTGAGGTTAATGAATGCTTTTGAGAACATATTACAAGATTATAAATAAACTAAACCTCCAGCGCAACAGCTCATGACGGACCAAGGCTTACCGCCCGTCCGCTGCGTCCACCGCCTCTAACACAGGCGCCATGACTGGAGTGCAGTACTGGAGAGTGGGAACTGAGGTGCTACTTTTTCATCAAGTAATTGACCCTTCCGGGACCTAACAAGGCTTAGTGCACCCCGTGCCAGGTCTCCCAGCGGGGAAAAATCCTTACGCCGGTACCGGGGATCTAACCCGGATCCTCCGCGCCAGAGGCAGATGAACTACCTCTGCGTTATGGAGGTGGTCGAGCATCTTTGGCGGATTCAAATCCATTTGAATCCGGTATGTTTCCATGGAACAAAATTTCGATCCGATCCCACTCCTAAGAGGATAGGATTCAAGGATTCAGTTCGATCTGAATCCGCGTTTCCATGCAGCACTCAATCCGAAATGAGACTCAATTCGATTTGAATTCCCTATGAAAACCTAGTGACTGTCAAAATATTTTCAGTAAACTTTCTTCTAATTAGGCAGATCTGTGCACTGAACTTTCTTGATTCCTAAATCTAATCCTAATCTAATGTAATAAAGCTATATTTCGTTTGCATTTATGCTATAATCAAGTTGGTTAGCAGAGAAATAAAAAACTGTATAACGTGAGAGAATTGCTAAAAAATCTTTGTTCAAAGAAAACTTTTAATTCATTGGATTGGTCTAAATTATGTTGTTAAAATATGCCAGCACAATTAAAACTTAAGTTCAGAATAAAATAAGGGCATAGTACACAGAATTATGTTGTAGATTTCATTATCTTATTTATATTTATATCTATTATATCTGACGAAAGCTTGTTTTGCTATTTATTTCAGAAATAGTATCATTACGCATTTTCGTCTATAAATAAGAGAAACAGAACATACGATGATGACAATGACCAGGGGACGGCGGGGGGGGGGGGGGGTGTCCATTTGCACTACTTAATACACCTAAAGAAATATTCAATTAAAACCCTTAGGATACTCTAAGGAACAAGCAATAAACAAAATAAATAAAAACACTGGAAGATACTACGCAAAAGCCCAGGAAGAAAACCGAGTAGAGAAAACCATGTGAATACTTGCATTCGTATTTCAACAGTGTAGAAAATTGTATGAATTCTATGTCGAAGATGGAGTGCAGAAGAACATGGGCATGTGTTACATAAAAGAAAAGCGAGTAGAAAAGACCCGTGTGAATGTAATATGTTACATAATAAAACGGAAAACATAAAAACCTTCCCCATGAATAAAAGTTCAGATTTGCCAATTTGCATTAATTATTATGTATTGAAGTGGGATTTTAAAGTTTGTTTAAATTATCAAACATACACTGTGCAAATTTTGCTAGAGAGCAAAAACACATTATAAGAGCAAAGTCAGTTTTCCGAAACTGACACAAATAACAAGGAATATCTGCGAAATGGTTCACTCTACAAAAAAGTTTACTCGGACATAAATTGTGTGTTTTAGCGAGATCTACATTTTTTGTATAGTAAGATTGGTCTATCTCTTACGGTTTACGAGTTATTCAAAAGTCATCCAGAGTAAACAAGACTACATAAGCTATAGACAAAAAATTGAAAATACACATTTCATTTGTCATACAAAAATAGTTAAGAGCCATTTTCAAGAAAATTAAAATTTTCGAAAACTTTTCCATGTAAAGGGTAGTTTAGGGTGAGGATATTTTCTTCAAAATCTTCGTGTCGCATCCCTGGAAGATATTAAACTTAAATTGCAACTTTGGTTTTCAGCCGACTTTTCATTTCTAAAGTTATGCTATTCAGAGACAGGAACACGCACACGTGCACGCGCACACACACTGGAAGTGCTTTTATTCAGGGGCCTCAAAACATGCATTTACTGCAGGGAAAGTAAAAATCACCATCCCTAATTATACCATTACGACATTGTACCCAAGTATTATTTAAGTTCATGACCATGTATGAGTATGACAAGTTTCGAAGAGGAGAAGATTTACCCAGAGCGTCCTTTTTCCCTGCCATGCAACGCCGAGTCTCCCGACATTTACATCCCTGTAATGGCAAGCAGATGAAACGTGAAATGAAGGAAGTGACTTAAATGAGAAGCTAGCTGAAATGAAGAGACCAGAAATTCGGGTACATTACGAACATTCCCAGCATTCGCCTTACAAACCACAGAAACCGCCTAGAAAACACATGAGGCAGAAAGGCTGGCCGCGGTTATCAAATTTACGACCTCCAGAATGCAAAATCTTCAATAATAACTGCAGAGTCGAAGTTTTGTCCATCACCACCATTTTTGGGGGGTTGAGATTCAAATAATTCAACTATTATAATGCTAATTAGGGTACTCATCCAACACAGTCCAAACAACCAATCTAGAAGCTTCCAACTATAGAAATAAATTCCTTCAACAAAGTAAACAACCACAAAGGGAAGATTTTTCTAAATTCATCCCGTAGTAGGGGGTTAAAATTTTAGGATGTTTCAAAAATGGACAGCGTCAGAACAACTGAGTACGGTGACTCAGTTGGTTAGTGATCCCAAGCTCGCGGGTTCAAATCCGGCTGAGACCGATGGTTTTTAACTGTGCTTAAAAACGACAGCCCACTGTCTGTAGATTTACTGTCATGTAAAAGAAGTCTTACGGGACGAAATTTCGTCACACTAGCGACGCTGATATGATCCTGGCAACTGACAGGGTTCTTAAAAAACATATATTACTAAGGATAAAACCACTCTTTGTTAGCTTTATTTTATTTTCCTCTTTCTTTCATACTGCATGGGTGGTGTCTCCTGTATTTGTATCCAATAGAAGTCAGCCAAAAAGCCAGTAAGGTTAGTTAAGCAAAAATCAGTTGATCAAGAGGTTCCCGATATTGAAGATTAACTAGCTGGAGAATTAAATTACTTGTGAAATAAAATTGTGCGTTAGTAGTAGTACCTTTTTCCAGAAACCTACTCGAATTTCATTCGCAATCGTAATGCTTAAAAAAGGAAGGAGAAGAAAGAGGTTCTCGGTTGGCCGGTGAAGATGATTGTCGTAATCTGGGGCTAGCCACTAATGCCTCCCTGGCCACTCGTTAGCCACTGCCTTATCTCGCTCCTTGCACCCTCACTCGCTGATTGCTTCATCCCTTCCTGCATAGTCGAGCAAGCAATCAGCTGCACAAGTTAACGAGCAACGCTTCATATTCCAACTCCCTCCTGGGGAAATAAGATGTTAATCTGCAATTTTAGGGTCCGGAGTTCGAGGTGTTACACTGTGATTGCACATTCTCCTGCTCACCTTCAATATTTAGGTAAACTATCTTTAAGGGCAAACCCTATAATAACAATTATTATTTATTTATGCCAACAAACTTACTGATGATACACACAAGCCATGTGTGGGCAATTCTACCTATAATGAGAGTTTGGTTAACAACTTCATGGTCTATAGAACACATTTCAGTGTTTTGCCACGTAAGAACTATTCTTCAGGTGACTATTGACCTTATATCAAAGTCAAGCTCCAAATAATGCCATGTGCATCTTTAAACCTGATATTTTACTTTTGCTACTACGTATAGTAAGTAGTGGAAGTATTGAACTTGACCCAAAAATTCGATGTCGAAATTTCACGGAATATGTGTTTTGAGGCCCTCTGAATAAAAACACATTTTTAGGAAAAGGTCAGTGTGTCTCAGTCTGTGATCATAACTCAAAAACAGAAGAAGAAAAAAAAACGAAAACCCGAATAAAAATCAAAGTTGGCGTTCAAGATTAATATCTTTTAAGGATATGACACGAAGATTTTGAGAAAAATTCCTCTACTCTAAACTACCCTATACATGGAAAATTCTGATTTCCTTAAAACCAGGCCTAATGTTTTTGATTAAAATGCCACAAATTTACATAAGATATTTTTACGGCAAATGAAATGTATACGGAAATTTTCTGTCTATAGCCCATGTAATCCTGTTTACTCGATAACTTTTGCAGGACTGGTAAACTGTAAGAGATAGAGCAAATCTACAATACAGAAAATGTACCTAGATTTTAAAACACAGTTGTTATCCAGATGCACTTTTGTGGAGTATTCCTTATTATTTGTGTGTTTTACAACACTTATACTTTTCTCAAATGGAAGGCCGTTATTCACGTATTGTCTCTTGGTCGTGCAAAGAGAACTGAATTTCAAAGTCTTCATATAGCGACCAGCTGTAAAAGATTTGACTATCGCTTAAAGCGTACTGTATGCGTACCCTTGCACCTGCAACAAAATTAGCAAAAAGATAATTCTGAAAACATTTATCTCGACTAACATGAAGAAAACAGAGGGAAAAGAATTCGTAAGAAGCGATAGTACAAGAGTCAGATAATATAAACTGGTGGCATTGCAATGCAAATCATAATTAGTTACCCAAAACAAAGCAGTATTTTAATGTCTTAAATATAGTTAGAAGGTTTAAAACTATTCTGTTATTCGAGAAATGCTATGCAGAAAGGCAAGGCAAAACAGTAGTCTAGAAAGCAAGGCAGTTTTCATTTGTAATGGATTACGTCAAAGGCTGACACAACGCTTTTATTTTTCTTTATACACGTGAAGGTTGGAGGGTTTGAATTACTCACCTGACTGCTCAGCTTTGCTCACTTTGAAGGGAGGGGGAAAGCTAAAAATTCTATGACGACAAGGCAAGGCTGACATTTCAGTGTGACGTTGCCGAAATGTTTCTCATGCGTTAAGATTAGGCTTAGAATATGATGTCAGTTCAGAGGTCTCGAGCTCTTGCTAGTCATGTGATTTTAATGGAAGGTATATGCAGTACCTATAAAAATTTATGTATTACCCACATGCCTTTCTCTACCAATTGTTGTTCATTTTTGTACAGCTCCTACAAACTATTCTTAAGAAACTTTAATTTCCTATTTTCTATTTTTACATTACTCATTTGCTATCAAGAGAATACAGGAAACAAAAGCAACTGTCAAATGTTTACAACCATTTCACTATACGTCAGTCTTGACTTCATAAAGAAATAATTGAATGTGACAGCACTTCAAATAATATCTGCATGATATTACAGATGTGTGTATGTATTTATGTATGTGTCTCTGAAAACAGCATAACTCATAAAATTAATAGCAAAAATAATTTTTAAAAAAGGCTTTTATTTAAAGGTTCTAAAATAGGAAACTAAACTTTACATTGAATCATATCCATCAATTTATTACATTACACATGCTACATGATATAAAAGCTTATCACGATATTTACCTATTTTATAAAAAACATATTACTTTTTTTTTTCTTAAATTATGTAATGTAATAAATTGATGAATTTGATTTAATTTAATGTTTATTTTCTGATTTTAGGGCAATTAAATAAAAGCTTTTTATAAACGAATTTTGCTATTAATTTACTTTTTATTTTTTAGTTATCGCTGGACATATTTATGGGTCTGTTGATTTCATTTAATACGCTATTGTTGCATGGTCGTTTGCCTGTTAATTTTGTACAGTCTATTTTAACACACTTAGCCATTCATTTTTCTTTATATAGAAGATTATGTTAAAGTGCAAGTAAAGGACATGTGAATATGTTACTGAAGGGTAAGCTAGTAGAGAAGAACGTGTAAATTTAATACGTTGCATTTGTATTTTGATTATAGAGAAAGGTGTATAAATCGGGGCGTAGTATGAATAGATGTGGGAGATGTATTACATACCTGTAATTTTCCTCAAACTGATTGCTAAGTTAGTGTTCAATATCATTTTGTGCACATACTCGTTTTGATATCATTATGATTTCCTAAACATTGTGATTTGAATTCGCGCCACTTTGCACCATATACTCCGAAACAAAACTTGGATCGACGGCATTTGTCGTATGTCTGACCCAAGGTATGTATCAAGGGAGACCACATCTCGCCTTAGGATTCGTGCTAACATTATTGCATTTATAGCCGAGAATAGAAAGTAATTTACGATTTGTTTTGCTTCATGTATGTGTGTGTGCTCTTCAATGTGATTTGAACATGATTTGGGCACTTAGCTAGCTACTATTAAATCAAAATGTAGGTTAAGATTCGCGCAGATTCCGGACAAAGGTATGCAAGAGAGGCAGTTACATACATACCGTCACAACATGAATCAGAGATATAGCGTCAATAAAACCTTGTTTCTGTGCCTTTATTGCGACAAAAATCAAAATAAACTGTTATGTCATCGACAAACTCAACGTAAGAAGTTTCCAAACATTAAAATTTCTCTAAAAATCTATATGTAATTTAAGTAGATCCTCCAAAACCCGACTTCGTATTACGACGAACATTAAATGTGAGTCCTGGCTGTGTTGTAACACTTTAAGGAAATGCTTTGTTGATCTTTTCTCCAAACAAAAGTGAGTTTGAAATTCCAGCAGTTCTGAAGATTTAAATACCATTTAGAGGGTGCCATAAAACACAACCATTATTGTAATCACATAATATGCGAAAAACCACTATAAATGTTCTAGAAAACTCCGAGAATAGAATTTTCATTGAATGAATATGAGCTCTCAGTTGAACAGCGTAACAATGAAGTGAAAAGAGCTTTACTTTCTCATTTTGTACGAGCTGTATTTTTCTAGGAAAACAGGGTATTGCTTTTTATAGTCACAATGAGAATTAAGGATCTTCAAACAGAGGCAATTATATTGAATATTCGAATGAATTAGCAATATATGATGCCTCTCTGAAACAGCACTTGGAAAAATTGACTGTTTTTCGTGCAACTTTGCTTTAATTTCAAGTTAGAGTGCCGTCATAACATATAGAATTATGTAAGAAATTTCTGATGCCTTCTTTGTTTAATTAATGTTAGATGAAACTCCATACATTAATAATGAAGAAGAACAATTCTATGGCACTCTTTATATAAATGTTGACAGAAATGTTTGATTAAACATGTCAGTTCTGGGAGAAAAGCAGATTCTCTTTTAGGAATCTGATAGTCACCGGTATAAATTGAATATTGAAGAGCGAGTAGAAAAGAACATGTGAATGCGTTGCGTAACACAAACATGGGTAGAGAAACCCCTGCGAATGTAATACTTGCATTCCCACTTCAGACATAAAAAATTGCATGAACTGTTTGTGGAAGTGGCAGTATAGAAATAAATCTGTTTTTCATAAAAGAAAAGTGACTAGAGAAAACCGCGTGACTCTAATACATTTCATTTTTATTTCAAACATATAAAATCCTATGAATTGTTTGTAGAAGGAATAGAGAAAGAGGTGTAATTGTTTTAAAAAAGAAAAATGGGTAGAGACAACTATATGAATGTAATAGAGTGACATCACATAGCTAATCATGTATTGTCATCCAAACTAAGCGTGTATGCAAAATTTGAGCTCAATTGGTTCAGGATAACTGCTTTAAAATTCACTTGCAAGATTTGACCCTAACATTACATATTAAATAAATGCTTTCAGAAATAAAGGTCGTTTAAATACTAATCTCGGTATATAAATTAAGCATCTTCTAAGGCTTCCCCCACCCCAAACTATCCTTTACATAAGACATTTTTAGAAAATTTTGGCTTTCTCATAAACACGTGTATCAACTTCAAGCAAAATGTATATGTGAGGTTATTTTCATGAGAAATGAAATATATGTTTTGAATATTTTGGAAATAGCCTCTAAAGTCATCTTAATTTTTAATGACTATTGCATAATTGGTAAATCATAAGATATATATAAAAGCATACTACACCAAAGATATATATAAAAGCATACTACACCAAAACTATAAATCTTGTGAAAGTTTGCAATTTATGTCAAATAATTTTTTTGTGGAGATAACCATTTTCTAGATATTCCCTTGTTCTTAGTTTCAATTTTCAAATGCTTATACTTCTTCATATAGGGAGCCGTTAATGTCGTGAACACCTAAGGAGAATGTAATGCCAAAGCCATCATATAATGACCGGCTCTTAAAGTATTTTAGTATTGTTTAGGGGTTACTGTATTCTCCTTCTCATTCTACCTATAACGAAGTGTAGTAGTATAGCATTTTCACAAACGTTTGTTAACATGAAATAGAAGAATAAGGTTTAAGAATAATTTGTACAAGAGTGACTGATCAGAGGAAGTCAGATTTTCTCTTATGAATCATTTACCCATTACACAAAGTTTTACAAAGTTCTTTCCTATTCAAGAGCTCTTCACAGATTATTTGCAGCAAATTCAATGTTATTTGTCATGCAAATATTTTAAACAGACTTATGTTTTCATTAAAATGGCTACAAGCGTTTTTGAAAAAAATAGAAAACAACGAAAAATGTTATATTTCAAGGATAGTCTTTATCTGGTCAATTTTTTTAAAAACGAGTGCGCATTCTTAGAAGGTACCGAGTTATGCTATTAGCAAACGTGCGCGCGCGCGCGCACACACACACACACACACACACACACACACACACACATACATACACACGATCATTTTCCAAATTTGTGTTTAATTTTTATATTTTTGGGTTCTTTTGGATTCAAGATCTATATTTTTGGTGAAATGTGAACGTAGAGCTTTTGATTGGAGTGAAATAGTTCCTCTACATACTAAAGTTCAGCAATAGAGAAAGTACGAGTGCAAACAAAAACACACTTTTTAAGAAGGGAAATTTTTCGTTCCAACAGAGGTTGTTTGAGTAGGCATTTATCCTAAATGAAAAGTAATTAGCATAAACCAGTAAAATGTAGTTTTCGTTTTTTTAGGCCGCAGTCTAGCTGATGACAGCTTTTCTGATATTTCACTCATCGCTCTGTCGGACATCTCTGCTCACGTTCAAGAGGTCGTGAGTTCGAATCTCATTTAGGGTAAGTTATCCAGATGTTTTTTTTTTCTAGGTTTTCCCTTATCCTGAGAAGAAGAATGTCGGGTAACTTAAAGCTCTAGGGACCTCGGGCTCATTTGAACATCATTTCACCACCGCCACCGCCGCCTATTAACACGCGCTGCACACGCTAGTTGAAGCGTGGTCAATTCCTCTGGCGCTCGGTTCTCTTACAATCAGAAGAACACCACTGACTGGATTTACCTTGGTAATTTCTGCAACTGTTTTAAGGCATGATGGGGTATCTACTTACCCGAATGCCGGCTGGAGTGGGCTACCTGTATTTTGTGTATTTTTGTCTCTATTGCTACAAAGAGGAAGGCTGATATTTTTATTTCTCAACTGGAAACCATATTCCTGTACAGGAAACTGCTGTATATTTTTTTAAATCTGTGTTTTACAGCAGTGAATATTTTAACTGTCTTCTTTTTTAAGTGTCCTAAGTTGAGGTACAGTTGGTTCACTTCTTCATAATTTAGAACATTTAGGTGAGCTTTCGTATCACCACAGGGAAAAATACAATGGTCTTTTATACGATTCAAAATACTAATACAGTGAAAGAACTGAGTCAAGTTTATGAGAAGTAAACAGTTGCGAGTTGTAACATCATGAAAGACTACAGATTGTGCCAACATCAGTAAAAGAGAACTGTGTATTTGTGTACTTAGTGAGTGAGAGACATTTTTTTTTTCCTCGTATGGACTCCTATACCATTTAACCGATTGCGATGAAACTTTAAGTTATTGTACACATTCCTAGAAGGTTTCTAAGCTGGTCACACCATCGTGACAAAATACGAGTAGTTTCAACAAATTAGTATATATTATATGTTGTTGTTGTTTTCTAGTGCCTTGCATCTGGCAATGAAGCCATTAGCATTCGTGCTTTCCAATACTTTTGAACTGTAGTTTCTTCTGATCTTAATGCTTCACAGGTCTTCAAGTGTTCTTCATTCATTTCTGCTGGATCGTTACACAGGACACATATTGGTGAGGCTGAGATACCTATTCTGTAGAGATGACTTGCTAAGCAGTCATGATTTGTCAATAGTCGGAAGGCTGCAACAGCTGTTTTCCTTGGTCTCTGGGGGATTATATCTGGATTGGAAAGTAGTGTAATCCATTTTTTATCTTTGGCATTTGCTTCTATTTCTTGTAGATATGAATGACAAAATTTTTTTATGATCAAGCATTTTATTGAGGAATATGAGAAATTGAATTTAGACTTTTGTTTTATTGTTGTGCCTTTCTTTGCAAGTGAGTCTGCAGCTTCATTCCCCATGACTCCACAGTGTGCTGGAATCCATTGGAGATGAACAGTCTTATTAACTTTTTGGGGTTGTGTTAACATTTTGTAGCATTCTCTAATTTTTGTTGACTTCTTTGTCGTATTTGAACATATTCCCTGAATTGCAGCTTTAGAATCTGAAAGAATTACTGCCTTGTTAAATTTATTTAAGGGAAGATTTAATAATTGTCGGAGAGCAATGTATATAGCCTCTATTTCTCCATCATAATTTGTTGTGTCTCTGCCAACAGAATGATAAAAGGAAAAATGTGAACACGTAACTCCAGCTCCAGTAAGGTTTTCCTTCGAGGATCCATCAGTATATATGTGCAGCCATTCTTCTGTGGGATACCTAGTATTGATTGTTTCCAGAGCTAGAAGTTTTTGTATTTCTTTTGGTGTGTCTGATTTACTTAGTATATATTATATGCACATATATAAAATTGGAAGTTGGTACGTATGAAAATTACAAAATATAACACCTATTGACCAACATAATGAAAATTGGCACATTTAAGCTTTTTTTTTATGGAGACGGTTTTTATATCAAACATTTTGTTATGCAACGTATTACATTCATAAGGTTTTCTCTACTTAATTTTTTGTGACATAACACATTCGCATGTACTTCTTGTTCTTCGACATAATATTCATGCAACTTTCTATGATTTAAATAGAAATGCAGAGTAATACATTCACAGGGCTTTCTCTACTAGCTTTTCTTTTACATAACATCTTCATATGTCCTTCTCTACTCATTCTATAACATAAATTCATACAATTTTCTATATGATTGAAACACAAATGCAATATTTTATATTCACATTTTCTTTACTCGGTTTTCTTTTACGAAATACGATCACATGTGTTTCTCTAGTGCATCTTCCACTCAGTTCATACAATTTTCTATATCATTGAAACAAATGCAACGTATTATATTCAAATGACTTTCTCTACTTGTTTTTCTTCCTCTGGAATGTGTTTAAAAACAGTTTTTGCACGGTGTTTTTAGTTTATTTCCTGTTCTTTATAGTATCCCAAGAGTTTTAAGCAACGCGTTATTTAAGTATATTAAGTAATATTTATAAATATCTCCAAAGTCATACAAGTCTATCGGGCAAGTACAACCTAAGTGTAAAAGCTGTAGGAATAAATCGTCAAGCCACGGTCAACACCAGGTATTTCAGATGGTATTTCAAAAATTAATTGCACCAATGTTAAACTATCAAAACGTGGCCCAAATATTAGACAACATAGTCCTAATTCCTATTTAAATGCATGTAGATTAAAAAAAAAAAAACCTCCAGAAAATTAGATTCACTTAGCATACAGCCTGGAGGAGAAGTCATTATATTCCTTCTAATATGTGCTTCATAGAAGTATTACAAAAAAGTCTAATGACAGTTTTTTTATATGATCAGTCGATTTCGAAAAAATAGCTTTTTTATCCGAATTGGATGCGTAATTCCACAAGAATGTACGAATACAGTTTGTTACTTGTAAGATGCGCAGAGTAACTTATTTCTGACATAACTTCGGTAGTAATTATAGGACAACACATAGGATTATGAAATAATTACACGTGAAGGAATACTCCGAACTGCCCTTTCAGACGTGGAGTAAGTCGACAACATTGCGTTGAGGTTGACCAGGGAATTTACCTGGTTTTTTGGATGTAAACAGGTTGGGTGATTTCGCTTTCGTGTAATGTTTCGGAGCCAACGCTTGTGATTGGCATACTCTCGCACAGTAAACACGGAAGGATTGTTTTCAAGACGCACCGTTACGGTGTTTATGTACTGAACTAGGGAAAGTGACCACTCACATTATCTGCAATGTTGCCTGGTTGTTTTCGACAAAACTAAAATATCTCAGTTGGAAATGGCCAGAGACAAAAATGGAAGATACAAAATGTGTTCTAAATACCGAGATATATCACTGGTTTAAATTAATGTAATGACTTCCCTTCCACCCGGTTAACTCCTGGGAGTGGAGTTCTGGAATACTGGAGTTCTAACACCGAAAATTGATTTCGTTGTCTATGTTTCAGGCGATTTATTTTGCATATCATAGCGAAGCTGATCTTTAAATGATAAGATATTAAAAGGTCACATTTTTCCCTGTTATATAGACTTTTCTGGTACTTCACATTTAACAACATAAAGGAGTTAGGGAAAGAAGAAGGTATAGGCTTCTGAAGATTGCTTCCAGTCCATTTAGGACGTAATCAACCTCAAACAATACGCCCTAAAACTTTCTTACTTCAACGTCGAAATTTGCAGTAATACCAACTATTTACTTTCTCCCATTCAGCCCAAAATAATCCCTTATCAATATTTCATCGGAAGTACATTTCTGGGCCTCTTGACTAAGAAAGCTACCAAAAGAATGAAGTTGTGCATGTTTTGTCTGTAGAGCTGGCAATTATTCCTCTATCTAGCACTTTATTTTCATAGAGATAAACATTAACAGGTATTATCTTGTTGCTAGTTTTCTTGTAGATACAAAGGGAATATGATAATTAGGTAGGCTTTGAGCGATAGTGAAATCGCTATATGAAGGCTTTCAAATACCGTTCTCTTTGCACGACCAACAGATAAAAAGTAAATCAACACCTTTCTTTTGAGAAAAGTTAAGTATTGCAAAACTCGCCCAAATAAATAACAACGAATATCTTCAAAAATATCTCCACAAAAAATTCGTTTGGACAAATTCTGTTTGAACTATATCTGCATTTGTGTATAGTAAGAGTTGGTCTATTTCTTACGGTTTACCAGTTATGCAAATAACAGCAAGATTAAACAGGCTTACCTGGACTATAGCCAGCAAATTCAAAACATGAATTTCATTTGCCATTTCTTTTTTTGAAATATTTTCCACGTAAAGGATAGTTTAGCGTCGGTGAATTTTCTTCAGATTCTTCGTGTCACATCCTTGAAAGATATTAAACTTAAATACCAACTTTGGTTTTTAATAGACTTTTTTTTTTAGTTAAGCTGTTCACAGACAGACACATACACGGAGGTTTTTCTAAAAATGCTTTCTTTGGAGTTCGGGACCTCAAAAGATATATTTCCGGTGAAATCTCGACATCTAATTTTTGGGTCAAATACGATACTTCCCTTACTATTCGTAGTAGACAAAGAGAAAAGATTCTTTTTCTGCATAATCTTCCTTCCTTCAAAGGATATAAAATTGTGTTTCAGAGTTAGGAATATTAACATAGCAGAGGTGTAGACAAGTAAAATCTATCTCTTTGTATTTTATTTAAGCTGGCATCCAGGAAAGCACCAAAAAGAGTAACTACCTGCACCATGACACCGTTTGTCGTAATTCTTGTTACACATGAAGGTGACATTATTTGTTGCTCCGGTAATGAGTGCGCGTTGTTTCCGGTCTGTGTGGAAATGACACACACACACACACACACACACACACACACACACACACACACTTGGTTTTATGGACCTTTCTGTAGCAGGCAGAGTGGCTGAATAATGCACGACAGACAGACATAGGCAGTCTGTGCAGACTATATACCATTCTGTCTCCATCACTTCACTTTATATCAAGAGGGTCATGGGTGGAACGGTGTCCTCTCACAGAAAAAAGTGTAGTGGCAATCCTGCAGAGACTGACAGCCTTCGGTAAATGTTTCACCAAGCTAGGCCGTTCCCAGAAATGGTCATTTAAAACTTAGCTAGGGAATTTTTAACTGACCATTAAACCATTAATGGCTCACTTTTTGTGAGGGGAGGTGAGTGTGTGTTTTTTGCGTCTCTCTCTCTTCCTCTGTATACCCATCTCATCTTTTTTACCTACACTAGAACACTTGACACTCCGCTCTATTTTCAAAAGAGCAACTTTTAATGAACATACATCCGAATGTCAGTAGACCTGACGTGTGTCAAGGAGATGGGGGTAAGTTTCACTTCCCACCGTACTAATTGAAGGGAGAAAAAGGAAGCGCTGATGAACTCTTTTACACGTTCGCGTCGTTAAATAATGTAACACACATTCCCAAGAGGAGAAAAATGAAGGATAGTAGTATTTTTTAATCCACGTGTGAAATGTAACAAGCATTTCATGAGATTTATTCTCCTTTGCAGCAATTATGTGGATGATGAAGCGAAATAAAGCGTAAAATACCCATGTGATTAAACACACCACACGTGACAAGGCTGTTTAAAATGTTATAACATACACCGCAAAAGGCTACTCTATCTTTTCTGCCCATATAGATAACCCTCTTCCAGGTTTATTATTAGGCTTATGGAAGAATAGGCTTGAAAATATCTTTTCCAATCTACTATATATTATTTCACGTAGGCCGGGTTGCATAGAAGTTAATCTGGGTTCAACCACTCAGTCAAGCTGAACCTAGAATTTGATTGTATAAATCTTGATCTGAGTTTAAGGCATCTTGATCTAAGATGAAATCTTGACTGGTAAATTTTCTCCGGTTAACTTGATTGAACTTAATTTAACAGAACTGCAGAAGAAAGAAACAGTACACTGCACATAAAATAATAAAATGCTAACTAATGCATTTTTGTAACTATTTGGATAATTGGAGCATTTTACTTTCTCTACTGGTAAGTAGGGGAAGTTTGTATTCCACCCAAAAATTCGATGTCGAGATTTCACCGGAAATATGTTTTGGGGATTCCTGAACCCAAAAAAAGCATTTTTAAAAAAGGTCTGGTGTGTGTCTGTGGACAGCATAACTCAAACGAATATTTGGTCAAAAACCAAAGTTGGTATTTAAGTTTAATGGCATTCAAGGATGCGACACACAGATTTTGAAGAAAATAACCCCACCCTAAACTACCCTTTACATGGAACAGTTCTCAAACATTTTGATTTTCTTGAAAATGGCTATAACGATTTTGATTAAACTGCCATATGATTGAGATATTGTGATGACAAATGAAATGTATATCTTGAATTTTCTGGCTATAACCCCTGTAATCGTATCTACTCTGGACGACTTTTGCATAACTGGTAAACCGTTAGAGATAGACAAAATCATACTGTACAAAAAATGTAGATCTTGCTAAAATACACAATGTATGTCCCAATAAATTTTCTTGTAGAGTGAACCATTTCGGAGATATTCCTCGTTATGTGTGTGAGTTTTGGAAAACTGAAAACTTTCGCGAAATGGATCGTCGTTGTTCATTTTTTATATGTTGAGTGTGCATAGAGAACGAAATCTCAAAGCTTTAAAACATTTGACTATCGCACAAAGCCTACTGTAGTCTAATATTCCCCTTGCACCTACAAGGAAGTAAGCAATACGATAATTTGTACAAATGTTTTATCTTAATACGAAGAATATATAGGAATAAGAGTTTGTAAGAATGGTTAGTACAACAGAAGAGAAAGTCATGTGAGTGCAACACATCAGATTTTTCAAATTGTATTATGTCCTAAAAACAAAATTTTCCAGAAGCTAAATCTGAGTTTTTGCACAGACATTCGTTTTATGTATCCATTTGTAGTGTGCTAATTTTCAGTAAACAGATTTAAAATTAAAAAAATTAGAAAATCAGAGCCTGTGTCCCTTAAGTATAGTTGACGCGATTTTTGCAAATATCGCGAAGATGCATCGAGGAGTACTTGTGGGCTTATTGGAAGCCAATTTGCCCTTTGAAGATATTTCTGGAAGTTACATATTCATATGTGAATAATCAAGATCTATGCACGTAAAACATGACGGCACCGTATGTGCGAAAAGGTAAACAGATGTACACACCTCTTCCTTGCTATGCATACGCCACTATTGTGAAACAATTAAAATATTTAATGCTCTCCCCAGTAATCTAAAGGAAAATGTTAGCAATTTCAGAGTTTTTAAAGCTTCCCTCAAAGAGTATCTCTGTGATAAGTCATTTTATTCTGTAGAGGAATATTTAAATCAATAATCAGCCTAATGTCAGATCAGTTGTATTGTTCGATAGGCACCAATTAGGGAATTTAGTATAACAAGGGTAGCTGAAAATACAATAATGACGTGCAAGCTACAAAAAGCCAACTAATTGATTACAATTTAAGTGCCAATATTAAGTAACAGTGTTAATATGTTTGTTGATATTTTGAAAATGTATATTTGAACAATCATGTTGGACACGCTTTATGTAAAAGTAAGGATGTAAATAGATATTCTGTATATATGAACATAATTGAAATGTTGTCTACTCTGTACATTACATACTATGTAAGAATTAAAATAGGTATGCTATGATTAATGTGCACAGTTAATATTTTGAGGTCGCTTATCTTAAATTTGACACACTTAACACATGAGTAAGAATACTGTTTACTAATAAGCTAAATGTACATGTGTAACCTGTTAGAATGTATTACTTAGCTATAAATTTGGACTGCTTTTTCATACAAGCAAAAATGTAAACATTGAAGCAATGACACAGTCTGTAAAAGCCAAGTAACATGATTTTGTACATGTATAATAACTATGTAAGTGTCAATGCACTAGAAGTATTATCTTCATCTCGTACTTAACAGCAAAACATGAAACCTATACATGTTTTGCATGTTTTTTATGCATTTAATTGTAAATGCTTTTGACATGTTCTATGTTCAAGGTCTGACTGACCATCACTGAACCTACAGAACGCAATCTAATCTAATCTAATCTAATCTAACCTGTGAAGGCCAGTAGACCAGCAGAATGCCTCGCAAAGCTGTGGAGATGGCATAAATAGGGTGTACACTTGGACCTTCTGCTGCCAGGAGGTGGTTTGTTTAGTGCTGAACCAGTTACCTCAACTTTCTTAACCCATACTTTTATGAAATGAGTAGACTGGACTGGATCATGAGGTCCTAGATTAAAAGACAACTATATTGCTGTCTAACGGCCACATAACTATCCTGTTTTTATAAAAACGTTTCTCTGAAAAACCACGTTGTTAACTTTTCCACTGATCCATGTCTATTAAATGTCATTGCAATGGTAACAAAATGCGCGCGCAGTTTTCATGAAAACACATAACGTAAAATCACCCATTTCACTGTCGGCCGTCTGTCGCGTCAATGATTTATTACATTTTAAACAGTGATTTTTTTCTTTTGCTCATTAATCCTTAAAAGCTTATTCTTGTTGTCATCCATTTGGAAATTTTTTCAATTTTATAGTTATTATGCTCTCTATATGGCGTGTACTGCCATGGCATACGCGCATGCAGGTCAGGAGTGCCTGAACACCAGCTAAGATATCCTCTCGAATAAATGCAGTGCTACCGTTAAAAGTACATACAATAATGCGAAATCTTAAACTTTTACAAAACATCTTGTCACATAACTCAACCTAAAACCTTCATAAGGATAAATTGCTTGCAAAGTGCAACATATATGGAAGCACAAAGAGAATATGGGAATACAGTAGTCTTTGAGCGATAGTCAAATCTTTTAAAGCTTTGTGATCTCGTTCTCCTTCCACGCTTAACATTTAAAAAAATGAACAATGATGTTCCATTTCCGAAACTGACACAAATAACGAGGAATATCTCCGAAATGGTTCATTCTACAAAAACATGTATTTCGACATAAATTGTGTGTTTTGGCGAGAACTACTTTTTTTTGTATTAATATAATGTTTTGCTTCTGGAGAAGTAGTCCCCGCCCGGAGATTTGAACTGGGGACTATTTTAACTCCGGAATAGTTTACCCCTCGAGTCATATTTCCAAATTGTACTCGAGATAATTAGCAGTAAAGGTAACCGCTTTTTAGAGAGCACCATATTTGTATGTTTTGGCGGTCACATCGCAACGCCCATAATGTCTGGAGGTCCACATTTGTCGTTGGTTTACGGGTCTCACCGACCTGACCGGGAGAGTAATCAAAATAAATTCACCGACCATCTCCTCTGATCACCAATCAGAGGACGTATATGTAATACGTCATGCCATGACAGGTCAGCATGTTAGGGGTTAAGAGTTTATAGAGAAATTAGAGAAATGAAGAGGTTGGAAAATAGACTCCCTAGCCCTCGGGTACCCTAATAGCATCGGAGTTGGAAGACAACAAGAGATGACCAGTGTAAGGTCATAAGTTGAGATAGAAAAGCTACAGTAAGGGGCAAAACACGAGTAAGAGAAATTTTACACATGCACAGAGCTTTCTTTCCAAAATTCAAGACATCAAGAAAAATGTACACCTTCCTAATTCAAAGGAAAACTTCATATCTAAAGTCAATCCAACACAAACATTAGACATCACATATTATTTACACCTGACAGAAGAAGTTAAGAAAAGTGATACTCCAACTAGTGTTCTAAAATTATTGGCATTAGAGACAATCCATACTAGATTTCCAGAACATGAGTGGCTTCATATTTATACTGATGGATCATTGATATCAAACCGAGATGGAGCAGGTGCTGGAGTCACGTGTCACCTCTTTTCCTATTACAAATTTTTAAGTTATGGAACTACAAACTTTGATGGAGAAATTGAAGCAATTCGAATGGCCCTACAAACTCTTTTGTACAGAATTTCACATATTTCATCAAGCAGGTATTCTCTCAGGTTCCAGGGCATCAATTATAGCAATTACTTCCAAGTTGTCACCAAAAAACCAAACCATTTTCAAAATATTGGAAAATCCTTACCCACCCAAGAGCACTTCAAAACGGGACGTAAAGTGAGGAACAGACCAACCATACTTAATTAAAACTTGCGTTCGTTAGCTTATCATGGCGCAAGTCTCTCAAATAGAACAAGAAACAATTATAGCATTAAAACATACTAAATAAAGTCTTGCAATTAAGCGGAAATGTGGAACTCGAAGTCAGTTTGCATACAGTGCAGTGAACAATAACCTCATATTTTCGCGGAATTTTCTGGGTTTCTGCCCAGTAGCAAAACATCTGAATTCAATTCATGACCAATGTTACTTAAAATAGCTTTTATGGAACGTTAGAATAGTTCATTTTTCTACCGGTAGAAATAAATTACGCGATCAACAAGTGGTACATACTCTCAGCTTTAAATGTGGCTATCTAGTTAACGGTGCATTTAATTTAAAAAACAATTATTAGAAATGTTTGTTTATTTACATCCATACATATACATAAAAATTTCCGTAAATAGGTAAGTCTCGCAAAAGCTCGAAAATGGCTCGACCGATTTGAATAATCTATTTGTCGTTTTGTTTACCTCAGTACTGGAATGGTTTAGAAAAAAGAACATTAGTAAAAACCTAAAGGAACAGCCCAAACATTGAAAAAATCGAAATTGGTAATGCTGTATGGGAATTGCCACATTGGATTAACTTGGCGTTTGTGGCGGACCTATCGCTCTGTTACATTTAAAATGGTCTTTTCGTTAAAAAAAAAAGACGTAGTGAATTTTGAGAATGGATTTGGTTAAATCGAATTTAATTACATTTTGTGAACGTCCATTTTGATCAGCAAATCTATTAACGCAAATTGACTTTACGGACATAGAAATAAACAAAAAATGCATTCAATTTTGTTTTAGCGAGACTCAAGGAATTAGGGCAGGCTTGGGCATCATCATAAAATGTATTTTGGCGAAACTCGAGGAATTAGTTTGAGGATTTAAATATGCTAAAGTCCTCAAGATAAGTTCAATAAACTTAAATGACACGGAAAACAATTCCGTGTCGTTTAGTGTTCATCACAATGCAAGGCAGAGGACGAGCTGAAACATTATTTTAAATATATGGCGTTTGTGGCCAACCTATTTTTTGACAGCTGAGTCTATCACATATGAAATGGATTTTGAGAATAGAATTTGTTTAATCAAATTTAATTACATTTTGTGAACATTCATTTTGATCAGTCATTCCATTAAGGTAGATTTAGTTTGCGGGCTTAGAGATAAACAAAAAGATCAAAGCTTTGCATTGAATGTTAGCTGTCTTTATCTTTCATGTAAATAAAATACATTAAACTCATTTGAATTACAAACAAGTTTCATTTAACAACCAAACAACACTCAAACCCTACACGATGCGTCTAATATCATCAATGTCAATAAGCTGGAAAGGTTTATTAGAATATCAGTTATGCCAAATCAATTTTAGGAGTGAAGTTCACCGGGTTATCTGGTTTATTATACATACATATAATATGTGATGCAATGTGATACTGATATATTATATAACTCAGCAAGGATGCTGGGATGCAATACGTCTACATAAGATTCTCCTAAATCACAATGGCGGCACCAGATCTGTTATTCTGAATGATACCTCATAAACAAAAGAAATTGGATTAAGAAGGCCTTGCATATATTGTTCTTAAAATTAAAGTACATATAGGAGGTAAAGTACGGAGTTTGTTTTATTATACTTTACAACACAAAAATTTAATATCGTTGCTCACTCCTCATCGCTTAGGAAAAACAGATCTTGAGGAAAATGGAAGAAACACAAGCAAACCAGAGTAATAGATCTCGTAATCCCAATATTGCCACCGGAGTCGAAAATACCGTAAGTACATTAACCACATAACCTCTTAACATTTTAGGAATGTTGACTTCAATCCGTAAATGACATCAAATAACATTCATGTAGCAAAATTTCTAGCCGGTACCACTAAATAAGCGGATCGAATCCTGTGATTGAGCTTAGTTGGAGTCCGCGTTTCCATGCGGTATTCAGTTGGCCGTATAGCAATACTACCAGAAACTCTGGACGATTTTGCTCCTAAAGTATTCTCCATTAAAAAATGTAGAATTTATGTGAAAAATATATTTTACTTTCTCTGCTACGATATTAGAGTAAGAAGGGGAAGTTTTGTATTAAACCCAAAAATTCTATACCAAAATTTTGTGGTTCCCTGAATAAAACAAAGAAAAAAGAGATCCTTTTTATCTCTACTACGTATAGTAAGTAAGGGAAGTATCGTATCCATTCCAAACTTTTGGTTCACCGAAAGTATGTTTTGATGTCCCCTTGGTGCGGGTTTTATTAATAAGTCTTTACCTAGCAGCGGGAATATAGCAGCAGGAATAATGTTTTTACTGAAAGATGGAAAGTTTGTTATAGCAGACGCTACTCTTATCTTCAGGGTTGTGGTCACAGAATGGAATGCACAAATCAACGTTCCTTTATCACAACATATTTATTCGTTGATTTACACTTTTATCACTATGTTAATTAGTTAACAACTTTCAAAGTTCGATAGAATCTACACTGGTTAAAAGTTTGGGTGTAATTTACATGTTCACACGCTATCAGCAAAAATATACATCCTTTCACCTTGAGCTCACAGACGCTAATGAAAAAAAAGAGTCCCAGGCGTCTCTATGACGCAACACCGCCATTCTTATGTATTCATCCGCGCAACAGTTCTCATTGGTTGAACTCAAAGTGACGAGAAGACATTGGATCTTGAATATTAAAAAGAAATAAGTCCCTGATACACTCAAATTAAAAGAATTAAAAATTTACACACTCTTACAAAAATATTTACATGAACAATTTTCTATTGATCAATATTCTGTCTCATATGCCCCTTGTTTTGTTTTTCAAGTTGTCACCTTATTTACAATCTTGAAACACAATACAATACTTCTCCCTACTCCTATGATTCAATCACTTTGTACAATTTTTTTTTTTTTTTTTTTTTTTTTTTTTTTAGTCTTCTTCACTGTTTGTCTTTGTCTTTCGTTTTGACATGATACAGCATGTCTTTATAAATTTCACATATTCGATTACTACACAATGTATTCAGTTATTATACAATACATATCCAGTTATTGTACAACACATTTAGTTATTACACAACATGTCCAATTATTATGCAATATATATTCAGTCATTGTACAATATACCCAGTTATCATATCACATATGTTGTTATTATACAATACACCTTCAGTCATTATGCAATACATATTCAGTTATTGTACAACACATTTGATTACTACACAACATGTCCAATTATTACACAATACATATTCAGTTATTGTACAATATATCCTGCTATCATACCACATATGTTCTGTCATTATGCAATACATATTCAGTTATTACACAATACACATTCAGTTTTTGCATAACGCATTTAGTTATTACTCAACATATTGTCATGAGTAGGGTTACGCTATGCATTATCCCATGCTTAAGTTTCCCTACTCAACGACTTGGGAACGTAACTCAGATGAGCTTACCTTGGTGTGGAACAAGGACGAGGGAAAACTTGGACGGGTAGCGGGATCTCACCGCGTGAAAAGAAGTTTGTTCACCGTTTAACATCTGTATTCACATTGAGTATATAAAAGAGTATACAATTTACTGACCTGCTACCACCTGTTACACATCGTACACATCTTCCATGTCCCGGGCCTAGAAGCGTGGCGCAGCTGACAACCTTCCACTTTCACTCACTACCAAGAAGAGAGCGAGACCCACAAAAACAACCCCCAAGCTGTCCTTGCAGGTTGGCTCCCTTCCCCTCTCCTGCACATCTTTCAAGGCCACCAACCCACTCCCAAGTACATCCCACGGCATTTGCGAGGTACGCCACACTTCCCCCGGGTCCACAAGAGTTGACGTCCCCGTCAACAGAACAAATTTATGCAGAACAATATCAGAACAATATACAGTTTTTTTTTTTTTTTTTTCTTTTTTCTTTTGTGGACCATCAACCATCCTACAAACACACTGGTACAGTCTTGAAGTTCATGGATATTGCCGCACTAGTCACTCACTGTTTAATACAGAAAACAACTTTAACCATTTGCTACACACTGACCGCTGCTTTATAGTACACTGGCACTACGCAGTCTTGGTCGGTCACCTAGTAGCCTGTGCTGGGGAGGAAATGTTATTCCACTACCACAGCTGATGAGTAGAGTACACCTAGGGTGCACAATTCACTGGGGTTGCCTTCCGACTGCAGGGTACTGGTTGCACCATGGCTGGTACGCATGGGGTGCTGTATTTGTGTTGAGTGGGTGCAGTTCTCCATGGCTGTATTGGTGCATTGGACTGCCGTGCCAATATCCAGAGTTGTGTGTGCACTTGGTTTTCACAATGGTGGGTCCACCCGTATCCGGATTCATAGTAGAAAATTGTCCCACAGAGCATGTCTTAACAAACATGGCAAAAATACATATGTATACAGGAGCTTTAATCTACCTAATACTAACTCGAGACAATGCCAATCAGCCACTCATACATCACACAATACATTTAAGCCAATATAAACTTTCAATGATCACACAATACATATAAGGCAACAAACTTTCAATGATCACACAATACATATAAGGCAACAAACTTTCAATGATCACACAATACATATAAGGCAACAAACTTTCAATGATCACAATACATATAAGGCAACAAACTTTCAATGCATGACAATATCGAACATAAGGTTAGGTTAGCTTAACAAGGCTGAACAATGATATAAAATTTCATAAAACATGTGCACCTGTAAATTACCATAGCGATTACTCACGATGCATAGCAACTTGTACCAAAATAAAATGAGCTCACAGAAAACAGGGATCCCCACACAAAACATAGGACATAGAACCTAAAGATTAGTAATCCAGCAATCTACATGCACAGACAAAAGTTTGTTAATTACCACACACTAATTACTACTGCCGTCCAGACTTATATCCTCAATTTACAGTCCCTATTCATGCATCTAGCCATGCTCATGTAGAAAATAGCATTAAGAATAAAATTAATTTGTTGTGTTTGGCTATTGACATTGTTTAAATGGTACATAAACAATCCGAGTACTGGTATCCGCAAAACATCCCTAAGTCACATCATCTGCAACATAGTGGAAAGGAAAACAAATTAGGACAAGATGAATGCTTAACTCTAAATTTGGAATGGCAGTGACATATTGAATACAATAAGTTTTACAAATACTTTTGTAGCATACCTTTCCATGCTTCCATCTCTGGACCTCAATACCTACATAACCGAAGATCCCTTATGAAGTCCAATTAAAAGAAACACGTCTGGGTCAATACGTATGTTGTAGGAACACTATGAAGCCGAGACATATGCTCTTCCTTTACATGTATTCCAACCTTGCCTTAATGCAATGGTGGCTCTTTATTCAGCTAAACCATTCCACAAAGCTAAAACTCACATGCAATCAAACATAGAAGGCTCATTAGTAACAGTGCTACAAAAGCAAGCATATCGGTGTAACCCACAAAGTCCAAAACAAACTTCATTAAAACAATTTCTATAAGCAAATTGTCAAATGTATCCCCTTTCAAAAAAATCAATATTACATACACTAGGGCCAACCATATATAATTAATGCAAATAAATTTAGTAATAATGGAGTGCCGTTAATACAAGCACTTTTATACTCCTGCAAGACCCAAAACATCAGGTCAAAAAAAAAAAATAAAACTTGACCAAGTTATAAAACAATGGAAGCATCAAATTGTTTACACAATCTAGGGGTCCAGTAGTAATTAAACCAATCCATTCAGTATGGTCATGATGCTGTGAATCAAGAAATCATTAAAAGCAGAACATGCTGTTACAATACACGAATTCAGTATATAGCCTCATAATGGAGCCACGTAGGGTACATATCAGCAAGTCCAACAAACTGTAAAAAGAGATCCGAATACTTTGCTATAAAATACGTTTCATCCAGCAAAATTTATCGCACGAGCTCTGCATTCAAGGTTACATAACAGCATCTCCCTGAAGCAAACACATAGCACCCTTGGAGCAAATTACATCAGACATCCAAGCTACTACACAAATTTTATTACAACCACTACACATTGAAAGACAAAACAATTCACAGCAGCATAAGCATAAAAGGTTTAGTAATGCTCCAATTATTTATCTTACACTCCATACCCAGTCACTCAATATTACTATTGTATGTCCAACATTCAGAATTACTACTATAATTAGAGACATTTACAGCAACAAGTTAGGTGCGACGGCCTGAAAACTCATTAAAAGAATGTTATATTAAACACAACATCACTTTACACTATAAAAGCTAGATGCCCAACACAATCACTGTGTGGTACTTACATTTTGGATCTTAAAACTTCCAAATATTACACCATTGTTAGCACAGGAAGTTCTTAATGATGGTAATAAATTTCATTGATTTTTAATACCCTGAAAGAGATCAGAGCACATGATACAAATTTCCATCTCAAAGGCGGTATGGGCCTGTGGGATCATAATAAGGATGAATGCGTGACACATGAACTGACTGCTGTTTAGCTCTAGGAGCGTTGCATATGTCACTGGTGTAATCTGCTTCACAATTTCAAAAGGACCCAAATACCTGTGGAGGAGTTTAGTACATTTGCCCTTTTTCCTGATGGGTGTGAAAATTTTAACTAACTGACCCACATTGAACTGGACATCTCTATGTTTTTGATCATACCTAGCCTTTTGTTTTTGCTGTTCCTGATTAATATTGTGAATGGCAAGTTCACGTGCCTTCTGCAGATCTTCAAGAGTTTTCCTAACAAACACATCATTAGAAGTGGCTTGAAGTTGTACCTGATGTGGCAATGCTGGTTCTCTTCCATACATGAGGAAGAATGGGGAATATTTTGTGGTAGCCTGCACAGAAGAATTATGTGAAAAAATTACATATGGGAGAATAGTGTCCCAATTTTTCTGGTTTTCATCCACAAAGTGACTTAGCATATTTAACAGCGTTTGATTAAACCTCTCTGTGAGGCCATTACAAGCCGGATGATATGCACTAGTGAAATGTGGGGAAATAGACAAAGATTTCAGCAATTCCTGGGTGACATCACTTAGAAAAACTGAACCCCTATCAGACAGCAATGCGGCCAGGGCACCATGGTGACAAATAATTCTGTGAAGGATAAATTTAGCTACATGAGGTATAGTAGCAGCTGGCAAAGGAGCAGCTTCTACCCAACGAGTGGCATACTCTGTTGCCACTATGATATGTTTGTTACCCGAACTGGATCTAGGGAATGGGCCAAGAAGGTCAATGCCCCAGCGTTCTCCAATATTTGTCACTGGTAAGGGCTGTAATAGGCCAGCAGGTTTTTGGTTCTTGGGGCCTTTACGGGACTGACAACTGGGACATGTTTTAATAAAATTTTCAATGTCTTTTTTCATACCAATCCAGTAGTATCTGGAATGAATTTTATTGAAGGTTTTAGAAAAGCCAAGGTGTCCAGACAACGGATCATCATGACAAGAGGACAGAATTTCATGTTTCAAGGACTCTGGGATAACGAGTAAATGGAGGGACCCTGTAGAACCAGCATTTTTTCTATATAATACATTGGATTTCAAAATATACGTAGCCGCTTGTCTTCGCAATTTAGGCGAGGCCTGAGTATCGTCAATCAGAGCATTAATAATGGGTTGTAAAAGCGAGTCAGCCTTTTGTTTCTCTGCAACTTCAACAGGGGATAATAAACATGTTATTAGTTCATCCAGCTGCTCAACCTGATGCTCTTGGGGATGCCAAACTGGGAAGCGAGACAACGTGTCTGCATCATGGTGTTTCTTTCCTGATTTGTAGCAAATTGTATAATCGAACTCTTGTAGTTTTAAACTCCATCGAGCCAAACGTCCAGTGAGGTCTTTTAGGTTATTTAAATAGCACAATGAGTGGTGATCAGAAACAATATGAACCTTGTAGCCATACACAAAAGTTCTAAAATGTGTTAGGCCAAACACAATAGCCAACAATTCTAACTCCGGAACACTGTAATTTCTTTCACATTTTGACAGTGTTCTGGAAGCATAAGCAACAGGTTTGAGCACATTATCAATTTTCTGCAATAAAATGCACCCCACGCCCACGCCACTAGCATCTGTATGGAGTTCCGTATAAGCACCTGGGGTATAATGTGCAAGAACTGGTGCAGATGATAAGGAATCTTTTAATTTTTGAAAAGCCTGTTGCTGCTCTAGACCCCACAGGAATGTTTGACTTTTTCTAGTGAGCTGTATTAATGGCTGAGCAATGTTGGCGTAGTTTTGGACAAAACGTCTATAGAAATTGAACAGGCCTAAAACTTTCCTTACATCCCTAACATTGTTCGGTTGAGGCAAATTCTGAATCACTGTAACTTTGTCTGCATCTGGGGAAATTCCTTCTTTGGAAACCTCAAAGCCAAGGAGCTTAATTCTGGTCATGCCAAAGAAGCATTTTGCAGGTTTCAACTTAAAATTAAACTGTTCCAATCTTTGAAATACAGCCTCCAGATGTTTCAACAATTCATCAAATGATTTAGCATACACCACAATATCATCAAGGTATGCAAAAGCCTTTTTAAGGTTAAGATCACCTAGCAATTTATCTGCACAGTAACTAAAAAATCGTGGAGCATTAGCCAATCCAAATGAGAGACGTTGAAATTCAAATTGACCTTGAGGTGTCACAAAACTTGTGTACTTCTTAGAGTCCTCTTCCACTGGGACCTGAAAGTAGGCCGAGAGCAGGTCCAGTGAGCAAAACCAAGTGGCATTATTTAAGGCACTCAAAAGGTCATCTATAATAGGCAAGGGGAAAGATGATGTGACTGTTACAGCATTTAACTTCCTATAATCGACACAAAATCGCATAGAGCCATCTTTCTTTTTAACCAGCACAACTGGTGAAGCCCATGGGGACTGTGATTCTCTAATAATACCTGCGTCTTGCATTTCTTGTACTTGTTGTGCAATGATTTCCTTCTGTTTATAAGGGACCCTATAGGGTCTTTGCTTAATTGGTTTGGGGTCAGAGACCTTTATTTCAAATTCCGCTACATTGGTTGTGCCTAAATCCTGTAAAGAGGTAGCAAAAGTATGAGAATATTTAAGTAACAATTCATGAAGCAGGTTCTTTTGTAGATCTGAAAGAGCATTGTTTACATTGAAATCAAAGTTAGGGGCTTTCAAAGTTGTAACATCCTGAGGTGATACAGAGCTGCCTTGCACGAAGGCAATATCTTGCACTTGGGCCAAAACTGTTTTAGCAAATAATGTTTTAGGTTCTGCTGACGAGTTATGAACTGGGACAAAATACTCATCACTAGGTTTAGCCACCATTGAAGGGATTGAAATTTGCTTTTTGTGCATGATACTTGAGGAGGGCTCAAACATAACATCATGGTGAACAGGTTGTGACAACTGGACAGCTACATTACAGACTGAAAATGGCTGTATTTGGACATCCTCTTTAACAAAAACTTTGTTAACTAGTTCTGACATATCATCATCAGGTAAAGGGTGGAGAGCGATATCTGAACCTGGTAACATTTGATGTGTTACGATTGGCATTGTGCAAACTTCATCATCTTTAACATTAATTGTAATGTTGCCCTTAGCATAATCAATAATGACATTATGAGCACTCAAAAAATCATTCCCTAAAATAAAATCATGTGCAAGGTCCTTGATAACCAAAACATCCTCCTGGAAATGAAAATCATTAATAGTGAATTCAAGCAACATATGATAAGGTGCATCTAAAAGCTTGTTACCTGCAGTGCGAAGCAGAACTTCTACGGGCTTCAGTTTAGAGATGTCCTTTACATGTGCAGCATTTACAATGCTGACTGCGCTGCCAGTGTCCAATAAAATCTGGACGTCGCTGTCATCCACCACACCTGGAACTTGCAATACCTGGCCTAAAGGACGAGAAGTAGCAGAAACATTTGATGTCTGTGAAGATTCTTTGGAGGTTATGGGGGGCCGTTGTAGGCTGGGCGCCGGTAGTTTTTTGACTGCCGAGGGGGTTGTTGTTGCCAGCAATTGCGTGCAATATGCCCTGGTTGGTTGCATCTGTAGCAGACAGTTTGTGCTGTATTAGTATCTGCAGCATAGTGATGTGGTGGCCTAGGCATCTGGGAATGCTGCGCCTGAGTCGCCTGTAATCTAGCAAGTTGGTTAGTTAACATGTCTACTTTGTTGTACAAAGTGGTAACTAAATCCTGTGTAGGTGGTGGTGGAAGAGAATGGTGAGGCATAAGTGGTGGCAGAGATGGAACTGCAGCAATATCTGTCGGCTGGAACGTCTGTGATTGTGCAAACATAAAGTTATGTCTATGCTGTACATAGAAGTCTGCTTTATCTACTCTTTTAATTGCTTGGAGGACCTCCTCAACAGTTTGTAGATTCATCGGACATAAAATTTTAACATACTGTGGTTTAATACATTTAAACAAATTCTTAATTTGCTCTAATTGGGACATGTGTGGGTTAACCTTATCACACAAAGCCAACACATCATAGACATAACTAAGGACATGTTCTGAGTCAAGTTGTACTCGTTGGCGGAGTTTAATTTCCAAAAGTTCTTCCTGGTGGGCAAGCTGAAAAGCTGTAATAAAAGCTGCTTTCAGAGTATGCCAATCGTATCTGGGGTTTCTGTGGCAAAATGTTTGGTACCAATTTAATGGAGTGCCTTTCAAATAACAGGGCAAAAATTGTAGCTTCTGTGCGTCTGTCCACGAATTAGCATTTGCGACCATCTCAAAATTTGCTAAAAAATCATGCACCGATTCAGTGCTATCAGTACCATATATAGGTGGTTCCATGATAGGTTTGGAAACTACAGGTGCCAAAGTACTCATCGTATTTGTTACTGCTGTCTGTACTAATGCCAAAATATCTGTACTTGTGCTTTCAATACCAGTTGAACTAGAACTGGTAGATTCTGTCTCAGAATTAGGTACTGCAGGAGGGTCAGACCGTTGACTAACTTGGTTTCTTAAAATCATACTCCATCCCAACTATGTAATTAAGTACTTAAAAAAATAAGCCCCAAGTATTTTAAGTATTACAAGACGGATAAAAAGCAACTGTTGAGCACCATAAAATCTCGATAATAGAGCACCTAGGGGAAAGTTAAACAGTAATTTTCTCAGTATCACACAACCAATACTTAAAAAAAATAAAAACGCACTATCACAACACTTGATCTAAAAGTTAATTCCGAACCTTCTAAACAAATCCCTCATAAATCAGACAATATCAAAGACAATATTCAACATAATTTTCACTTAACATATTTGAAACAAAACCCACTAAATTACGATATCGCTTTCATCATGGTATGAACACACGCGGTCCTAAAAGGTTCGAAGATGGCGGTTAGCCGAGACACAGAAAGCACATGGCAAGAACAGGTTTCTTTTTCATTATTATTTTTTTTTTTAATAAATTTTAGGCGCCTCCACCAATTGTCATGAGTAGGGTTACGCTATGCATTATCCCATGCTTAAGTTTCCCTACTCAACGACTTGGGAACGTAACTCAGATGAGCTTACCTTGGTGTGGAACAAGGGAAAACTTGGACGGGTAGCGGGATCTCACCGCGTGAAAAGAAGTTTGTTCACCGTTTAACATCTGTATTCACATTGAGTATATAAAAGAGTATACAATTTACTGACCTGCTACCACCTGTTACACATCGTACACATCTTCCATGTCCCGGGCCTAGAAGCGTGGCGCACTTTCACTCACTACCAAGAAGAGAGCGAGACCCACAAAAACAACCCCCAAGCTGTCCTTGCAGGTTGGCTCCCTTCCCCTCTCCTGCACATCTTTCAAGGCCACCAACCCACTCCCAAGTACATCCCACGGCATTTGCGAGGTACGCCACAATATTCAGTTATTACACAATATATCCAGTTATCATACAATACATATTCAGTTATTGTACAACACATATTCAGTTATTGTACATTTGACATTGACACAAATACAATTTAAGTGTATCATGGTTTATTATGTGGTTTTTGGACTTGTATTCATTGCTATGAGGAGAGAAATACAGGATACAAATTTTGAGCTAATGATTATGATCATGTTTATGGCAATACTTTATTCAGTTCTTTGCCTTCTTTGTCTTATAAGCTTGTTATGTATAGGCAGGTTATTGAGTTGGTTCTTAAATTCTGATGTTACTAATGGTACTAATTTTCTTGATTGGGTTATTATTCATTGTTGTTTGGTTCAACATTTCTTCGAGCTTAGCATTGGCTATATTCATCTTAATTCATGGGCATTGTTTTTCTGGTTATGGTTTTCCTCATTTCACTAATTGTCATTTCTTTGTCTCTTATTTCTATAAGAGAAAACTTCTATACTTACAATTATTCTGTAATTGTATTATTTTTCTTCTCAATTTACCCTCGACATCTTTGTGTCGAAATATTATATCTTTTTCATCATAATTGATTCATTTTTATTTTTGTCCCTGACATCCTTATGTCAAAAACATATTATCTTTCGTCGCTATGATTCATTTCTTTAATGACAATCAGTGTCCTCGTCTGTTTTTGTTGACAATGCTCTTTGTGGTCGATATAGCCAATGACTATGTTGATTTTCTTCCTTGTTGTAATTCCTAATCTGAACATAATTTTCTATAAGTAACCCATTAAAAATTGTTATCTTCTTTCATCTCTACTACTCCTGCCTTACACATTTGTTGGCAAAGACTATTTGGTCCTTTCTTTGTATGGCTTTAGTTTGTTTTTATGGTATCTTCCTACCAACTTGCCATTTGTATTCTGTAGCTCATACGTGTGGTCACCCAGCTGTTTTGTTATGACCAGTGGTCCAGTATACAATAGCTCCATCTTTCCAGATCTTTTTTCAGATGCCTTGGATGCTTTGTGGCTTTTTAAGAGCACCTTTTCTCCAATTTGTGGGGACCATTTCCTGACGAATCTTTTCACCTTGTTCCTCCCTTTTTCAGCCTTCTGCTGTAATCTTCTGAATGCCAATTGACATTTTTCCTTCTCTGATAATTCTCTTTGGGCGGCCATCGTAGTGTCAATGTCAATTGCTAATTTCTTGGGTTTCGTGTTGGTCATTAACTCGATTGGGGCGAACTTGGTCGTGGGGTTCACCGAATGGTTAATCACCTCCTCTATATATCCGCATTTTTCCGTCCAGGAAGTGTGGTCTCTGTGGCAGAGTAAACGAAAATAAATACTTATATCCCTCATGATTCTCTCAGTCGGGTTTCCCTGGGGATAATATGCTGAGGAATAGTACAATCTTATTCCTAATGTTTCTAAGGTGTTCTGAAACAACTTGCTCTTATGCATGGTTGCATTGTCCGATAGAATACATTTTATCCTCCCATATTTTGGGATGTAGTCCTTGACGATTTTATCTAGGCATGTTCTGCTTTTGATGTTCTTAATGGGGTATATTTTGGTGAATTTTGTGAAAACATCAAACATGACAAATATGTATCTGTTTCCATCTTTACCCCTTGGTAGCTCTCCATGCTCGTCAATACACACCAATGCATTTTTCTCGTTCCTCACGATGGATTGTGGGATGACATCGTACCTTACATTAATTGGCTTGGCCTTTTGGCATAGGTCGCATGAGGAAATTAACTTCCTGACCTTCTTGCCAAGATGTTTGATGTACAATACTTCCTCGATGGCAAGCATTGTTCTCTCAGTACCAGAGTGAAGCATCGAGTGGTGGAATGCCAAAATGACCCTGTCCTGTAAGGAATTTGGTACCATCATTTTCCACTTCCTTACGTCGCGACCATGTAATTTAAATAGGATGTTCCTAAATTTGCCTATCTTGGCATCCAATCTTGGTATTATGTCTGGAGCCTTGTCGAATAGCCTCTTCAATTCAGGGTCTTCTTGTTGTAGCTTCGCTATGTTTTTGAAGTCTTGCAAGATCTCGTTGCTTTCTTTACTATTTATCTGCATGATTTTAATTTCATGGTGTGGATTGTATATCGTCTCGGGTATGTGACTCTCCGACCTTAATCTTGACAATAAGTCACTGAAGATGTTCTCCTTCCCCGGGATATGTTTGACCTCTATGTCGTGTGACATTATCTCATGTATGTACCTTGAGATTTTGGAGTTGGTTAGTTTGCATTTTTGAATGAAGGACAGGCTTACGTGATCTGTATATATAATTATTTTATCAAGATATATATATTGTCTGAACTTTTGTAACGCAAAATGGATTGCACCTATTTCCAATTCGGTTATGCAGGCATTGGCTTCTATCTTGTTTAAAAATCTAGAAGCTGTGGCAATCACATGTTTGTTGCCATCTGCATCTTCCTGTGCTAATATTGCTCCATATGAGTGTGCACTAGCATCGGTGTATACTAGAAAAGGTGAATTTGGATCCGGTCGTTCCAGGAGAATACTGTGCTTGAAAAGTTCTTTGATATTCTCAAAGGCCACCTGGTGTTCAGCATTCCATTCCCACTTAGTATCTTTTTTCAACAGTGCTCTAAGGGGTACCAATTCCTTAGCGTAGTTGACCACGAATTTTGACTGGTACTGTAAAATGCCCAGAAACCTTCTCAACTGTTTTAATTTACGTGGGGGTGGTATATGCTCTATGGCCTTGACCCTCTCCGGATTAGGTTGTATACCATCAGGTGTAATGATGTGGCCTAGAAATTCAGCCTCTTTGACGAAAAATTCACACTTTTCTAAATTTAGGGTCATGTTGCCTTCCTGGAACCTGGATAATACATAATCTATGTGATGTAAGTGCGACTCGGGATTCTTGCTGTATATCAAAAAATCGTCGACATATTGCATTACAAAAGTCTCGATGGTATCCCCAAAAACTTTGTCTAGAGCCCTCAGTAGTGCACTGCTACTGGTCGATAGTCCAAAGGCACATTTTAAAAAATGGTATACCTTTCCTTTGTGCAAGAAACAGGTATATTTCCTGACATCTGGATGAAGAGGAATTTGCCAGAATGATGCTGTCAAGTCAAGACTAGTGAAATGTTGACCTCCCTTCAATTTCGATATTAGTTGGTCTACCCCCTCAGGCCTGTAGTGATCCGGCAAGGTATGTGTATTTATTTTCCTTGCGTCGATGGTCATCCTCAATTTTCCCCCTTTCTTATGGACCCATACTACTGGATTCACATAACATGAGTCCGACGGCTCTATTATTCCGTCCGCTAACATTTTCTGGATCACTCTGTCAGCTTCCTCCCTGATGGAGTTGGGGATGGGCCTGGATTTATGTGAATAGGGGGTAATATCTGTTACTGTAAAAGTATGTACGTACTTGTTACACGTACCTGGCTTTTTATTGAAAACTTTCCTGTTTTTAACCAATATTTTCCTAAGTTGGTTTCTTTCCTCTTCAGAGATGCCATGTGCCCCCCAGACCTTCTCATCGATTAGCTGTAACATCGATTCTTCTCCATCTGTTGGTAGTGGTTCAGGTTGGTAGTTGTCCCAGGTAACATATTCGTCTTCTGTGCAGATCCAATGGCTGCAAACGTTAGTTTCTTCATCGCTCGTCCAACCTGTTTTCTTCTTATTTACCCTTAGGTCTACCAACCTATTCTCGTGGACATTGATGTTCTCCACAAAGAATTGTTCATCCGGATGGATCCCTGTCTGGTCTGGTTCCTCCTGGCATGTTTCTTCCTCCAGGAACTTCGCAGTGCATTCTGAGGCTCCTTCCTTAATAATAAATTCATGTAGGTCATAGTTAATTACCGACCTCCAAAGGTTAAGCAAATCACTGCCAATGATTAGGGTAGCTGTTAGTCTAGGTATTACTAGGGCAATAAAATCGAACTTCCAACTTCCGATTTCTATTACCAGCCTTACCTGGTATTTAACACGTTCCCTTTTCTTGCCAATTGCTGTGCTGCAATACACTCCACACACAGGCAAGAATTCAGCATTTCTTTTAGTTATCAGTTCCTGGAATAGCTGTTCGTCACATACTGATGTGCTGGCTCCTGTATCAATCATCGCTGGCAATTCGATACCCCATACCTTCAGCCTAATCATTGGTGGATTGGTTATTTCCTTTCTTTCACTCGCCTGTCTTCTCAAGGTACCTACATTACATTGGTCAATATTGCCCCTACTGCCACACAGGTCAAGTTGACTTGTATTTAGTTTTCCTGGACGTTGGAGGTGATCGTCGTTTCTGTATTCTGTGCAGTATCGGTCCTATCCGGCACATTTTCATTCTGTTCCTGTTGTCTTACGTTGTCGGTGTTCCCTTGGTTTCTACCCCTTTGACGTGAACCCCTATTGTACGACGGCCTATGGCTGTTCAAGTATTCCCTACAGAATCGTATATGATTCACTTGATGGGTACGGTCTCCTGGTCTTCCACGATCATATCTATGCGTTCTGTATCTCGATTCACCCCTCGGTATTGTGTCGTGGTACCGCTGTCTTGTGTTCTCCGTCCTCTCGCCATGATTATGTGGTTGTGGGAAATGGTGTGCCCCTCTCCCCCTTTCATGGGTACTGCTAGTATTTCTATGTTCTCCCTCACTCTGGTTGTTCGTAGTCGTGTTCCGGTTTAGGATGGGTGAGTTTGGGTGACCGTTCCTATGTCTATGCTCATTAGGCCGACCATTTTGTGTTTCGAAGGCTGTCAGCAATTCTATCATATCTGCAAAATCTACTGGCCTCGCAACAATTAACCCTGTTCTCACTGTGTCTGGGAAATGTCTTGTTATGCTGGCAATTAGTTCTGCCTCCGACAAGTTGGGGTCTAATAGCTTTCCTTTGTTGGCTACTTTCATAAAATAATCGACTAACGACAACCCTTTGGTTGGATCGTATCTACCTTGTGCTGATCGCACTTATTTTGTTTTATGGAGGCACCTCCTTTGTTTCGCAACTCTCGCTTTCCCCGCGGGGTTGCGCTAGTGTCTTCCTATGGGTTGCCTCTCGGTCTGACAGTGAAAGGAGAGTTAGTCGGAGTGCTCCTTTCGCGCCGTGCGGGGTAAGTTTGTTTGGCTTTAACTAGGGCTCAGGGTCCACGCGAAACATTTAGGCTTTCAGATAGGCAGAAGACTGCCCGACTCCTCGCTTGAGAGGGAATTGACTGGGGGTTATGCAAATTGCTTTGTTTTTACCTGTATTTCTGTTGTGTTTCGACTTCCATTTCTGTATAAATTATTGATCCATAAAGGTTGTAGTTCTCGGAATTTTTAGTGCTTTCTTCTTTTCAGTCCCCCCCCCCCTTTTCCACGATTGTACCTAAGCCCCTATGGTTCAAAATGGTAGCAGAGCGTGGTTGTCTTATGGTCGAGTGGGGCAGTTAAATTGAGCATTGGGTTATTGTTTTGATTAACCATGTCGAGTGACTTTCAGCTGTTGCGTAAGAACGAAATACTATTTGAGTTGGGGATTCGTGGACGTGATGATTTGTCGTCGGCAGACGTTCCGGCCCTATTAGACGCACTTCGTGGCGTGAAGGATAACGATTATGTTGTGTTGCCGGACAAACATTTATTGGTAACTGAATCACCGTCGTTATGTGAGGCCGCACGGCTGGAATTTGAAGAGTTGTTCTCCGAGTTGAGTAATATCTCGGGGTTTTCGAAAGCGCAGGTGAGGCGTTTGACAGCCAGGATCTTGCATTATGTGCAGCGGATTGAATATTTCCAAAAATATTGTCCTAAGGTTAAGTTCGGGGTTGACTTAGCCGAGCTGAAGGGGCAGTTTAGGAGATATTTAGAAGTGCTTGCTCAGAAAGGGGATCGGGCCGAGTCGACTACTGTCACACCAACTGTGACGTCTCAAATGTCGGCCTTTAAACCGCTAAAGTTACTTCATCCCTTACAACAGTTGGTTGAACCTTATCAAGTCTTTAAGGTTGTTGATGTTCTTACAGCTCTTGAATTTCTGAAGTTCCTGGTAAGAGCTAAGGATTGCGCTGAATTATGCGAAGTTCCCGGTTTGCAGCTGCTTGAAGTAGTGATGTCAAAAGGGGGTGACGCGGTGCGCAGTATAATTGGGCGTATTAAGGGATGTGTTGATCCAGTCTCTGAATTACATGACAGTGTATTGAAGTGTTTCATTCCTCGTCGGGAGCTACATACATTAATTCAAGGTCATTATTTGAAACCCCAGGGATCAGGAGAGCCTTTCTTCGAGTACATTAGCAGGGTTAAGTTGTTTGCGCGTATACTACGGTTGCCAGATAGCGAACGGCAGATCTGTGACGTCATTATTACGGGGTTGACCCCGGAGGTACGTTCTCTTTTGGTATTTAGCTCTTGTCCTGCTACGTTTAAAGATTTAGAGGGGCTATTGCCGATCTTGGCAGAGTATGAGGCGTCAAAGGCGGCACGAAACCGCGAATCATTGCAAGTGCCTCTGCATGGTGTTCGATTTGAGCCGCGGCAGACTAACCGAGGAGATTTGGCTCGAGATAGTTTTCGCTCGCCAGGGTCTTGTTTTAGATGTGGTTCTCCTGAGCATTTGGTTAGACAATGCACGGTGGCCAGGAAGCGTGGTGGCGTTTTACTACCCGTGGGGGTAGATGGTCAAAGGCGCCAAGATTGACAACGAGCTCCTTGCGGAATTTCTGCCTGTTGTCGGATATTCCGTCGGATAATAGCCAAGCCCTTTAATTTGAAGCCGACAGTACAGGTGACTGTTGGGAAACGACAGTTAATCGCTCTCTTGGACTCGGGGAGTTCCTGCTCTTTGGTACACGAGGAGTTTTATTATACCTATCTTGGTAAATTCTCGGCCAAACCGCGACAGTGTAGCGTTGGGTGCGTGTCTGTAAATGGTCATAAATTTCAGGTGAATGCCAAGGTTCTGTTGACCATACGTATTTCGCGTTTTACGTGGAAACACTATTTCTATCTTCTGCCGGACCTGCCATTTTCACTGATTTTAGGCTCGGACTTTATGACTAGAGTCGGCCTAAGGCTTGATTTTCGGGATGGGGAAATCATCTTTGCATTTGCCCCTTCCGAACGAGTTGCATTTCAGTGCGGTCAAGTCATCAACAAACCACCTTTGGAGGAGAGTGGCGGGCTACGTCACCATATATGCGACGTCAGCAATGCTTTCCCCCATTTGACAGAAGAGCAGGGCCGTTCGCTGGAACAACTCTGTGCGAACCATGGGTCATTGTTTGCTGACCGTTTAGGAGTAACAAATTTGGTGGAGTATGATATACAACTAACAGACGACACCCCTGTGAAGTTACCACCCTATCGTGTCACCCCACCTAAAATGGCTATTCTTCGTAAAAAGATCGACGAAATGTTAAGAAAGGGAGTGATCAGGCCGTCCACGTCTACTTATAGTAGTCCAGTATTTCTGGTCCCTAAGGGCGAGGACGATTTCAGGGTAGTGGTGGACTACCGGCACTTGAATAAAAAGATAAAGATCGAGGCCCAACCAATGCCACATCTAAATTCGGCAGCGCATTATTTTGCGGGTGCCAAAGTATTTACTAGTTTGGATTTGAATAGCGCCTACTACCAGGTACCCTTATCGGAGTCGTCTAAGCCACTAACGGCTTTTGCTGTCCCATGGAGGCTTTACGAATTTCAACGAGTACCCTTCGGAATTGCTACTGGAGCTCAGGTGTTGTCGCGGTTATTAGACGAAATATTTTCGGACATCAAGTTTAAATATGTGTATCACTATCTAGATGACGTGGTTGTCTACTCGCCCGACTTTGAAACCCATTGCCAACATTTAGCGGAGGTCTTTGACCGGCTCGAGCGCGCAGGCCTTACCTTGCGCAAAGAGAAGTGTAACTTTGCTGCGGGACAGATTTCTTTCTTAGGTCATATTGTATCTCCGGCTGGGATAACGATTGATCCGGAGCGGACCAAAGTTCTACGTAACTTTCCTCCCCCTAAAACCGTAAAGGCATTGGCCAGGTACGTGGGCATGGTGAACTTTTTCAGCAAGTTTATTCCACATTTTGCAGCGCGGGCGGAACCACTGAACCGTCTTCGGCGGAAGGGAACGCCGTTTAAGTGGGGTGAGGAACAGCAGCAGGCCTTTGAAGACCTTAAACAGGCCATAATGAATCCCCCGGTGTTGGCTTTCCCTGATTTTTCACGTAGATTTATCCTTCAGACCGATGCAAGCAGGGGATCGGTGGCTGCTGTTTTACTCCAGGATTTTCCTATGGGGCGTAGGGTTATTGGGTATAGTTCACGTACCCTTACTCCAGCCGAGCGGAAGTATTCAGTTTACGAACTTGAAACTTTGGCTGTGGTATTTGGCTTAGAAAAATACCGCGAATATCTGGAGCATGTTGAGTTTACTCTTGAGTGCGATAACCAGGCGCTAACGTGGTCGTTGGCCTCACCGCGATCTACAGGCAGGTTAGCGCGTTGGGGCGTACGCATTTCAGCTTTTAAGTTTGTCCCGATACATATACGTAGTTCAGAAAATTGTGTGGCTGATGCCTTAACGAGAGTATTCGAAGAACCGAGAGAATGTAAATGCGGAAAGGAAAATGTTTTAGCCGTCTGTGAATTTCCGGAGTTGTTCGAGGGTTTGCACACACATCAGAGGAAAGATCCGGATCTGCAGGCCCTTATTGATCGGCTTGAGGCTGGCGAGGTTGTTACTCCTTATTGTTTGAAGGAGGGTGTTTTGATGACCCAGGCTACCTTCGACGGCAAGAACAAGGTTGTTTTGCCACGGGCCTTAATTTCCATGGTGTTTGAATATTTCCATTCATCTCCTGTAGGCGGGCATTTGGGAATAGCCAAGACCAAAGACAAGATTCGGGAATATTTTGTGTGGCCGGGCATGAATAAAGAAATTGCTTCCCGAGTTAGACAGTGTCAACTTTGTGCAATGGCGAAACCCGCGCAATGTACAGTATGGAAAGGTTTAGCATCGGAGGTGGCAAGTAGACCCCTGGAAAAATTATTTGTGGATTTTATCGGCCCTTTTCCCCGTTCAGTCCAGGGGAATACGTATGCATTAGTCGTAGTAGATTCGTTTAGTAAGTTTGTATGGATGTCGGCCTTACCGAAAGCGAATACACGAGGGGTAGTCAAGGTTCTCTCTTCAGTATTTGCGGCTTTTGGAGCCCCTCGTTATCTGGTGACAGACAACGCCACGCAATTTACTTCTTTCGCCTTTAGAAATTTCTGTTTTAGTTGGGGCATTAAAACCATAACTACCACCCCTTATTACCCCCGTCCTTCCCATGCCGAAAGATTTAACAGGAACCTCAAATCAGCATTAATAGCCTTTCATCATGATAATCATACTAAGTGGGACACTAATTTGTCTCGGTTGCAGTTGGCGTTTAATTCGGCTCGACACGAATCACATGGCGTTACCCCTCATCAGCTTATGTTAGCCTATATACCTAACTCTCCGCTGTCTAACCTTTGGCGTTTGGACGATTTGCTTCCCCAGAATATTACTCGCGAGGAAATATGTAGAGTATGGAAGGCCGCTTTTCGGAATTTGAAGAAGTCACTTGCCCAGGTAAAGAAGCGGTATGATGAAAATAAACGGCCTTCACCTTATGCCGTTGGCCAGAAAGTACTGTGTAAGCTGTACACTCAATCTTCTAAGCAAAATGCTTATGCAGCGAAGTTGGCTCCTAGATACGTAGGGCCGTACGAGATTATAAGTATCTTCAAAAATGTTTCTGTGCGCTTAAGGGACCTCCGCACGGGCCAAGAAAGGAGAGCTCACGTCTCACAATTGAAACCCTTCCAGTAGTTTGGTATCTGTTTTCCGTATGTGTATGGGTTTCCTTTGTTTACTCCTGTATGTTTATGTTGTGAATAAAGTGTTTTGTTTTGAATGTGGGTGTTTGTTTATGTTGGAGCGTGCCATGTGTGCGCCGGGCTGTATACCTTTACGGCGCCCCTGTAGTTAGTTTCTGCCGGGCGTGTGAGTCGGCATTGTGTAGATTTGTTTTCGTGTGTCTTTGTATGGAAGCGGTGTGAGGTGTTTGGTGTGGTATGTTTGGGGAGTATTTGTGGGATGTTTGCTGCGTGCTTGCGGTGTGTGTCTTGTGTAGTAATTATGTGTATTTCGTGTTTGTACTCTTGTGTTGTCTGGCCAGTAGGGATTTTGTTTTATGCGCATTTATTTATACAAGGCCTTGTTTATTTTGTTTAACTTGTATATATATATTGTTTATATATATATTGTTTATATATATATATATTGTTTAGCTTGTTTTAAATTGTCATTTGGAAGAAATTATATTTAATGTTATTCAAGTTCGTTTAAATTGTTCTTATATTGTTATGTTCATTAAACAGTTTATGGTATGTTATCACGCTTGTTGATTATAAATTGATTCAATTTTTTTTAATTTTCTGCTATTTATGTATTTGATGTCATCCACAGTTCTGTAAAAATACTGTTATTCATTCAGTTTGATCTACCCTGAGATGTTATTTTGGGGCAGCAGCCTATTTGAAGCCTGCGTTTTGTTCCCTTTCTGTTGGGTTTGTTCCGTGTTACAGCCTCGCCAGCTCCTGTTCGTAACCTGTCCAGAAAGCACCTAACCACCGCAGTTTGGCATTGTGTAATGTTAAGCCTGGCTGTTACCATCTATCTGGAGTGTTACTGCAGCAGTAAGGTCCGCAATGGAGATTTCTGGAGGCCAGGGAGGTGACGATGGAATATGAAGGGGCTTGTATGTGGCCCACGTTTTGGGTTTTGGACTTTCTCAACGCCTGATTGCAACGAGAGGGCATCCACAGGCTCAAACCCAGAATTGGTTAATTTCTCTGGAACAACGAGGGATCGGTACGCCCAACGAGCTGTGCATCGTCTCTCCCGTCCTGGGAAAAACAGAATTGTGCTCTCTGATGTGACAGTGGCCAGTGATTTGTAGTGACAGTGTTTGGTGCCAGTGCTTTCACAGTGACCCGTACAATGACCGGGCGGTGTAAGGTGTGTCCTTCCTAATATGATACTTCTCATACAATATCAGTCTGTTCCTTTCCAGAGTGGCGAGTGCGTGTTGTCAGATGGGGGCGGGAGTATTGTGCTGATCGCACTTATTTTGTTTTATGGAGGCACCTCCTTTGTTTCGCAACTCTCGCTTTCCCCGCGGGGTTGCGCTAGTGTCTTCCTATGGGTTGCCTCTCGGTCTGACAGTGAAAGGAGAGTTAGTCGGAGTGCTCCTTTCGCGCCGTGCGGGGTAAGTTTGTTTGGCTTTAACTAGGGCTCAGGGTCCACGCGAAACATTTAGGCTTTCAGATAGGCAGAAGACTGCCCGACTCCTCGCTTGAGAGGGAATTGACTGGGGGTTATGCAAATTGCTTTGTTTTTACCTGTATTTCTGTTGTGTTTCGACTTCCATTTCTGTATAAATTATTGATCCATAAAGGTTGTAGTTCTCGGAATTTTTAGTGCTTTCTTCTTTTCAGTCCCCCCCCCCTTTTCCACGATTGTACCTAAGCCCCTATGGTTCAACCTGTCGCTAGCTCTACCCTAGTTTGGTTTTGTTTAGCTGGGCCCCAATACCTTGATAGGAATAAATTTCTGAATGAGCTATACGACTCATGACCAGCTAGTGTTAACCTGAACCATTCTAATGCCTTGTTTTTTAAGCTTTTCTTAACTATCATCATCCTAAGCTCGTTTGGTATCCTTTTCACTTTAAAATATTCTTCCATCTCTTTAACAAAGAGTTTTGGATCGTCTCCCTTCTCCTCGTCAAATGTAGGTGGTGTGATTTCATGTAATATGCTGTTGGTGTAACATGTGTTATGTGTTGTGTCATTGTTTGGTTGTGAACCTCTTTCTCTGTATGGTGAGTCAACATTTTGTACATTATTCAAATAACTCTTATCTTGTACATTACTTACATCTAAATCATCTCGTCTTTGTAATGCCTTCACAACATCATTTACATTAGCCAAACTTTCTTTCCCTTTTTTCATTTCTTCACAAATTGATTTTAAATCATTCTTTATTTCTAAGTGGCTTTGTTTCATATCATTTATAGCATCCTGTTGTGAAAGCATCACATCATTCATTGTCTTAATTTTAGGAATTACAATTTGTTCTACAGTTTCATTAATAATGTCTTTCTTTACTACCTCAATCTCTTTCCTTAATTCCTCAGTTATTTCTGTTTTTACATTTGTTATCTTACAGCCTACACTTGTATTACATTCTGTTATTTCATCCCTACATCTAGTAATTTCTCCTTCTAACACAATTTTATTCTCTCTCATCTCTGATTCTATCTTTCCCATCCTATCTCCTACAATTTCTATCCTAGCTTCTAAGGCTTCCTTTGTTTCATTTAAGTTTTTATGTACTAATTTTAAATTAGTTTCCATTACTTTCATATTTTCTTTACACTCCTGTCTTCCTAATTCTATTTTCTGTTCTAGGTTCTGTCTACCTAATTCCATTTGCTGTTCTAAGTTCTGTCTACCTAATTCCATTTTCTGTTCTAAGTTCTGTCTACCTAATTCCATTTTCTGTTCTAAGTCTTTTCTCACTTCCTCCATTTTTTGACCTATCTCTTCCTTATTCTGTTCCAGTTTCTGGCCTAAACTTTGTTCTACGTCATGTTTTAATTCTGCCTTATTCTGTTCCATTTTTTGTTCTAGTCTTTCAAACATCATCATCATTAACCTTTGGTCTTTGCTTATTTCCACCTGTTCCTCACTTTCTAATCCTTCCTGATAACTAGGCCTATCTGCCCCTTCCCCCACTCCTGTTTCTATCTCTTTTCGCGACATTTTATTTTCTTTATCCAATTCACTTAAGGTTGAAAGTCCCACTACTTTGCTGCTTCTGAGTATCATATACAATGGAAATAAAATGTATGTAAAAACAAAAATTTTGGATCCTACTTTCTTTTCCGTTGGTTCTTCGTCCAGTTATTTACGTCTCCTGGGCAGTTGGCTTCGCTAGATGATCTCCGGTGTTTTTCCCACGTTGATTATTCATGCATCGATGTTCCGATGGGTCGTTAATATCAAACGATGTTTAATGGCATCTTTTTCCTGCACGATGAGATGGCGTCCTTTTGATGTTTTATCGTACTCGTAATTTTGCATTCCATTCTAAATTCGCGCTCCACGTTGGGTAAGCCATTTTGGTGCGGGTTTTATTAATAAGTCTTTACCTAGCAGCGGGAATATAGCAGCAGGAATAATGTTTTTACTGAAAGATGGAAAGTTTGTTATAGCAGACGCTACTCTTATCTTCAGGGTTGTGGTCACAGAATGGAATGCACAAATCAACGTTCCTTTATCACAACATATTTATTCGTTGATTTACACTTTTATCACTATGTTAATTAGTTAAAAAATTTCAAAATTCGATAGAATCTACACTGGTTAAAAGTTTGGGTGTAATTTACATGTTCACACGCTATCAGCAAAAATATACATCCTTTCACCTTGAGCTCACAGACGCTAATGAAAAAAAAGAGTCCCAGGCGTCTCTATGACGCAACACCGCCATTCTTATGTATTCATCCGCGCAACAGTTCTCATTGGTTGAACTCAAAGTGACGAGAAGACATTGGATCTTGAATATTAAAAAGAAATAAGTCCCTGATACACTCAAATTAAAAGAATTAAAAATTTACACACTCTTACAAAAATATTTACATGAACAACTTTCTATTGATCAATATTCTGTCTCACCCTGAATCCAAGAAAAGCATTTTTTCTTTCTCTACTGGTAAGTAAAAGGAAATATTGTATTCCTCCCAGAAATTCGATGTCGAAATTTCACCGGAAATATGTTTTGACACTCTCTGAATCCAAAAAAGGCATTTTTAGAAAAGGTCTGGTGTGTGTCTGTGGACAGCATAACTCAAACGAATATTTGGTCAAAAACCAAAGTTGGTATTTAAGTTTAATGGCATTCAAGGATGCGACACACAGATTTTGAAGAAAATAACCCCACCCTAAACTACCCTTTACATGGAACATTTCTCAAACATTTTGATTTTCTTGAAAATGGCTATAACGATTTTGATTAAACTGCCATATGTTTGAGATATTATGATGACAAATGAAATGTATATCTTGAATTTTCTGGCTATAACCCCTGTAATCGTATCTACTCTGGACGACTTTTGCATAACTGGTAAACCGTTAGAGATAGACAAAATCATACTGTACAAAAAATGTAGATCTTGCTAAAATACACAATGTATGTCCCAATAAATTTTCTTGTAGAGTGAACCATTTCGGAGATATTCCTCGTTATGTGTGTGAGTTTTGGAAAACTGAAAACTTTCGCGAAATGGATCGTCGTTGTTCATTTTTTATATGTTGAGTGTGCATAGAGAACGAAATCTCAAAGCTTTAAAACATTTGACTATCGCACAAAGCCTACTGTAGTCTAATATTCCCCTTGCACCTACAAGGAAGTAAGCAATACGATAATTTGTACAAATGTTTTATCTTAATACGAAGAATATATAGGAATAAGAGTTTGTAAGAATGGTTAGTACAACAGAAGAGAAAGTCATGTGAGTGCAACACATCAGATTTTTCAAATTGTATTATGTCCTAAAAACAAAATTTTCCAGAAGCTAAATCTGAGTTTTTGCACAGACATTCGTTTTATGTATCCATTTGTAGTGTGCTAATTTTCAGTAAACAGATTTAAAATTAAAAAAATTAGAAAATCAGAGCCTGTGTCCCTTAAGTATAGTTGACGCGATTTTTGCAAATATCGCGAAGATGCATCGAGGAGTACTTGTGGGCTTATTGGAAGCCAATTTGCCCTTTGAAGATATTTCTGGAAGTTACATATTCATATGTGAATAATCAAGATCTATGCACGTAAAACATGACGGCACCGTATGTGCGAAAAGGTAAACAGATGTACACACTTCTTCCTTGCTATGCATACGCCACCTGTGAAGGCCAGTAGACCAGCAGAATGCCTCACAAAGCTGTGGAGATGGCATAAATAGGGTGTACACTTGGACCTTCTGCTGCCAGGAGGTGGTTTGTTTAGTGCTGAACCAGTTACCTCAACTTTCTTAACCCATACTTTTATGAAATGAGTAGACTGGACTGGATCATGAGGTCCTAGATTAAAAGACAACTATATTGCTGTCTAACGGCCACATAACTATCGTGTTTTTATAAAAACGTTTCTCTGAAAAACCACGTTGTTAACTTTTCCACTGATCCATGTCTATTAAATGTCATTGCAATGGTAACAAAATGCGCGCGCAGTTTTCATGAAAACACATAACGTAAAATCACCCATTTCACTGTCGGCCGTCTGTCGCGTCAATGATTCATCACATTTTAAACAGTGATTTTTTTCTTTTGCTCATTAATCCTTAAAAGCTTATTCTTGTTGTCATCCATTTGGAAATTTTTTCAATTTTATAGTTATTATGCTCTCTATATGGCGTGTACTGCCATGGCATACGCGCATGCAGGTCAGGAGTGCCTGAACACCAGCTAAGATATCCTCTCGAATAAATGCAGTGCTACCGTTAAAAGTACATACAATAATGCGAAATCTTAAACTTTTACAAAACATCTTGTCACATAACTCAACCTAAAACCTTCATAAGGATAAATTGCTTGCAAAGTGCAACATATATGGAAGCACAAAGAGAATATGGGAATACAGTAGGCTTTGAGCGATAGTCAAATCTTTTAAAGCTTTGTGATCTCGTTCTCCTTCCACGCTTAACATTTAAAAAAATGAACAACGATGTTCCATTTCCGAAACTGACACAAATAACGAGGAATATCTCCGAAATGGTTCATTCTACAAAAACATGTATTTCGACATAAATTGTGTGTTTTGGCGAGAACTACTTTTTTTTGTATTAATATAATGTTTTGCTTCTGGAGAAGTAGTCCCCGCCCGGAGATTTGAACTGGGGACTATTTTAACTCCGGAATAGTTTACCCCTCGAGTCGTATTTCCAAATTGTACTCGAGATAATTAGCAGTAAAGGTAACCGCTTTTTAGAGAGCACCATATTTGTATGTTTTGGCGGTCACATCGCAACGCCCATAATGTCTGGAGGTCCACATTTGTCGTTGGTTTACGGGTCTCACCGACCTGACCGGGAGAGTAATCAAAATAAATTCACCGACCATCTCCTCTGATCACCAATCAGAGGACGTATATGTAATACGTCATGCCATGACAGGTCAGCATGTTAGGGGTTAAGAGTTTATAGAGAAATTAGAGAAATGAAGAGGTTGGAAAATAGACTCCCTAGCCCTCGGGTACCCTAATAGCATCGGAGTTGGAAGACAACAAGAGATGACCAGTGTAAGGTCATAAGTTGAGATAGAAAAGCTACAGTAAGGGGCAAAACACGAGTAAGAGAAATTTTACACATGCACTAAGACTCAGGAGAGCTTTCTTTCCAAAATTCAAGACATCAAGAAGAATGTACACCTTCCTAATTCAAAGGAAAACTTCATATCTAAAGTCAATACGACACAAACATTAGACATCACATATTATTTACACCTGACAGAAGAAGTTAAGAAAAGTGATACTCCAACTAGTGTTCTAAAATTATTGGCATTAGAGACAATCCATACTAGATTTCCAGAACATGAGTGGCTTCATATTTATACTGATGGATCATTGATATCAAACCAAGATGGAGCAGGTGCTGGAGTCACGTGTCACCTCTTTTCCTATTACAAATTTTTAAGTTATGGAACTACAAACTTTGATGGAGAAATTGAAGCAATTCGAATGGCCCTACAAACTCTTTTGTACAGAATTTCACATATTTCATCAAGCAGGTATTCTCTCAGGTTCCAGGGCATCAATTATAGCAATTACTTCCAAGTTGTCACCAAAAAACCAAACCATTTTCAAAATATTGGAAAATCCTTACCCACCCAAGAGCACTTCAAAACGGGACGTAAAGTGAGGAACAGACCAACCATACTTAATTAAAACTTGCGTTCGTTAGCTTATCATGGCGCAAGTCTCTCAAATAGAACAAGAAACAATTATAGCATTAAAACATACTAAATAAAGTCTTGCAATTAAGCGGAAATGTGGAACTCGAAGTCAGTTTGCATACAGTGCAGTGAACAATAACCTCATATTTTCGCGGAATTTTCTGGGTTTCTGCCCAGTAGCAAAACATCTGAATTCAATTCATGACCAATGTTACTTAAAATAGCTTTTATGGAACGTTAGAATAGTTCATTTTTCTACCGGTAGAAATAAATTACGCGATCAACAAGTGGTACATACTCTCAGCTTTAAATGTGGCTATCTAGTTAACGGTGCATTTAATTTAAAAAACAATTATTAGAAATGTTTGTTTGTTTACATCCATACATATACATAAAAATTTCCGTAAGTAGTTAAGTCTCGCAAAAGCTCGAAAATGGCTCCACCGATTTGAATAATCTATTTGTCGTTTTGTTTACCTCAGTACTGGAATGGTTTAGAAAAAAGAACATTAGTAAAAACCTAAAGGAACAACCCAAACATTGAAAAAATCGAAATTGGTAATGCTGTATGGGAATTGCCACATTGGATTAACTTGGCGTTTGTGGCGGACCTATCGCTCTGTTACATTTAAAATCGTCTTTTCGTTAAAAAAAAGACGTAGTGAATTTTGAGAATGGATTTGGTTAAATCGAATTTAATTACATTTTGTGAACGTCCATTTTTATCAGCCAATCTATTAACGCAAATTGACTTTACGGACATAGAAATAAACAAAAAATGCATTCAATTTTGTTTTAGCGAGACTCAAGGAATTAGGGCAGGCTTGGGCATCATCATAAAATGTATTTTGGCGAAACTCGAGGAATTAGTTTGAGGATTTAAATATGCTAAAGTCCTCAAGATAAGTTCAATAAACTTAAATGACACGGAAAACAATTCCGTGTCGTTTAGTGTTCATCACAATGCAAGGCAGAGGACGAGCTGAAACATTATTTTAAATATATGGCGTTTGTGGCCAACCTATTTTTTGACAGCTGAGTCTATCACATATGAAATGGATTTTGAGAATAGAATTTGTTTAATCAAATTTAATTACATTTTGTGAACATTCATTTTGATCAGTCATTCCATTAAGGTAGATTTAGTTTGCGGGCTTAGAGATAAACAAAAAGATCAAAGCTTTGCATTGAATGTTAGCTGTCTTTATCTTTCATGTAAATAAAATACATTAAACTCATTTGAATTACAAACAAGTTTCATTTAACAACCAAGCAACACTCAAACCCTACACGATGCGTCTAATATCATCAATGTCAATAAGCTGGAAAGGTTTATTAGAATATCAGTTATGCCAAATCAATTTTAGGAGTGAAGTTCACCGGGTTATCTGGTTTATTATACATACATATAATATGTGATGCAATGTGATACTGATATATTATTATATAACTCAGCAAGGATGCTGGGATGCAATACGTCTACATAAGATTCTCCTAAATCACAATGGCGGCACCAGATCTGTTGTTCTGAATGATACCTCATAAACAAAAGAAATTGGATTAAGAAGGCCTTGCATATATTGTTCTTAAAATTAAAGTACATATAGGAGGTAAAGTACGGAGTTTGTTTTATTATACTTTACAACACAAAAATTTAATATCGTTGCTCACTCCTCATCGCTTAGGAAAAACAGATCTTGAGGAAAATGGAAGAAACACAAGCAAACCAGAGTAATAGATCTCGTAATCCCAATATTGCCACCGGAGTCGAAAATACCGTAAGTACATTAACCACATAACCTCTTAACATTTTAGGAATGTTGACTTCAATCCGTAAATGACATCAAATAACATTCATGTAGCAAAATTTCTAGCCGGTACCACTAAATAAGCGGATCGAATCCTGTGATTGAGCTTAGTTGGAGTCCGCGTTTCCATGCGGTATTCAGTTGGCCGTATAGCAATACTACCAGAAACTCTGGACGATTTTGCTCCTAAAGTATTCTCCATTAAAAAATGTAGAATTTATGTGAAAAAATATATTTTACTTTCTCTGCTACGATATTAGAGTAAGAAGGGGAAGTTTTGTATTAAACCCAAAAATTCTATACCAAAATTTTGTGGTTCCCTGAATAAAACAAAGAAAAAAGAGATCCTTTTTATCTCTACTACGTATAGTAAGTAAGGGAAGTATCGTATCCATTCCAAACTTTTGGTTCACCGAAAGTATGTTTTGATGTCCCCTGAATCCAAGAAAAGCATTTTTTCTTTCTCTACTGGTAAGTAAAAGGAAATATTGTATTCCTCCCAGAAATTCGATGTCGAAATTTCACCGGAAATATGTTTTGACACTCTCTGAATCCAAAAAAGGCATTTTTAGAAAAAGGTCTGCGCGCGCGCGTGCGTGTGTGTGTGTGTGTTAGTGTATGTGTTTGTGTACCTCTTGACAGCATAACTCAAAAACGAAAAGTCGGTTAAAAACGAAAGTTGGTATATAAGTTTAATGTCTTTCAAGGATGCGACACAAAGATTTTGAAGGAAATAGGCCCACCCTAAACTACCCTTTACATGGAAATTTTTTCGAAAATTTTACTTTTCCTGAAAATGACTAACAATTTTGATTAAAATACCATATGCTTAAAGTACATATTTGTATGACAAATGAAATGTATATTTTGAATTTTATGGTTATAGCCTATGTAGTTCTGTTTACCCTGGATGACTTTTGAATAACTGTAAACCGTAAGAGACAAAATCTTACTATATAAAAATGTAAATCTCGCTAAAATACACAATTTATGTTGGAATAAATTTTCTTGTAAGGTGAACCATTTAGTAGATATTCCTTGTGATGTGTGTGAGTTTTGGAAAACTTAAAACTTTCGTGAAATGGAACATCGTTGTTCATTTTGTTCTGTATATTACGCGTGCAAAGAGAACGGAATCTCAAAGCTTTAAAAGATTTGACTATCGCACAAAGCCTACTGTATTCTAATATTTCCCTTGTACCTACAAGGAAATAAGCAATAAGATAATTTGTACAAATGTTTATTTCAACTAACACGAAGGAGGTATAGGAATAAAGGTTTGTAAGAATAGTTAGTAGAAGAGTAGCGAAAGTCATGTGAGTGTAACACATCAGATTTCTAGAAGAAGGTCTGTGTGTGCGTGTCTGTGAATAGCATAATTTGAAAACGGAATGTCTGTTAAAAACCACAGTTCGTATTTAAGTTTAATATACTTTAAGAATGAGACACGAAAATTTTAGAGACAATTCTTCCTCTCTAAACTACCCTTTACATGAAAAAGATCGAAAAATTTTATTTCCTTAAAAATGACTCACGATTTTGATTAAAAAGCCGTATGTTTGAGATATTCTTATGGCAAATAATATGTATATTTTGAAGATTCTGACTACTGCCTGTATAGTCATGTTCATAAATTTTGCAAAGTTGGTAAGAGACAGACCAAATGTTACTAAACAAAAAATCTGATGTGTTGTATTCACATCATTTTCTCTACTCTTCTACTACCCTTTCTTACAAACTCTTATTGCTGTACCTTCTACGTGTTGAGATAATCTTTTGCTATTGCTCGTTTACTTGTACGTGCAACGGGAATATGGGTATACAGTAGGCTTTGAGCGACTGTCAAGTCTTTTAAACCTTCTAAACTCCGTTCTCTTTGCACGGTTCACATATAAAAAATGAATACCAATGTTTCATTTGACAGAAGTATAAGTTCTCCAAAACTTACACGAATAACGGGGAATATCTCCGAAATGGTTCACTCTAAAAATTTATCTTGTCATAAATTGTGTGTTTTAGCAAGATCTACATTTTCTGTATAGTAAGATCTTTTACGGTTTACCAATTATACAAAAGTCATCCAGAGAAAATGGGACTTCATGAGCTATACCCAAACAATTCAAGATATACGTTTCATTTGTCATAAAAATACCTCAAATATATGGCATTATAATCAAAATCGTTAGAGCCATTTTTAAGAAAATTACCTAACCAATACTTTTTTGTGAAGTAAACCGTTTCTCAGAAATTCGTTGTTTTTTCAATTTGCAATACTCATACTTATCTCAAATGGGAAGTGGTTATTCGATTTGTTACGTCGTTGACATGCATAGCCACCACACAGTGACGTCGGTGTTGGATAGAAGCTGCCCTGCTTATTCCAAGGTCACGGATTCAAATCCGGCGCAGACCGATGGTTTTTAAGTATGCTTCAAAATGACAGCCTCATGCCAGTAAATTTAGTGTATGTAAAGGAACTCCTACAGGACAAAATTCCGGCACACAGCGACGTTGATGTGATTCTGGCAATTAAAAGCGTCGTTAAACAACAAATTAATTAATGAAATATTGACCGGTGTTTAAAGGATTTGATTGTAACCTAGGTCTACTATGTATTTTCTTTCTCACTGTCCTTGTAAGAAAACATGTAAAATATAATATTTACAAACGTTTATGTCGATTAATATGAAGTAGATAGAGGAGAAGCGTTTTAAATGACAGTAAGTGAAGTATAAGAGTAAGAGAGTAAGTCACACCAATTTGTACCTATAACTTCTAAAAGCTATATTCACAGGAGGTCACTTTTTTATGTATTCCATGTTTACGTTTATAAAAATAAGCTTCATGACAGATTGGCACTCGTTTCAATCTAAACGTGGCTTCATTTAAACACACAATATGGATCAAATAAATGTTTTACGACCTTAATTAGTTTGAAAAATTCCTTGCCTGTGATTTTTAAGTCATATATCATATATCAATCAGTCTGATCAGTTCTTATTTTGAGTGTGTGTGTGTTTCATCGCGACATGAAGGATGATAGCGAATCAGCTAATGAGTGTTGTATCGTCATAGTGTTTGAGAGACACAGAAAGTGAAGAAGGGCAGCGAAAGGAGTGAATCAAAGTTATGAGAAGAAAATAGTTGTGAGTTTTAACATCACAAAAGTCTCTCTTTACGTCAGTAAAAGAGAACTGTGTATTTGTGTTAACATTTTTGAAGAAAAAGCATGAGAAAAAAATAATTGGGTTGGACTTGTGTCATTTTGTCACACTGGTGTCAGGAGTCAGTCAGTCCGTGGGAATTGTCAATTTGTTACAATATTTAACCAACTTTTCGTTGTAGAGTTATGCTGTCCACAACCACCCCTCCCCCACAGAGTGTTTCCTAAAACGACTAATTTTTTAGATTTTTTGTTCTAAAAGTCTTAAAAAACTGGCATTTTAAATTTTCCTATTTTCTTAATGTATATAATATGTGTGTGTGTTATCTCACTTGTTAACAGGCCTCACAAGCTATTCGCCAACCAACTAGAGACGCCCTCACCACAGAGTTTATGTACCTCAGCTCGGCTATCAGAACGCTAGCCCCAGCGCTGTCCAAGCAAGCAGATCGAGAACGAGTCATGCCTTGGCTGAGAAAGCTCTTCGGTCCAGAGTACCACGCGGAACGCTTTCGAGAAAAGCGGAACAAGTAAGACACTCGTACTTCTCAAGTAGTTTAGAAACAAACGTAGATTTACGAAGGGTTGTTCGCGATCTATAGTAACAAGTTCAGACATGTACACTAGCTCCACGGTGAAACGTACAAAATCAAATGCTCTCATTCCTGGCGCATCAAATGGCGCCGAAAATAGAACTCTTGAAAGGGTACATCACTAATCTTTCATATACAAAATACTCGTATTCCGAGATTATTAAGCAGTTCAAGAGGCACAGGTTTACTGTATCCAAGAAAGAGATCTCATGTGATAAAGTTGGGTGAGACTTACTCAAAAAGGCAAGAGACAGACAAATACATGACCAGCCGCCATTCACACTCCGGAGATATTCCTGGATCAAATACTGCAACTCAGAGGGCCATTGTATGTAAATTAGGAATCTGTTACTATCATGAACACCATAATCAACCGGTATTTGAATCTAGAAGAGTGCCATAAGACTAGGGTATACAAGCTGCTGCCTGATGAAACCGAAATTCTAATGTCAATATATATTTGATAATGGAAAGAAACAAAAGGAGATTCTAGTGAATAGTTAAGGGGAAGACGTAATAAAGCTGAATAGATTAAAGTCTCAAGAATGGAAGCCTAGGCAGATTTAAATGAGTGATAAGTAGGGCCCGGATTCTTAGTTTTTTAACTATTTTATTCCTTGATAGTTAACTGCAGTGGTTTAATTTAATTATCTGTTTCATGATCATCGAAGCCAAATGTTTGAATCTTATAAAACCTAAAAAAGGCTAAATGAGGCTTTAAAACCCAAAAGAGGCTAAATCTTCTATTCATTTTAAAATGAAAACAAACAACTTTATTTTAAACTGGGAAAATGAAATGTTTATGATATTATGAATGGACTTTGACTGTTACATCTTTGCTACGTCTTTTCGCTTATGTATGCTTATAGGAGTAATGAGAACAATGCAAGAGGCAACTGACTTGTATTTAGCTGTGTGGGACCAAGTTCTGTATTGTTGCAAGCAAGGAATGCGGGGTCGTTAGAAGTCAATTTTCCTTAGATTAGGCAGGTAATTTAAGGAGCTAGTGTCATGCCTAAAGTCAGCTCATCTCAAAGGTGGTTGATTCGCCAGTGGATAGGTAACGATCCGAACTTCACCATAGATGGCAAAGTAATATTTTGCCAAATCTGCCAAAAGCGAAATAAACCATGCCCACAGACAATAAAGCTTGAACAAATATGAATACCTTCTATACTGCACAGATAAAGTTGCATTAAGCGGCTAGGTGCTGTGCAGATAAACATACCTTACAGGAGAACCTGTACGACCTGTTCTCGAATGCTGGAATGCAAGTAAGGATTAAACACCTGTTATAATTCACATAGCGTATAAACTATAATTTTATTTACGTATTTTCCTGGTGCCCTCTGGCCAAAAATCGCATTTTGAGGTGCACAAAGGATCTACAGGACATATCAGCAACATTGCTATAAAAAGAGGACAATTAATAATAATATTAATAAACATTAATAATATAAAAACTAATTCAGGAGGTTAAAGAACTAAAGAAAACTTTTTTAAGATACAAAAATAACTAAAAAGTCAATTTTAAGAACCTAAAAATCCGGGCCCTGGTGATAAGGTTAAAATTGTTGTTTGTACTAAGCCATTTTGATTCCGCGGGCTGATTCCTATCTTACCATGACGTGCTCTAAAGTTAGCCAATGGAAATCGCTTCCTTCGTGTTGCTCGCGCAAAAACAAATGCAACGCGACACACTCGTCTCGAATCGAGTCGAGATAACGCACGTGCAACTTGGGAGTTGTACGTAAGCTAGCCCGTATACATAATTCGGCGGTTGCTAAAGGGTGACAAAGTTAAAGTGTTATAACGTTGTAGTTGAAGTTACAAAGTTACATTCTATTTAAATATCGTCGGCAGTTCTCTACAAATCTGGAAATTTACAAATAAAGTGATACGTTGGTTGATTCTTCGTTTGGTTCCATTCCTACCATAACTCACGCACACTCTGTAGATTAGGAGCTCTTGCTAGAGCTAGTCCGGACACCAAACACGAGATCTTATAGGTCTTAAAGGCGACGTCTTCGACGGAGAGGAACGTTTGCGTTAAATGGCGAACCAACGTGTAGCACGATAAGACGACGAGGATTGGGACAACCGTATTCGAGAAGAAGAGGACCAGATAAGGATTGAGCCAACAAGATTCGAGAAGAAGAGAATCAACAGAGACTGCGGAAGTACCTAATGGACCAGTAACATCAGAGACGGTGCCAACATCAGTGTGCAGCATCAATAATAAGGTACTGAATGTTAAACCAGTTTATCAGTGATATTTAAGTAGATGATTCTTAGAAACGGCAAAATGTTGGAACAGTCTGTAGTAGATAGTAAAATTCAGAAGATAGAAGTTGTAAATTGGGAAACTGTAGATGTAGTAGCAAATGTAGGGGGAAATGTAAATGTATCAGATCAAAGAGAGCAAACTAAGGGAAAGTCATTCTGGCACTGAATGTCAAACACCACTTGTAATTACAGAAAGTAACATGCTAGGGCAGATAATGGCAATGCTCAATAACATGGAAAGTAACAATAAAAGTTTAACTGAGAAATTGGAAAATAGTTTAACTGAGGTTAGGAAGGAAATGGAAACAAACAATAAAAGTTTAACTGAGGCTAGCGTGAAAATGGAAACTAACAATAAAACTTTAAATGAGAAATTGGAGAAATTGGAAAATAACAATAAATGTTTGACTGAACAGCTAGAAATGACCACCCAAAGTTTAACCGAAAAGATAGAGAAAGAGATAGAGAGTAGTAGCAAAGTGTTCACAGAGAAATTGGAGAGTAATAATCGAGGCTTGACAGAATTAGCACAGAGAACAGAAAACCAGCAACATGTGATAGAAAATTTTCAGGGGGAAATTAGAAGTGAAGTGGATTAGTTAAGAATTGAGGTTAGGGAGAACAGAAGTCAGATTGCGGGTGAGATAGAAAATGTAAAGAAAGAAATTAATCAAGAATTTGTTCGATTTGTTGAGAAATCTGAGAGAGAGAATAGTAAGCTTAGGGGAGAAGTAGGGCAGATATTGAATAATGAGAGAGAAACAACCTGCAAAGAATTGGAAGACAGTAAGGTTAGGTTACAGAATGCAGAAAGGGAAGGTAGGAGGTTAACTGTAAATGTGGAAGATTTAAATGAGCATGTAAAGGAAGTGGTTACGAAAATCCAGGGTGTAAAGCAAGCACTTGAAAATTTAAAATTAAATGATAGTCGTGCTAATTCTGCCTGTCCTAGTGTAAGCGCAACTCCTAGTGTAAGTAATAATCATAGTATAAGTACAAATCATCGAAACGAGGCGTTGTAAAGTGCAAACGCTGACATTCTGATAACCAATGTGAGTACTAGTACTTCAAATAATGTACCCTGTACTAACAAAAGTGGCAATCCACAAATTCAATGACCTAACCATCTAATACAGGAAATAACACCACCAATATTTGAACATGAGGAATCTGATGATCCAAAAGCTTTTCTAGCCGATATTCATGAGTACTTTTGCATCAAAAACATACCCGAGGAGTATAAAATGACTATAATTAGGAATTGTTTCAAGGGTAATGCAGCTAATTGGCTCGAACTTTCGGTAGGGACAGATAATAACTACGGGACCTTTGTAGATTTGTTTTTAAATCGATACTGGGGTGCCGGTAGGCAAGCCAGTATTCGACTGGAATTAAGTAATGGCAAATACGATCCCAAGAAAAACCAGTCAATGGTAAATTATTTTATGAATGTTGCTCGCAAGTCTAAGATGTTGGACCCCCCCCCCCCATGAGAGAAACAGAACTAATTAATCTAATCACTACGCACTTTCCTGAAACTATCCAACATTATTTAATAATAGCAAAACCCACAACCATTGCAGCCATGATAGATCTATTAATAGCTTTAGAGGGAAAGAAAGCCAAACAGGAGATCGAACAAAGCAAAAATCAAAATCGAAGTGAAAGAGGTTTCCAAAATTTTTTCGGGCAGGGGGAAACCCCAAACTCGAATCAGAATTACGAGATTCGAGAGAGATATCGTGGTCCCATATCCAGAAATGATAATTTATGGGAAAACCAGAATAGAACTCAATATGAAAACAATTTTAGGGGTAGACAACATGATCAAAGAGGACGTAATGTGCGAGTTAATTACTTCCGTGCCCACAGATGTTACCGAGACAACAGGGGGCAAAGATTCCAAGGACACTATGCGGGAAATAGAAATTGGGAAAATAGTCAACACCGTTATCGACCCAGTTCCCCTAGGTACGATGATAGACCTAGATCAGGTCGAAATTCTCCTCAGTTTGATGAGCGTGCCGATGCAATAAATATCACAAAACAGATGGTAGGGAATTCTCAAAACAAGGAAAATCTAAGAGTAAACAATAGAGATAATGGTTAGATCATTGATAATTGTGTTGCCAAGAACGAGAAAATGTATAAATATTGTAAATATAGTTAAGTTAGCATAATAGTGACTGAGTGAAAGTGTTGTGCAAACCAAGAAGAGAGAGGATCAAGAAACTAATAAATACCAAAACAAGGAACTTTTGTAAAATTATGTAACTTCCGAAGATGGAAAAAAAATGTAACTAATAGGGTTTTAAGTAAAATTTAATCTTGTTTGGAATGCATGTTTTAAAATGTTTGTGAAAAAAATATATGTGGATGGAGAATTGCCGACTACGAGAATAGGTATTCACTAAAATTAATCATTCGGGCAGAGCATAAACATTAACCTATTATGTAATAATAAAATAATGTTTATGGGGGCATTTGAAACCGAAATTATAACGTCAATATATATTTGATAATGGAAAGAAACAAAAGGAGATTCTAGTCAATAGTTAAGGGGAAGACGTAATAAAGCTGAATAGATTAAAGTCTCAAGAATGGAAGCCTAGGCAGATTTAAATGAGTGATAAGGTTACAATTGTTGTTTGTTCTAAGCCATAGTGATTCCGCGGGCTGATTCCTATTTTACCATGACGTGCTCTAAAGTTAGCCAATGGAAATCGCTTCCTTCGTGTTACTCGCGCAAAACAAATGCAACGCGGCACACTCGTCTCGAACCGAGTCGAGATAACGCACGTGCAACTTGGGAGTTGTACGTAAGGTAGCCCGTATACATAATTCGGCGGTTGCTAAAGGGTGACAAAGTTAAAGTGTTATAACGTTGTAGTTGAAGTTACAAAGTTACATTCTATTTAAATATCGTCGGCAGTTCTCTACAAATCTGGAAATTTACAAATAAAGTGATACGTTGGTTGATTCTTCGTTTGGTTCCATTCCTACCATAACTCACGCACACTCTGTAGATTAGGAGCTCTTGCTAGAGCTAGTCCGGACACCAAACACGAGATCTTATAGGTCTTAAAGGCGACCTCTTCGACGGAGAGGAACGTTTGCGTTACTGAACACATTGCAGAATGCGCCACTGACAGGAAAAAGGTGTATGAACGGTACCTAGGTGGTGAAAAGTGGAAGTTTGAGCCATTTGTTTCTCTAAACGATAGGAATGATTTCCAGGGTGTTTTTTAGACCTAGGGGAGAAAATAAGTTGAAAGTTGATATATGGAAACACCGGAAAGTGTTTCCCAAGCGTTTCACGGCACATCAAGTACAGGTGTAATGGCAAATTAGTCATTCGCCATGTACCTATGAATGTGAGAATCAACTTACCAGACTAACATCCTGACATCAATTTTAGATGCAGAAACCCTGCTCTTAATTGCGCAGACATAAATAAAGTGCGCTTGCCTCTGGATAAGCAATCAAGCCATACATCTCGTTTCAATTAACAAATTCTTAGAAAATATGTAGAGAAAAATGGAAATACATTCCATACCTTTCAGTGTCATCCTAGTCAAGTAAGCTGATGGATTACTGTGCGTTTGGGTTACTGAAAAGGGTCCTTGAAAGCAGACGACCTCAAACTGTTAACTGTCTTTGGAAAGCCTCCCAGGAGGAATTATATAAACTGGTCCTCCCTTTACTTCGAAATAGTTTACTACAGTGAAAGCTGCACTGCAAAGCAATAGACCGCCAGATTGTACATCACTGCTTTTAGAGGCGTGGTTTTTCATAATGTACGGGTTGTATTAATAGATCGCAAACAACCCTCTGTAGTAATTATTTCATATCTTTGGTCAGTTATCCCACTTTTCAAAGAGTAGCTCCTGATATGGTTTTTAGATTAATGTCTATATGGTAGTTTCTTCTTATCTAATAAGCTTTTGACCCTCTTTTATTGAATTTACCATGTTGTATAATAATGTAATAATTAAAATAGCTGCTTGACGCAAATGTTCCTCTAAGTCGAAGACGTCGTCTTTAAGATCTAAAAGATCTCGTCGCCAGGATATCTCCCATCCTGTGTTTGGTACCCTGACTAGCTCTAACAAGAGGTCCTAATCTGCAAGCTATATGTGAGTTGTGGTAGGAATGGAACCAAACGAAGAATTAACCAACATTTGACTTTATTTATAAATTCCAGATTTGTAGAGAACTGCCGACGATATCTAAATAGAATGTAACTTTGTAACTTCAACTCAATTTTATAATACTTTAACTTTGTCACCCTTTGGCAACCACCGAAAAATGTATACGCGCCAGCTTACGTACAAATCACAAATTGCACGTGCGCTCTCTGCTCGATTCAAGACGAATGAGTGTTGCGTTGCATATGTTTTGCGTGGGGACACGAAGAAAGCGATTTCCATTGGTCAACTTTAGAGCACGTCATGACAAGATACGAATCAGCCCGCGGAATCGTTCGGGCTTTGCACGTACAACAATTGTAACCTTATCACTCATTTAAATCTGCCTAGGCTTCCATTCTTGAGACTTTAATCTATTCAGCTTTTACGTCTTCCCTTTAACTATCGATTAGAATCTCCTTTTGTTTCTTTCTGTTGTCATTACATATATTCACATTATAATTGCGGTTTCGTGCTTCATTCGTGTAGTACAAAAATCTCAACTAACACGAAGAAGATAGAGGAATAAGGCGCCTTTATTTGCTCGCCGGACTACTATTTGGTGTGGAGTAGCATACCCTGACAATCCTTTGCTTTGCCTCGCCCGGCGTCACAGTACTAAATAATTGATAATAACTAATGTAGCTGGGCTACTAAGCCTAGTAATATCTGAATCACACTGTCAGCTGAATCGTGCAGAACCAGAGCAGAACAAATCCGCGTGAGCTTGCTTGCTACAGCAGCAGTAGCGTAGAATCGCGTCCACACCCCCAGTGATAAAACATCGCGCACCTGGTTCTTGGTTCATTGGCTCTCACTGTAGTATCACCAGTTGAAGGGAACTTGAACAGCAGCTGGCACCATATCCATTGCTTGCATAAACCCAATTCTTTGCTTATTATAGGTACCTGCTGCACTTGACTATCACTCTGATGAGCGACGGATTGCAGGGGATATTTCTAAAACCGCCACCTTCCGGTGCGTTGCCAGATATAGATGTACTTCTGAATGAATATGAACAGTCGCCGAAAGAATGGGAACAGGACAAGACTTGGGAAGAGATACGCACCGACATGGAAGATGTGCCACTTCTGTCGCCAACGGCATGCAAGTAAGGACCTCAAATTTCACATTTCATTTGTATGCAAACGTGGGGACTAATGTCAAATTAAGGCTTATTTATCAATAAATTCGAACTACGAAAATTGTTCGATAGTTTATTCAGGTGTACAAACGTTACAGTACTCTTATAACAGCTATTAATATTTTTAAAACGTCTGTTTTACCATAGGATACCTTAAAAGACATAACTCGTCACAGAACCCCGCTGCCAGTACATTTAGAAAACGTGTAGGTTGTTCAGGAGTCAAATTTTTATTTTCTCTAATACGTATAGCAAAGTAGAGGAAGTATTGTAAAATTAGATGTCTATAGGAAGGCACAACGGACTTTTATGGACCAAATGTGTGCATTTTCAAATACGACTAAGATAAAGAATGAACATGTATTTCGGTGTAAAACGTGTCGAAAAATACTATGGTGTGCACAATAAATCTTTTATATAATTGTATATTTTTTAAAATAATAAAATCGAACATTTTGTTGAAAGCAGATTTCTTAACATCTTTCTCGCTCCGAACGTCTAAACATGGTCTTAAACCGAAATAATTACAATGAAAAAATATCTGGATTATTCGCTTGCTTTTATAGACCACTTTGCTATTTAGATTACATCAACATGTCTAAGCATTTTTTTTAAAAATAAAGTTTAAAACAAAGTGTTAAGATTCTTCGTTTATACAATGGAAAATGTCCCTGGCTAATTCTCGTTCTATAAGTCTACGTAAAAACTTCCAGCGACAAAATTGCCAAGGAAATAACGAAATAATTTTTATATACATATAGAACGTCTCCACTAACAAGGTATCCATGGATCACCATTTAAAGGCAAATGTTTGCAGCGCGCAACGCATACGGCCAACACGGTCGTTGTCTTGGAGATGATGAGAACCAGAATTGGTGCGACAGTTGAAGGGCCGATAAGGAATTCTACTTCAGCACAGCTTTTCAACAGGTTTCGGCATTTGATAATCGTGTGCATTGCAGTTAAGTGATCAGTGTGCAATAGATCCCAGAAAAAAGGGCGAAATTGTTGAAAGTGGCGAGCGAAAAACAATTATTCTTAGAGTGTATGTTTATTTAAAGAAAAAGAACCCCGGACACAGTGACTCGTTTATTATTAATGAACTTCATAAGGCGACTGGTGTAAGTAGGCGTGCATTTTTACTTTCTCTACTGGTAAGTAGGGGAAGTATTGTATTCCACCCAAAAATTCGATGCCGAGATTTCACCGGAAATACATGTTTTGAGGCCCCCTGAATCCAAAAAAAATCATTTTTAGAAAAAGGTCCGTGTGTGTGTCTGTGTCAGTCTGTCAGTCTGTCAGCCTGTTGACAGCATAACTCAAAAACGAAAAGTCGGTTAAAAACCAAAGTTGGTATTTGAGTTTAATGTCTTTCAAGGATGTGACACGAAGATTTTGAAGAAAATAGCCCCACCCTAAACTACCCTTTACATGGAACATTTTTCGAAAATTTTGATTTTCTTGAAAATGGCTCTAACGATTTTGATTAAAATGTCATATGTTTGAGATATTTTGATGACAAATGAAATGTATATCTTGAATTTTCTGGCCATAGTCCCTGTAGTCGTATTTACTCTGGACGACTTTTGCATAACTGGTAAACCGTTAGAGATAGACCAAATTATACTATACAAAAAAATGTAGATCTTGCTAAAATACACAATTTATGTCCCGATAAATTTTCTTGTACGGTGAACCATTTCGGAGATATTCCTCGAACATAGGGCATTTTAATCAAAATCGTTAGAGCCGTTTTCCAGAAAATCAAAATTTTCGAAAAATGTTCCATGTAAAGGGTAGTTTAGAGTGAGGCTATTTTCTTCAAAATCTTCGTGTCGCATCCTCGAAAGACATTAAACTCAAATACCAACTTTGGTTTTTAACCGACTTTTCGTTTTGGACATGCTGTCCATAGACACATAGACTGACAGACACAGACTGACACACAGACACACACGGACCTTCTTCTAAAAATGCTTTGTTTGAATTCAGGAAGTCTCAAAGCATATATTTCCGGTGAAATCTCGAAATTGAATTCTGGGGTGGAATACAATACTTCCCCTACTTACCAGTAGAGAAAGTAAAAACAACTAACACAGACATGGCTGTATAATAAGGTAGCAATTATAAAATTATCTGCACGTATACTCCTAACCTTCTGTATGTATATTTATGACATGTGAGGGGTTGCAACTGTTTTTAAAATGTCTGTGTTATTGTTTGGCTATCTTAAGAGCTTATAAACGTTTATGTTATAGGTTACATAAACTGACTCCGTGCCCTGACCTAGGCTTGAGGGCAAACACTCTGTTGGACAACATGTTCCGGTACCTTCTTTATCTGCTGAGGCCCTGTGCAGCGCTGTTCACCTGCCCAGTGAATAAGACTAAAGTAACTGCCTGGATGCAGCATCTGTGTAGCATAGGCCCCGAAGCATGTCCTTATATGAAAGGCGTACGCAATGACTACATGCTAGCCATGTATGCGTAAGTTGCTCTTATATTTAAAGCATTCTCTTACGAGTAGACTAGCGATGTCATCTTGTCACTTTACTCCCTCTACTTCGTTTTGACCATGAGACAGTTCCCCTTCACTGTTCAGGTAACCAAGCATGAGAGATCTTTTGTTTTTTGAGTCCCATAAATGCGTCATAGCTCGACGAACTGATTTTTCGTGACAAAGTCTAGCAACTCTTCTTCCCCTTGTCGCTTTATTTCTCTTCTCAAACTGAAGCACAGAAAGACAGTTTTATCGTTAACAAAGTCTACAGTTCATCATGACCTTGCAACTCTCAGTTGCTCTTTCCAATGTAACCTTGATGCGCACTTTAGTGTCTTTCTCTGCCTCACAAACTGCTTCCGACTATCACACTAAAACTGCTTCACACAGGAAACTTCGACGCGACAACTATATTTGGTTATACACACATTCTCCATTTTAAAATAATTAGCGTCTTCTACTAATGACTCCTAAGTGCCTGTAATGGTGCACCAGAGTAGTGTAGCATTATTCAATCTAGGACCTCGAGAGATTCTCTGCTTTACTTTCGCCCCAAACATGTTCAATTGGGTTGAGAGGCTACGCAGTGATTGATGACCTCTTTCGGTACTGAATGGAACTAAACATAAGTGTGTGACCGACACAGAAACAAATACAATGATACAAGAATCGAGCTTGTCACCAGTAGTTGAAAGAGTTGGCTATTACATACTTACGTACATACAGGATGGAAGTGAAATGATCCGCCAGACTTTAACAGCAAATTTCTCATGTTGTGAGTAACAAAAAAGTCTAGTACCAAAATGTTGAAAAGTTTTTAGTTTTATAGACAAAAATATTTTTATCAAAAAAATTTATCATCACCTGGCTGAATTATTTTTGATTGAAGGTTCTTGATTTATGGCTATATTCAAGAAAAAAATTGAATAAATGACAATTTTTTCCTTTGGCGTATTTCAATAGATTCAGCGATTTTTGTGTAAATTAAATTTAAAATATCCCACAATTTGTTGCCTTTTTGTTGCAATAAATTATGAGTTTTTTAAATTTAATTTACACAAAAACCATTGAACCTAGTGAGGCCACTCTCTATGTAAAATAAACGGTCACACCTAATAAAATACGTCCAGTCAGTAAAACAGTTTGTATTGTTATGGTTGAGGTAAGATTAAGCAGAGTGCAGTAAGTGTAATATGTGGTCAGACACTTAAAACTTAAAGCTATTTTTATTCGTTTTTATTGTAGGTGATTTGATCTTCAAAACACTCCATCTACTGCAATTTTTAATACATTTCTTTGAAATTGTGTACACATGTTCTTAGATAAATCTTGTTATTTTAAATGCCCTAGATAGCAGTTTATTTGCTATTGACGTTCGATTTTGAAAATTATCAATAATATGAAGAAAAATGACCTCGATTTAGTCAATTATTTCTCCAAAATCATTTGATATAGCCAAATACAGAAACCAGGTTATGTAGATGTAATCAAGTGAAACCACTTAGCTAAAGTTTACTTTATATATAAAAATTAATATTTAAATGAGGCATTTATTATACTGCACTAAAATTACACTAAAAAACAATAACAATTTAAAGGAAAAAAGTTATTGTACATAGAAAAATGAAATTTGCTAGACCTACTGGATAGGCCTTGGCACACATGCATACAAGTTTTCGCATCATTGTGACAAAATTGTGGACTTAGTCATTTTCACAGATAACTCCCCTTAAGCTTTGTCTGTTCCCCATAAATGACATTAGTGTAACTTTACACTATGGTAATTATTATTTATTTATGCCAACAAACTTGCTGTTGGTGGTTTTAAACACACAAGCTGTGTGTGGGCAATGTTTGAGAGGTAGAACTGGAACTTAAAAATTCAATGCCACAGCTGGGACTTGAACGACAGACCTTCCGCTTACCAGTCGGCTGCTCTAATCATTTAGCTACTGTGACAATCTGCCAGAATGACAGTGAATTCTCAAACCAGTTCGTATTTCTGCTGGAAAACCACAAAGGCAGCTCACGAATTGGTTTGAGAATTCACTGCCATTCTGGCAGATTGTCACAGTAGCTCAATGGTTAGAGCAGCCGCCTGGTAAGCGGAAGGTCTGTGGTTCAAGTCCCAGCTGTGGTATTGAATTTTTAAGTTCCAGTTCTACCTCTCTTTACACTATGGGCTATTTTTCAGGTACGCATCAGGCCTCCGTCTGGCAGGCATATTTCAATTGTATCCTGTACATCAGGAATTTATGTCGCTGCCAAGAGCTGCCAAGCGCTATGCTGAGAGGAATCCACTCATGGATCCAACGTCTCCGGAGGCTGAGGAATTCCTGAAAGATCTACCGGTTCCAAAGACTGGTGCATTCTGTTACATAACAATATCTGAGCCATCCAAAGTATGCTCATCCAGCACGCAGGTCAGTATGAATTAAATACCATTAACATTTATTGCAACAACAAGGCTTAGTTTGTGTTCTTACTGTTGTCATAATATAGCGACATATAAGTCATATTTTATATAGAGAAACCAGGTAAAAGAACCAACCCACCCATCCGAATATAAAATTGGTACCAAATCCTTTAAAGCTGGTCGCTGTGTGATGCTTTGAAATTACGTTCACTTTGCATGGTCAAGACAAATGAATAACCACTTCCTATCTCAGAAAAGTACAATTATTGGAAAGTTCAGACAAATAACAAGGAATATCTCCGAAACAGTTCACTACATAAAAGTGTATTGACATAAATTGAGTGTTTAAGTGAGATCTACATTTTTTGTGTATTAAGAACTTGTCTCTCACAGTTTACCAGTTATGGAAAAGTCATCTAGAATGTAGAGAACTTGTGAGAAAATTCCCAACCAATTCAAGATTTATGTCATTCCTCATCAAAATATCTGGAACATATTCTATTTTACTCAAAGTCGTTAGAGCTATTTTTGGCACAATAAAACTTCATGAAAAATATTCCGTAGTCCAAGGTGGAAGGATTCTCTCTTCATGTTACATCCTTAGGACACGCCAAACTTAAATACTTTGGTATTTAATCGACTTTAAACTTTTGAATTATATAGTTCACATACAGATAGTCAGACAGACAGACATCTTTCGTCCGATATGACACAATGTTGGAGGACAATAATTAAAAAAAAAAAAAAAAAAAAAAGACTCGTATACAAAGAGAGAGAAAGAGAGGGAGCGCTTTTTTTTAAAAAATGTTTGTTTTATTAATTCAGGGAGTCTCAAAAATGTATTTACAGTGAAATCTTTGTATCAACTTTTTTGTTGGAACACAATATTTCCTATAGTTATGTACATAGTAGAGAAAGTAATACATATTTATATGAAATGTTATAGGTAATAAAATGATAGTTTTCTTGTTGTAGCAAATTGCACCTTGTTAGTTCTGCTTTTACACTTGGCTCTTACCTTACTTTAAACATTTCCTACCGTGTGTGTGTGTGTGTGTGTGTGTGTGTGTGTGTGTGTGAGAGAGAGAGAGAGAGAAAGAAAGAGAGAGTGAGAGTGAGAGAGAGTGTGTGCGCAGCATAATTAAAAAACTATAAGGATGTGACATGCCAATTTTCAAGAAAATCCTCCAATACAGTCTACCCAGAAAAAGTTTTCCTCCAAAATAATAGTAACTACTTTTTTTTTTTTTTTTTTTTTTTTGAATTGGCATTTGTTAAAGACAAAATTTTACTGCACTTAAAATATAGAGCTGGTTTAGGCACACAATGTCAATAGTTCTTTTTCCCTCGTGATGATGCAAAGAGGCTGTAGTTTCAAAGTCATCACATAGCTACTCGTTTAAAAATCCAACTGTTCGCTTTCCTAATCCATTGCACGAATTATGTCAATGTATCTGGATATGAATTAGATACAAGAACAAGTCAAAAGACAAAAACGACAGAAGTCCAGTCTAATTACCTCCTCTCACTTTATTTTCTTCTAAAACTTTTGCACAAATACACAGTTCTCTTCTACTGACGCTAACATAGTATTTTGTCCTCCGTGATATTACAACTCACAATTTTTTTGGATTAACCTTGACTCATTTCTTTCACTATCTTCACCTTCTCTGTCTCTTGAACAAACACAGTCTGACGATACGATCACTCAACACCCATCAACTGCTTCGCCACCTTCCGTTCGACGCGACTGAACAGACGCAGCTGATACATACACACCCACGCTAAAAACTGACTCACGCCTTTAACTACCTAGTAACTCCTCTCGCCTCCTTAAATACCAAGGATGACGTAACGTGGATCTTTCTAGAGCTTCTACAAACACCCCGGCCCCCGGAAACTTCTCGAATAATCTCGAAAACCCCTTTTGTTCTGCCGCTCTGATTATTGCCACCTGTTTATAAAACAGTCGCGCGAGGCGAAGCAGCCCAGCCCCAAGCCTTTACAGTGATGTGCTGCCGCCGTGGTCAGCGTCACAGGATGTTGGATCTCTATATTTGTAATATCTCGTGCCTGTATATACTTATTCATTGACACTGAACTATGCCAGTAATATTGGTGGAAAGCAGTAATAGAATGCACATTTTGGCCAAGGACTGCGCCAAGGACTCCTCAAGGAAAAGTGTGTTCTTAATACATAAACTGTTTTCACATGTGAAAAGCAAAGCTAGAGTTATTTCGTTTATTAAGATGACAACGAACTTCAATTACTTTTTCTGTTGCCTTGTTTTTGTTTTGTTTTTTATTTAATTAAGCACAAAACACAATTCTCTTTTACCGTCGTTAACACAATCTACAGTTCTTTGCGATATTACAACTCGCAAATATTCCGTCTTCTCTTAAGTCTTGAGACACTCTTTTCTTCCTTTCATTACTCTGTCTACAGACAGCTGGCATTGAGGATACAGTCACTCAGTACTCACTAAAACTGCTTCACTTCAAGGTCCCTTGACACGACGTATCTCTGTTCCAAACCACCTCTGTTAACACGTGTACTATACATTATATTGATATCTCATTTACACACACTAATACATTTATAGCAGGCACGGGCACGAGAGGAGAGATAGCGATTGAACTTACCTTACCCCACATTCTCTTGTCGAGCAAGGAAGGTTGCTTTGATACGAGCGCAGTGGTGGGTTCATTCCCCCTGCACATTAGTAGTAATTTCTACGCTTTTTTAAAACTATTTTGTTTGTATTAAATGTATTACAATAACTATTACACCATCCTACTGTGGTTGGGCAAAATACACAATCTTCACAGTTATAACCCTCCTTTATCTTAGGCACGTTTTATTCTTACACTACCTTATGATTAACATAGTATATTGTTTCTCTTTCATAATAAATAAGGCAGCAAAGTTCCATTGCTAGTTGGCCTTAAAATATTATAAAAATAGATCAACACAATAAGTGTTTGGTTTTAAACTCAATAGATGTTCGTACTTTGAAGCACAAAGTACAATAGCTTATATAAATAAATTAATAATCTAAACTCCTAAAACGTGGGATCATATCATTCCTTTTATATGTTTAAAAATACGGGTATTCAGAAAACACCTTTTGAAATTGTTAATAATTACCTGTAAGATCACTAAAGTTTGCTTTATGCTTCTGATCACAGTACCGTATGATACTGTAACGTTTTATATTTGCAATTCAAATTGGCTTATTAAACATCAAACTTTCCTGTTTTTGTAACTTACAAACAAATTCTCCGCCACTCTTCATGAAACAGACTCCCGACGAAGCCATAGTCTCGCCTCTGAATGAAGCGTCTCGGATGCAAAGGCAAAGCTGAACTGCAGTGATCGGGAGGGACGGCCGATGGAGTGAGGCAAGACGCGTTTAAGTGAAGTGGCTCTTTAGAGCTGATTTTTCCCAAGCCTGATTTAGAGAAATTAGCTAAAGTTGTACTATTAACCGGTTTGCGTTTGTTTTGTTAGATTAACCATACATTATTTATAAAGGCCGGAGGGATGTGCGCTCGCATGCAATACAGGTTAGCTGGAGGCAGAGTATGAAGTACAGTACGGCCATCAAACGTGCAAATAACTGCCACCAGATAGTACTCTGCGAATTGTTTAAAAACTACTTCAGTGATAGGCGTCGAAATTTCACATTTAATAATTTACGAATGTCTGTTGTAACCCAGTGTAATGAACTCTCTGACGATATTATACAGAGTGGAAGTGAAACGATCCGGCAGACTTTAACAGCAAATTTGTCATGTTGTGAATAACAAGAAAGTCTAATACCAAAATGTTGAAAAGTTTATAGTTCTCTAGAAAAAATATGTTTATCAAAAAAATTTATCATCACCTGTATGAATTATTATTGACTGAAGGTTCTTGATTTATGGCTATATTCATAGAAAATTGAATAAACAACAATTTTTTCCTTTGACGTATTTCAATAGATTCAACGGTTTTTGTGTAAATTAAGTTTAAAAGAACCCACAATTTATTGCCCTTTTTTTGCCAAAAATTGTGGCTGTTTTAAATTTAATTTACACAAAAACCGTTGAATCTATTGAAATACGCCAAAGGAAAAAGTTGTTGTTTATTCAATTTTCTATGAAAATCAAGAAAACTTAGTAAATCTAGGTTCAAAAATGAAGAACCTTCAATGAATACTTTTTCAGCCAGGTAACGATAATTTTTTTTGATAAAAATATTTGTTTCAAGTGAACTCTTCAACATTTTGGTATTCGATTTCTTGTTATTCACAACATGCGAAATTCGCTGTTAAAGTCTAGCAGATCATTTCACTTCCACCCTGTATAGTTAATAAATAACACTATGCATGGGCGTCGGCAGACCTTTTTCCAAGGGGGTGCCGCGTATTGGAAGTTTGAAATCAAACAATATTAATTCATTATTTTGGTGTCAAAAGTTATATTTGTTGTGGATACCCATATTGATTTGTGTTAAATAAAAATTGTTCTTTGCATGAAATTAAAATAATAATTGATTGCACATTAAGTTAATTAGCTTCCAAGGGGGGTGGGGGGCGACCCACCCCCCTTGTCCCCCTTTCGCGGCGCCTATGGCAGTATGTATAAGCAAGCGTTTAAGTGCAATTCCAGAATGCATAGTTTACGATGCTTGTAGGTTGTGCTGCAGAGAGGCGACTTTCATGGTCAGGCTGTACCTACTTGCAGTTGTTTACGTGCGCGAGCGATAACAGTGAAGTCAGTGTGCAGTATACGTATGGAAAAACGCACATGCCCCGGCCTTTAATCATTTATAAAAGGAACACGTGTATTTTCAATGATAGCTTTGTGGAATATATATTACATTTTATCCACACAGGTGCATTCACTGGATGAAGGTGGTGAAGATGATTCCACTAGTGAGAAAATACCGCAGACGTCCAAATAGGAAGTCACTGGAGATGAATCCTAGCAACCTTGTACAGTTGGCTGCTTGCACTGTGTAAAATCATATTTGTGTATTAAGTATTTAAATTTTGCATTCGTGAAATATAAGCACATTTTTACAAATTTTTCATGTACATATGCGTATCTCTTTATTCTGAGTTACTAACAAACACGTTTCCTAGCTTTATTGTAAGAAAGAATTGCAAGAAACATCTGCTGGACAAAAAAAGTGTAGATATAGTTATCCTAAGTAAATGAACTACCGAATTTTTCCACCATCCATTATTTTTGTGGGTTGAGATTTAAAGAAATTTAACTAATTTAATGCTAATTGGATTACTCATCCAACGACAGCCCAAACTACCAGGTCTAGAAGCTTCCAACTATAGAAGTTAATTCCTTCAACAAAGCAGACAACCACAAAGAAGCGAATTTTCTAAATTCACCCCTATGGGGATAGAATGTTTTTCAAATTTCAAATTTTTCGATAATGAACAGAGAAGAATTAATCTAAAGTAAAAACAAATTAGAAACTAAAAGCTTCACTTATCTTAGTAATATTCCAAGTTGTTTGGTGCCAACAAGTTTCAAGTTGACTCCAACTCATTCTCAAAGCTATACAAAGAATGAGTTGCAGTCAACTCGAAATTTGTTGGCACCAAACAACTTGGAAGATTACTAAGATAAGTAAAGCTTTTAGTTTCTAATTTGTTTTTGCTTTAGATTCTTGTTGCTTCACTGTTAATAGCTTCATTATTTCCTTATTTAGAGAAGAATTAAATTGAGCAAGTTGGTAGGAAGATACCATAAAAACAAATTAAAATCATACAAAGAAAGGACCAAATAGTCTTTGCCAACAAACATGTAGGGCAGGAACAGTAGAGATGATGAAAAATAATGATTTTTAATGTGTTTCTTATAGAAAATTATATACAGGTTGGAAAATACAACAGGAAAGAAAATCAACATATGTTAAGTAGATTTTCCGGGTTTGTGGGCCGTGGTCGAGTTGGATTGCCTTCCTCCGACGTTTCGCTGGAGGCTGCGTCCGGCATCTTCAGGGTCAACCTCTGTTATTGGCGGCTGCACATAGATTGGGGTTCGCTGCAAACTTTCATATTCATCTTTGTTTGTTATTAGTGTCACTAATGGACACTAATAACAAACAAAGATGAATATGAGGGTTTGCAGTGAACTTTGATTTGTGTGCAGCCGCTGGTAACGGAGGTTGACCCTGGGGATGCTGGGCGCGGTTTCCAGCGAAACGTCGGAGGAAGGTAATCCAACTCGACCACGGCCCACAAACCCGGAAAATCTACTTAACATAGTTGATAATGCCGGCCGTGAAAGCCTCAGCACTTATAAAATCAACATAGTCATTAGTAGAGCCCAGATTTTTATGCAATTACATATTTTAAATCCTGCATAATATTTCAGTGAGAAGTAAAAATGTTGGCGAATTACGTCATTTGGGACTCCCTTACAAATTTTTATTTTACATATTTTTACATATTTTGCACGTTTCTACATATTTTAACGATGTTACATAAAACGTACATATTTTCAGGATTTCGTTACAATTTTTTTATATTTTAAAACATATTTTGGCCACATAAGCTACTGTTTTCACAAGTTTTGCTGAAAGCAACAAAAATCAATCTGCGAAATAGGATGCAAATTAAAATAAGAATGCGATAATAACCGCCTCGCCTCGTTCTGATTGTTGTCCGTTTATATCAAAGTAGGTGCTGCTCGACAATGTTGACCTCCAGTGTCACGTTTCTCGTAGCGCTTTGGGCATTTACAAGGGCTGGAGAAATTGACTATTACCATTGTTACCATTGTCGCAGTAGTCGGCATCTTGTAATATAATAGCTGCGAGGAAACAGTGAGTTGCTGGACAACCATCAATATAGCGAGGCGATAATACTGCAGTTAGTTTCTTGCAAGTCTTAGTAAAATGGCACCAGTTGCGTACTCGCTATCCTGCAAGTTGAATTCATGGGTGAAATTAGATAGCACCTTTACAACAAACGGAAAAGTAATAGTCTCTCAAACATGAGGTAAAAGAATTGGCTGTTCCATGAAATCTCAATTGGAACAACATATCAAAAGTGTTCTTTGTATACGCGACAAACACCTAGTCTTCTAGAAAGCAAGTTCTGTTGACACAAATGCAACAGGAACTGTCCGGAAATGACTTTTTTAAAGAACTGTGCAGTGCAATGGTTGCAGCTAATATTCCGTGGCATTAACTTCAAATTCCTCAATTTCTCTCCTTTCTAAAAAGATATTGCAAGAAAGTTATTCTAGAGTTAGAGTTAGAAGCAAATATTCATGTAATATTGTTGATTACACTTTTATGAATTACGAGTCAAAGTATCAGCACAAATTTCAACAAAAATGTGGTTTAATTAAGGGCAATTCATATTTAGCTTAATAAACAAATTACAAAGGCTGTTTGTTTAGTTTTGGCAACCATGAAACAGCGCTTGGTTGCAACGGTGTTGGGTGCTACCACTTTTACCGAAGTATATATGTAATTGTATCTTTTTCACAAACGAGCTATCAAACAGAGGAGCGTAACTCTAGTCAGTTCCCTAAATTATGTAAACAATAACGTGTATAAAAAGGTTTAAGTCCGTTTAGTAGTTTTTGTCAAGTTTTAAAATCATAAAATTTACCTTTGTAACTATCTATAACATGGCGTAGCATGTGTTATTACTCATTGTACAAGTTATTCTTAGGAAAGCTTATTCTTCTATTTACTTCATGTTAATCGAGATAAATATAAGGATAAATTATCTTATTGCTAATTTTCTTGTAGGTGTAAGGGGAATACGAGTGTACAGCAGGTTTTAAACGACAATCAAATCTCATAGAACACAGTTGGACACTGTGTCATGGCTCAGAAACTCAGTTCTCTTGGCATGTCAAGAAATAAACAAAAATGATTATCTCTTCCCGTTTGAGAAATATATAAATATTGAACAATTTAGTCAAATAACAAGCAGTGCCTTGAAAACGGGTGAAAAAATGCATTTGATATACATTGTGTGTTTTAACAAGATCTACATTTTTTTAGTGGTAAGATTACGATTTATCAATTCAGTAGAAGTCGTCCTGAATGAAGAGGACATCAGAGGCTATTGTTAGAAAATTCTAGATCTACATTTCACCAACTGTCATGAAAGCATTGTAAAAGTAAGGCATCTCAATAAAAATTGTTAGAGGTTTTAGTTAAAATAAAACTTTTCCATTTAAAGGTTGTTTAGAATGGGGAGGGGGGGGGCCCTTTCTTGAGCATATTTGTGCCACCTCCTTGGATAAAGCTGAACTTAAATACCAAGTTTGGCATTTAACCGACTTTTTGCTTTTGAGTTATTTGTTCAGAGACACCAACACACGAACTGTTTTTAAAAATCGGATGTGTTGCACTCACAATCCCATCTCTACTATTATACTAACCGTTCTTACAAACTTATTTTTCCTATATCTTCTTCGTGTTAGTTAAGATAAACATTTGTACAAATTATTTTATTGCTTATTTCCTTGTAGGTACAAGGGAAATATGGGAATACAGTAGGCTTTGAGCGATAGTCAAATCTTTTAAAGCTGGTAAGTACGGTAAACAGATAAAAAGTGAATAATGGCCTTTCATTTGAGAAAAGTGTAAGTGTTGCAAAATCTCCACAAATAACAAGGAATATCTGCGAAATGGTTCACTCCATAAAAAATGCATTTGGACATAAATTGTTTAACGGGGTGTATATTTTTATATAGTAAGATTTGGTCTATCTCTTACGGTATAGCAATCACGTAAATGTTATCGAGAGTAAACAGGAGTACATGGACTATAGCCAGAAAATTCAAAATATAAATTTCATTTTCTATAAAAATATCTTAAACACATGTGATTTCAAACAAAATCGTTACAGCCATTTTTGAGAAGATCAAACTTTGCGAAAAATTTTCCATGTAAGGGGTAGTTGAAGGTGGAGAAATTTCCTTCATAATTTTCGTGTCACATCCTTGAGAGATAGTAAACTTAAATACTCACATAGGTTTTTAACTGACTTTTCTTTTTTGAGTTATGGTGTTCAGACAGACACACGCATACGGACCTTCTTCTAAAAATACTTTTTTTGGATACAGGAGGCCTCAAAACATATATTTCCGGTGAAATCTCGACGTCGATGTTTTGGGTGGAATACTTCCCTAACTTACCACTCGTAGTGGAGAAAGTAACAATGCTTTCTTTAGAATAAGGGTATCCGAAAACGTGTGTTTTCGGTGAAATATGCATCTATATCTAATGTCTGTGTGAAATTGGATACTTTATCTCCTCAGCACACATAGTAGAAAATTAAAAGTGATTTTAGAATTCAGGGGAGATAAAAAAAATGTTTCCATTGATATCTAGGCATAGAAGTTTTAGGTGGAAGCAAATGCTTCTTCGGTGAAGCAAAGGAATAAGAGTTCAGCGTTATCACAGAATATGCCGCACGAAGTCAATGCAGAAAAAACTGAGCATCTATGTGGAAACAAATCCATGCAGTTTAAATGAAGAATTAGGCTCGGAGTATAGTCATATATATACAGTAAATGTGAGTATAGTCATGTATATACAGTAAATGTGAGTATAGTCATGTGTATACAGTAAATGTGAGTATAGTCATGTATATACAGTAAATGTGAGTATAGTCATGTGTATACAGTAAATGTGAGTATAGTCATGTATATACAGTAAATGTGAGTATAGTCATGTGTATACAGTAAATGTGAGTATAGTCATGTGTATACAGTAAATGTGAGTATAGTCATGTGGAGTACAGTAAATGTGAGTATAGTCATGTGTATACAGTAAATGTGAGTATAGTCATGTGTATACAGTAAATGTGAGTATAGTCATGTATATACAGTAAATGTGAGTATAGTCATGTGTATACAGTAAATGTGAGTATAGTCATGTGTATACAGTAAATGTGAGTATAGTCATGTGTATACAGTAAATGTGAGTATAGTCATGTGGAGTACAGTAAATGTGAGTATAGTCATGTGTATACAGTAAATGTGAGTATAGTCATGTATATACAGTAAATGTGAGTATAGTCATGTATATACAGTAAATGTGAGTATAGTCATGTATATACAGTAAATGTGAGTATAGTCATGTATATACAGTAAATGTGAGTATAGTCATGTATATACAGTAAATGTGAGTATAGTCATGTGTATACAGTAAATGTGAGTATAGTCATGTATATACAGTAAATGTGAGTATAGTCATGTGTATACAGTAAATGTGAGTATAGTCATGTGGAGTACAGTAAATGTGAGTATAGTCATGTATATACAGTAAATGTGAGTATAGTCATGTGTATACAGTAAATGTGAGTATAGTCATGTATATACAGTAAATGTGAGTATAGTCATGTATATACAGTAAATGTGAGTATAGTCATGTATATACAGTAAATGTGAGTATAGTCATGTATATACAGTAAATGTGAGTATAGTCATGTGGAGTACAGTAAATGTGAGTATAGTCATGTGGAGTACAGTAAATGTGAGTATAGTCATGTGTATACAGTAAATGTGAGTATAGTCATGTATATACAGTAAATGTGAGTATAGTCATGTATATACAGTAAATGTGAGTATAGTCATGTATATACAGTAAATGTGAGTATAGTCATGTGGAGTACAGTAAATGTGAGTATAGTCATGTGGAGTACAGTAAATGTGAGTATAGTCATGTGTATACAGTAAATGTGAGTATAGTCATGTATATACAGTAAATGTGAGTATAGTCATGTATATACAGTAAATGTGAGTATAGTCATGTGTATACAGTAAATGTGAGTATAGTCATGTGGAGTACAGTAAATGTGAGTATAGTCATGTGGAGTACAGTAAATGTGAGTATAGTCATGTGGAGTACAGTAAATGTGAGTATAGTCATGTGGAGTACAGTAAATGTGAGTATAGTCATGTATATACAGTAAATGTGAGTATAGTCATGTATATACAGTAAATGTGAGTATAGTCATGTATATACAGTAAATGTGAGTATAGTCATGTGTATACAGTAAATGTGAGTATAGTCATGTGGAGTACAGTAAATGTGAGTATAGTCATGTGTATACAGTAAATGTGAGTATAGTCATGTGGAGTACAGTAAATGTGAGTATAGTCATGTATATACAGTAAATGTGAGTATAGTCATGTGTATACAGTAAATGTGAGTATAGTCATGTATATACAGTAAATGTGAGTATAGTCATGTGTATACAGTAAATGTGAGTATAGTCATGTATATACAGTAAATGTGAGTATAGTCATGTATATACAGTAAATGTGAGTATAGTCATGTGGAGTACAGTAAATGTGAGTATAGTCATGTATATACAGTAAATGTGAGTATAGTCATGTATATACAGTAAATGTGAGTATAGTCATGTATATACAGTAAATGTGAGTATAGTCATGTGTATACAGTAAATGTGAGTATAGTCATGTGTATACAGTAAATGTGAGTATAGTCATGTATATACAGTAAATGTGAGTATAGTCATGTGTATACAGTAAATGTGAGTATAGTCATGTGGAGTACAGTAAATGTGAGTATAGTCATGTATATACAGTAAATGTGAGTATAGTCATGTATATACAGTAAATGTGAGTATAGTCATGTATATACAGTAAATGTGAGTATAGTCATGTATATACAGTAAATGTGAGTATAGTCATGTATATACAGTAAATGTGAGTATAGTCATGTGGAGTACAGTAAATGTGAGTATAGTCATGTATATACAGTAAATGTGAGTATAGTCATGTGTATACAGTAAATGTGAGTATAGTCATGTGTATACAGTAAATGTGAGTATAGTCATGTATATACAGTAAATGTGAGTATAGTCATGTATATACAGTAAATGTGAGTATAGTCATGTGGAGTACAGTAAATGTGAGTATAGTCATGTATATACAGTAAATGTGAGTATAGTCATGTGTATACAGTAAATGTGAGTATAGTCATGTATATACAGTAAATGTGAGTATAGTCATGTATATACAGTAAATGTGAGTATAGTCATGTGTATACAGTAAATGTGAGTATAGTCATGTATATACAGTAAATGTGAGTATAGTCATGTGGAGTACAGTAAATGTGAGTATAGTCATGTATATACAGTAAATGTGAGTATAGTCATGTGTATACAGTAAATGTGAGTATAGTCATGTGTATACAGTAAATGTGAGTATAGTCATGTATATACAGTAAATGTGAGTATAGTCATGTATATACAGTAAATGTGAGTATAGTCATGTATATACAGTAAATGTGAGTATAGTCATGTGTATACAGTAAATGTGAGTATAGTCATGTGTATACAGTAAATGTGAGTATAGTCATGTATATACAGTAAATGTGAGTATAGTCATGTGGAGTACAGTAAATGTGAGTATAGTCATGTGTATACAGTAAATGTGAGTATAGTCATGTGTATACAGTAAATGTGAGTATAGTCATGTATATACAGTAAATGTGAGTATAGTCATGTATATACAGTAAATGTGAGTATAGTCATGTGTATACAGTAAATGTGAGTATAGTCATGTATATACAGTAAATGTGAGTATAGTCATGTATATACAGTAAATGTGAGTATAGTCATGTATATACAGTAAATGTGAGTATAGTCATGTGGAGTACAGTAAATGTGAGTATAGTCATGTATATACAGTAAATGTGAGTATAGTCATGTATATACAGTAAATGTGAGTATAGTCATGTATATACAGTAAATGTGAGTATAGTCATGTGTATACAGTAAATGTGAGTATAGTCATGTATATACAGTAAATGTGAGTATAGTCATGTATATACAGTAAATGTGAGTATAGTCATGTATATACAGTAAATGTGAGTATAGTCATGTGGAGTACAGTAAATGTGAGTATAGTCATGTGTATACAGTAAATGTGAGTATAGTCATGTGTATACAGTAAATGTGAGTATAGTCATGTATATACAGTAAATGTGAGTATAGTCATGTATATACAGTAAATGTGAGTATAGTCATGTATATACAGTAAATGTGAGTATAGTCATGTGTATACAGTAAATGTGAGTATAGTCATGTATATACAGTAAATGTGAGTATAGTCATGTGTATACAGTAAATGTGAGTATAGTCATGTATATACAGTAAATGTGAGTATAGTCATGTGTATACAGTAAATGTGAGTATAGTCATGTATATACAGTAAATGTGAGTATAGTCATGTATATACAGTAAATGTGAGTATAGTCATGTGGAGTACAGTAAATGTGAGTATAGTCATGTGTATACAGTAAATGTGAGTATAGTCATGTGTATACAGTAAATGTGAGTATAGTCATGTATATACAGTAAATGTGAGTATAGTCATGTATATACAGTAAATGTGAGTATAGTCATGTATATACAGTAAATGTGAGTATAGTCATGTGTATACAGTAAATGTGAGTATAGTCATGTGTATACAGTAAATGTGAGTATAGTCATGTATATACAGTAAATGTGAGTATAGTCATGTATATACAGTAAATGTGAGTATAGTCATGTATATACAGTAAATGTGAGTATAGTCATGTATATACAGTAAATGTGAGTATAGTCATGTGTATACAGTAAATGTGAGTATAGTCATGTGGAGTACAGTAAATGTGAGTATAGTCATGTATATACAGTAAATGTGAGTATAGTCATGTATATACAGTAAATGTGAGTATAGTCATGTGTATACAGTAAATGTGAGTATAGTCATGTATATACAGTAAATGTGAGTATAGTCATGTGTATACAGTAAATGTGAGTATAGTCATGTATATACAGTAAATGTGAGTATAGTCATGTATATACAGTAAATGTGAGTATAGTCATGTGTATACAGTAAATGTGAGTATAGTCATGTATATACAGTAAATGTGAGTATAGTCATGTGTATACAGTAAATGTGAGTATAGTCATGTATATACAGTAAATGTGAGTATAGTCATGTGTATACAGTAAATGTGAGTATAGTCATGTATATACAGTAAATGTGAGTATAGTCATGTATATACAGTAAATGTGAGTATAGTCATGTATATACAGTAAATGTGAGTATAGTCATGTGTATACAGTAAATGTGAGTATAGTCATGTATATACAGTAAATGTGAGTATAGTCATGTGTATACAGTAAATGTGAGTATAGTCATGTATATACAGTAAATGTGAGTATAGTCATGTATATACAGTAAATGTGAGTATAGTCATGTGTATACAGTAAATGTGAGTATAGTCATGTATATACAGTAAATGTGAGTATAGTCATGTGTATACAGTAAATGTGAGTATAGTCATGTATATACAGTAAATGTGAGTATAGTCATGTGTATACAGTAAATGTGAGTATAGTCATGTATATACAGTAAATGTGAGTATAGTCATGTATATACAGTAAATGTGAGTATAGTCATGTATATACAGTAAATGTGAGTATAGTCATGTATATACAGTAAATGTGAGTATAGTCATGTATATACAGTAAATGTGAGTATAGTCATGTGTATACAGTAAATGTGAGTATAGTCATGTGTATACAGTAAATGTGAGTATAGTCATGTGTATACAGTAAATGTGAGTATAGTCATGTATATACAGTAAATGTGAGTATAGTCATGTATATACAGTAAATGTGAGTATAGTCATGTATATACAGTAAATGTGAGTATAGTCATGTGGAGTACAGTAAATGTGAGTATAGTCATGTGTATACAGTAAATGTGAGTATAGTCATGTGTATACAGTAAATGTGAGTATAGTCATGTGTATACAGTAAATGTGAGTATAGTCATGTGTATACAGTAAATGTCAGTATAGTCATGTGTATACAGTAAATGTGAGTATAGTCATGTATATACAGTAAATGTGAGTATAGTCATGTATATACAGTAAATGTGAGTATAGTCATGTGTATACAGTAAATGTCAGTATAGTCATGTGTATACAGTAAATGTGAGTATAGTCATGTGTATACAGTAAATGTGAGTATAGTCATGTGTATACAGTAAATGTGAGTATAGTCATGTGGAGTACAGTAAATGTGAGTATAGTCATGTGTATACAGTAAATGTGAGTATAGTCATGTATATACAGTAAATGTGAGTATAGTCATGTGGAGTACAGTAAATGTGAGTATAGTCATGTATATACAGTAAATGTGAGTATAGTCATGTGGAGTACAGTAAATGTGAGTATAGTCATGTGTATACAGTAAATGTGAGTATAGTCATGTGGAGTACAGTAAATGTGAGTATAGTCATGTATATACAGTAAATGTGAGTATAGTCATGTGTATACAGTAAATGTGAGTATAGTCATGTATATACAGTAAATGTGAGTATAGTCATGTGGAGTACAGTAAATGTGAGTATAGTCATGTGTATACAGTAAATGTCAGTATAGTCATGTGTATACAGTAAATGTGAGTATAGTCATGTGGAGTACAGTAAATGTGAGTATAGTCATGTATATACAGTAAATGTGAGTATAGTCATGTGTATACAGTAAATGTGAGTATAGTCATGTATATACAGTAAATGTGAGTATAGTCATGTGGAGTACAGTAAATGTGAGTATAGTCATGTGTATACAGTAAATGTGAGTATAGTCATGTGGAGTACAGTAAATGTGAGTATAGTCATGTATATACAGTAAATGTGAGTATAGTCATGTGTATACAGTAAATGTGAGTATAGTCATGTATATACAGTAAATGTGAGTATAGTCATGTGGAGTACAGTAAATGTGAGTATAGTCATGTGTATACAGTAAATGTGAGTATAGTCATGTGGAGTACAGTAAATGTGAGTATAGTCATGTATATACAGTAAATGTGAGTATAGTCATGTGTATACAGTAAATGTGAGTATAGTCATGTATATACAGTAAATGTGAGTATAGTCATGTGGAGTACAGTAAATGTGAGTATAGTCATGTGTATACAGTAAATGTGAGTATAGTCATGTATATACAGTAAATGTGAGTATAGTCATGTGTATACAGTAAATGTGAGTATAGTCATGTATATACAGTAAATGTGAGTATAGTCATGTGGAGTACAGTAAATGTGAGTATAGTCATGTATATACAGTAAATGTGAGTATAGTCATGTGTATACAGTAAATGTGAGTATAGTCATGTATATACAGTAAATGTGAGTATAGTCATGTATATACAGTAAATGTGAGTATAGTCATGTGGAGTACAGTAAATGTGAGTATAGTCATGTGTATACAGTAAATGTGAGTATAGTCATGTGTATACAGTAAATGTGAGTATAGTCATGTATATACAGTAAATGTGAGTATAGTCATGTATATACAGTAAATGTGAGTATAGTCATGTATATACAGTAAATGTGAGTATAGTCATGTGTATACAGTAAATGTGAGTATAGTCATGTGTATACAGTAAATGTGAGTATAGTCATGTGTATACAGTAAATGTGAGTATAGTCATGTGTATACAGTAAATGTGAGTATAGTCATGTGTATACAGTAAATGTGAGTATAGTCATGTATATACAGTAAATGTGAGTATAGTCATGTATATACAGTAAATGTGAGTATAGTCATGTATATACAGTAAATGTGAGTATAGTCATGTGTATACAGTAAATGTGAGTATAGTCATGTGTATACAGTAAATGTGAGTATAGTCATGTGTATACAGTAAATGTGAGTATAGTCATGTATATACAGTAAATGTGAGTATAGTCATGTATATACAGTAAATGTGAGTATAGTCATGTATATACAGTAAATGTGAGTATAGTCATGTGGAGTACAGTAAATGTGAGTATAGTCATGTGTATACAGTAAATGTGAGTATAGTCATGTGTATACAGTAAATGTGAGTATAGTCATGTGTATACAGTAAATGTGAGTATAGTCATGTGTATACAGTAAATGTCAGTATAGTCATGTGTATACAGTAAATGTGAGTATAGTCATGTATATACAGTAAATGTGAGTATAGTCATGTATATACAGTAAATGTGAGTATAGTCATGTGTATACAGTAAATGTCAGTATAGTCATGTGTATACAGTAAATGTGAGTATAGTCATGTGTATACAGTAAATGTGAGTATAGTCATGTATATACAGTAAATGTGAGTATAGTCATGTGTATACAGTAAATGTGAGTATAGTCATGTGGAGTACAGTAAATGTGAGTATAGTCATGTGTATACAGTAAATGTGAGTATAGTCATGTGTATACAGTAAATGTGAGTATAGTCATGTGGAGTACAGTAAATGTGAGTATAGTCATGTATATACAGTAAATGTGAGTATAGTCATGTGTATACAGTAAATGTGAGTATAGTCATGTATATACAGTAAATGTGAGTATAGTCATGTGGAGTACAGTAAATGTGAGTATAGTCATGTGTATACAGTAAATGTCAGTATAGTCATGTGTATACAGTAAATGTGAGTATAGTCATGTGGAGTACAGTAAATGTGAGTATAGTCATGTATATACAGTAAATGTGAGTATAGTCATGTGTATACAGTAAATGTGAGTATAGTCATGTGGAGTACAGTAAATGTGAGTATAGTCATGTGTATACAGTAAATGTGAGTATAGTCATGTGTATACAGTAAATGTCAGTATAGTCATGTATATACAGTAAATGTGAGTATAGTCATGTATATACAGTAAATGTGAGTATAGTCATGTGTATACAGTAAATGTCAGTATAGTCATGTGTATACAGTAAATGTGAGTATAGTCATGTATATACAGTAAATGTGAGTATAGTCATGTATATACAGTAAATGTGAGTATAGTCATGTGTATACAGTAAATGTCAGTATAGTCATGTATATACAGTAAATGTGAGTATAGTCATGTATATACAGTAAATGTGAGTATAGTCATGTGTATACAGTAAATGTCAGTATAGTCATGTGTATACAGTAAATGTGAGTATAGTCATGTGTATACAGTAAATGTGAGTATAGTCATGTATATACAGTAAATGTGAGTATAGTCATGTGGAGTACAGTAAATGTGAGTATAGTCATGTGTATACAGTAAATGTGAGTATAGTCATGTGTATACAGTAAATGTGAGTATAGTCATGTGTATACAGTAAATGTGAGTATAGTCATGTGTATACAGTAAATGTGAGTATAGTCATGTGTATACAGTAAATGTCAGTATAGTCATGTGTATACAGTAAATGTGAGTATAGTCATGTGTATACAGTAAATGTGAGTATAGTCATGTATATACAGTAAATGTGAGTATAGTCATGTGTATACAGTAAATGTGAGTATAGTCATGTGGAGTACAGTAAATGTGAGTATAGTCATGTATATACAGTAAATGTGAGTATAGTCATGTATATACAGTAAATGTGAGTATAGTCATGTGTATACAGTAAATGTGAGTATAGTCATGTATATACAGTAAATGTGAGTATAGTCATGTATACAGTAAATGTGAGTATAGTCATGTGTATACAGTAAATGTGAGTATAGTCATGTGTATACAGTAAATGTGAGTATAGTCATGTATATACAGTAAATGTGAGTATAGTCATGTGTATACAGTAAATGTGAGTATAGTCATGTATATACAGTAAATGTGAGTATAGTCATGTATATACAGTAAATGTGAGTATAGTCATGTGGAGTACAGTAAATGTGAGTATAGTCATGTGTATACAGTAAATGTGAGTATAGTCATGTGTATACAGTAAATGTGAGTATAGTCATGTGTATACAGTAAATGTGAGTATAGTCATGTATATACAGTAAATGTGAGTATAGTCATGTGGAGTACAGTAAATGTGAGTATAGTCATGTGTATACAGTAAATGTGAGTATAGTCATGTGTATACAGTAAATGTGAGTATAGTCATGTGTATACAGTAAATGTGAGTATAGTCATGTATATACAGTAAATGTGAGTATAGTCATGTGGAGTACAGTAAATGTGAGTATAGTCATGTGTATACAGTAAATGTGAGTATAGTCATGTATATACAGTAAATGTGAGTATAGTCATGTGTATACAGTAAATGTGAGTATAGTCATGTATATACAGTAAATGTGAGTATAGTCATGTATATACAGTAAATGTGAGTATAGTCATGTGGAGTACAGTAAATGTGAGTATAGTCATGTGTATACAGTAAATGTGAGTATAGTCATGTATATACAGTAAATGTGAGTATAGTCATGTGTATACAGTAAATGTGAGTATAGTCATGTGTATACAGTAAATGTGAGTATAGTCATGTATATACAGTAAATGTGAGTATAGTCATGTGTATACAGTAAATGTGAGTATAGTCATGTATATACAGTAAATGTGAGTATAGTCATGTATATACAGTAAATGTGAGTATAGTCATGTGGAGTACAGTAAATGTGAGTATAGTCATGTGTATACAGTAAATGTGAGTATAGTCATGTATATACAGTAAATGTGAGTATAGTCATGTGTATACAGTAAATGTGAGTATAGTCATGTATATACAGTAAATGTGAGTATAGTCATGTGGAGTACAGTAAATGTGAGTATAGTCATGTGTATACAGTAAATGTGAGTATAGTCATGTGGAGTACAGTAAATGTGAGTATAGTCATGTGGAGTACAGTAAATGTGAGTATAGTCATGTATATACAGTAAATGTGAGTATAGTCATGTATATACAGTAAATGTGAGTATAGTCATGTGTATACAGTAAATGTGAGTATAGTCATGTGTATACAGTAAATGTGAGTATAGTCATGTATATACAGTAAATGTGAGTATAGTCATGTGGAGTACAGTAAATGTGAGTATAGTCATGTATATACAGTAAATGTGAGTATAGTCATGTATATACAGTAAATGTGAGTATAGTCATGTGTATACAGTAAATGTGAGTATAGTCATGTGGAGTACAGTAAATGTGAGTATAGTCATGTATATACAGTAAATGTGAGTATAGTCATGTGTATACAGTAAATGTGAGTATAGTCATGTGTATACAGTAAATGTGAGTATAGTCATGTGTATACAGTAAATGTGAGTATAGTCATGTATATACAGTAAATGTGAGTATAGTCATGTATATACAGTAAATGTGAGTATAGTCATGTGTATACAGTAAATGTGAGTATAGTCATGTGTATACAGTAAATGTGAGTATAGTCATGTATATACAGTAAATGTGAGTATAGTCATGTATATACAGTAAATGTGAGTATAGTCATGTGTATACAGTAAATGTGAGTATAGTCATGTGTATACAGTAAATGTGAGTATAGTCATGTATATACAGTAAATGTGAGTATAGTCATGTATATACAGTAAATGTGAGTATAGTCATGTATATACAGTAAATGTGAGTATAGTCATGTATATACAGTAAATGTGAGTATAGTCATGTGTATACAGTAAATGTGAGTATAGTCATGTATATACAGTAAATGTGAGTATAGTCATGTATATACAGTAAATGTGAGTATAGTCATGTGAGTACAGTAAATGTGAGTATAGTCATGTGTATACAGTAAATGTGAGTATAGTCATGTATATACAGTAAATGTGAGTATAGTCATGTGTATACAGTAAATGTGAGTATAGTCATGTGTATACAGTAAATGTGAGTATAGTCATGTGTATACAGTAAATGTGAGTATAGTCATGTATATACAGTAAATGTGAGTATAGTCATGTATATACAGTAAATGTGAGTATAGTCATGTGTATACAGTAAATGTGAGTATAGTCATGTGTATACAGTAAATGTGAGTATAGTCATGTGTATACAGTAAATGTGAGTATAGTCATGTGTATACAGTAAATGTGAGTATAGTCATGTGTATACAGTAAATGTGAGTATAGTCATGTGTATACAGTAAATGTGAGTATAGTCATGTGTATACAGTAAATGTGAGTATAGTCATGTATATACAGTAAATGTGAGTATAGTCATGTGTATACAGTAAATGTGAGTATAGTCATGTGTATACAGTAAATGTGAGTATAGTCATGTATATACAGTAAATGTGAGTATAGTCATGTATATACAGTAAATGTGAGTATAGTCATGTGGAGTACAGTAAATGTGAGTATAGTCATGTATATACAGTAAATGTGAGTATAGTCATGTATATACAGTAAATGTGAGTATAGTCATGTGTATACAGTAAATGTGAGTATAGTCATGTGTATACAGTAAATGTGAGTATAGTCATGTGTATACAGTAAATGTGAGTATAGTCATGTGTATACAGTAAATGTGAGTATAGTCATGTGGAGTACAGTAAATGTGAGTATAGTCATGTGTATACAGTAAATGTGAGTATAGTCATGTGTATACAGTAAATGTGAGTATAGTCATGTGTATACAGTAAATGTGAGTATAGTCCATGTGGAGTAC
>JAUKNM010000081.1:0-67500 GCA_030765045.1 Tenodera sinensis
GAAAGAAAGAAAGAAAGAAAGAAAGAAAGAAAGAAAGAAAGAAAGAAAGAAAGAAAGAAAGAAAGAAAGAAAGAAAGAAAGAAAGAAAGAAAGAAAGAAAGAAAGAAAGAAAGAAAGAAAGAAAGAAAGAAAGAAAGAAAGAAAGAAAGAAAGAAAAGAAAGAAAGAAAGAAAGAAAGAAAGAAAGAAAGAAAGAAAGAAAGAAAGAAAGAAAGAAAGAAAGAAAGAAAGAAAGAAAGAAAGAAAGAAAGAAAGAAAGAAAGAAAGAAAGAAAGAAAGAAAGAAAGAAAGAAAGAAAGAAGGAAAGAAAGAAGGAAAGAAAGAAAGAAAGAAAGAAAGAATGTAATGTTAGTCTATTTTCACATATTTTCCTCTATTTTTTCGATATAATATTGGATACATTTTCCGAAAAATCTGGATTTTCAATACATTGAAAACTTTTAATATTCCCACTCTTCAACAAATTTTGAAGAAGTGACGTACTGAAACATAGAGTGGTACGGAACTTTTGTTGAATAAAATTCAATACAATATCCAAAAGTGGTATGTGTACCTACTTCAAAGTAATTGGGATATTTAGAGGATTACAATTCGGGTAGGTATAGCTACTAGCCGTGATTGGAAGTCACTACAACGGAAAGATCTGGCGTGCCTGTACACAAATGGAACCTGGTAGTAAACGTTCCAATGGTGAAATTGCAAGATATTTTATTCCCACCGCTTCATACAAAACTTGGAGTTGGGAAGTCGTTCGTTGTTGCAATGGACAATGCTTTGAGCCCTCTTGAAATGAACTATTGGAATTCTTAAAAAATGTGTTCTGATTTGTTTGGAAACAACAGAGCAGACAATAGTGATGTGTTAGTCAACGAACTACAACAGTCTTACCGTAATCTCGGTTGTGACATGTTAAAAATGTACATCCTTCACTCACACTTGAGTTCTTTTCCTGCCGGTGCACTTGGACGAACATGGAGGAAGATTTCATGGGCGCAATGCTATCAGGGGCAATGTGCAGCAAGCATGATGCGAGACTACTGTTGGACACTATTGCTGGATGGTAGTGACACGCATAGGAGGTGCAGCAAACGTCCAAGAATAATTTACATGTATATAGAACATATTTAATCAGCACTTCTTGGTCTCTGTGTTGATATATAAGCATTTACAGACAAAATAATATTGCTCAAGCATCACAAAAACCGAATGGAATTAGATACTGAATAGTACCATTTACACAAAAACTGTGGGTGCTGTAGAAAAATCAATGCCAGATTCGTGTTTAGCAAGTCTAAATACACAAGGATAACCCATTTTGGTGCTCGAAAATTTTACAAATCTGAATTTTGTGGACTAGTGTTATTGATTCTGAGTTGTACCCACTTCTTGTGTATTTATGTATGTCTTTTTCTACTAAAATAGGCGTTCATTACCATTAATGGGTTATAAGTTGCAAACTATCTTGATTCTTTTCGATTGTTGCTAAATGACATATTCGTTATTTCCTATTAGATTAGGTATGAGGACGATGCTTGTGCTGGCATAGAAGTCCCCGCTTGTTATTAAGCAATGGTTCTTTGTATATTTGTCTATTAATGCATTATTTCATAAAACTGCTCTGTTTCTTCGTTCTTGCCTTTCTCTAGGGCATATGCAACAATTAGTACCTCTTTCAATTTTAAATCGGGTTGTTAGAAACCTTTTATTTATCAACGAATAACTATTTTGCTCTTCCATTTTTGTCTGTTAGAATTGCTACTTGACATTGTGCTCTTCTTATACTATTCTACTGCAGAGCACTGTAAAATATTCTAAATCCTTTGTGCCTCTTAGTTTCTTTTTTGTTTCTTTCAGCTTTATTGATTTCCTTTTTTGTTACTTCTCTGTCTAACTTTTCCTCTTTTCTGTTCAATCGTCTTACATTCCAATTTCCTGGTTTCAAAATGTCCTTTATTCCAAATCGTGTCCCTTTAACTTGCTTATGTCGGTTCCTATCATGGCAGTCAGTCCGACTGATTTCTGTGGAGCTGTTCAGTAAAAAGTGTCTCCTGGAAGCGTTACAAACGCCTCGCAGGACAAGGACGTTGGCAGGGCTGCTGCCTCTGTGTACCCAGCTTCTCTCAGAGGGCTGCTTCTTCAACTCTTACAATTCACTGTGCTATTACTTGCCGCGCTGTTGGCCTTTGAAGACTTCAGTACCGAAGAGATGGTCGCCCAATATGGGTACACATACCATGCCCTCGTCGTGGACTATTCTTTGTTTTCCTCACTTCTTACCTACCAGCAAGATTAACCGAGGTCAATCTTCCCCGGTAAGGTCAACTGGTATCAATATACGGTGAAACATAACATAACTGGTAAATATGTAAATACCTCGCTCCCAGGTTACCGAGTCAAACATAATGGAGATTTTAATTAATATGTTACCATAGTGAAAAATAAATCTACTGTTTTTCATTACGAATATTGGTTATCTCTTTATGTGATTACTGGGTTTGTGCAGTCTTACTAATAACTGGAATTTCCTCTGTGATGTAATATAACATATTCTATCATTTTAGGCAAAAAACATTTATTCTGCATCTGATATTTTAATCCATTTTCTATGTCTAATTTACATTTCGGTGTAGAGTGACAATGTTTAGCCACTTCTTAGGCAAAGTGGCATTCGTACTAAGCGTTAACTATAGCAGATTATGTGTATTCAAACTATGTGGTTTCTTTCTTTGCAAATATACACGAGTTTGTTTCATCAATTTTTGCTTTCTGTGATTGACATTTTAGTTCCCTGAAGACTCTTTATGATAGATGAGTTCAATTTTAGAATGATAAAAACAACTTCTAGCTGCTGTTCTCGACTTAATTTAGTGTTCACAGCATAGTTGGCTATTTTTTAAAAAAGAATGATTGCTTACAAAATTTTGATCAATAGATGGTGTAATTATGAAAGCAATCCTTTGTTAATAAAGATATGTTGAATAAAATTATATAATGCAGCTAGATGGCTTGCATCAAAATCCAAGCCAGAAGGGAGAAGAACCAGGTGTAGGTCCAGAGCAACATAGATGGAGACAATAAATGGCTATGGTAGAAACACAGAGAAAACGGAAAGAGAAATTAAAAGATTAGCTTTGGACCGAAGCAAGACGTTTTTCGAGGTTCCGACGCTAGTGGCATAACGAATGGAAGAAGAACAAGAACAAGAAGAACAAGAAGCTTCTACACCTTGAGAAAATTCAATCTGTGTCAAATTGTTACTGAGGTTCTGCATTTAACAGACAATTTACTATTGACAGCTTTTAAATTAAAATTAAGGAATATTTACTAAACCTGACCTCAGTATTAATTGCAAAAGTATGGAAATAGCGAATACGACGATAATCTCATGCTTAAAAGCAAAATAATACAGACGTTGTTACAATTGCACGTACATCTCCACACTATATTCCGGCATGTTGGATTTCCATTCTTTTGGGAGGTATTTTACTGCTTCAGGAAAATGGGGAGCCCAGCCTAGTATTCCAATACAATGCAATATCCTGTTATCTAATTTGCTTGCTTTTGTTTCAGCTTATTTTTGTAGTGAATGTAAGCGCCAGTCTGTGTGTTGCATGCGCTCGTTTTTCCCCCAATCCTCTCTCTATATATTTCCTCACTCTCCCCTCAAAGAGTAGCTGGATTCCATTTATATACGTCAGTCTGTATAGAGGAGGGGTTTACTTAGGTAACTCGCTGTGGCCAGTTCGATTATTGCATTCAAGTCGACAGTCCAATCCTGGAGTTACCCCACCCCTGCCTGCCTGCCTGCCTGGCGCTGTATTTAATTACCCTACCAACTTCCATTTCCCTGCTACCTTTTTATAGCCCACTCTCCAACGCTCAACATAAACGTTTAATCGTAAATAATGCGAACTTCCTACTGCCGAGATGTATTTTATGAACGGCAGAATCCTTGATGTTCCAAAATCCACATACATTATATATGTACATTTAGTACATAGATAGGGCTGGTTGTAGCTGTTTTTGTAACATTATGTGCGTTTTTACATTCTCTACTATGTGCTTACAGTAAGCAGAGGAACAATATCGAGCACAAGAAGCTCGTTTATCCTTACTATATGTAACCGGAGGCAATCCGGATTGATGGAATGATAATCGGAAACAAACTATAAGACATTATGGAAATTCCGATCCCGTCAATGTCAAATTTTGGGGAGAGTTACGTAATTTGTACCGTCGCCTAAATTGTACCACCTTGTTAAAAATTAGTTTCTTGATAAATACTGTCATCTACGTCAAGTATTGCGAACTATATTTACACACAGGCCATTTGATGAGAGAAGAAGCCAGTGAGTTGAGTTATACAGACGTGAGGTGAACGAACTTGTTTTAGGTAGTTCCGATCTAGTTTGATGCCCGGTACCGGCATGGGATTTTCCCCGCTGGGAGATCTGGTCTGGGGTGCATTCAGCATCGTTAGGTCCCTGAGGGACCAATTGAGGAGCTACTTGATTAAAAAGTAGCGACACCTGGCCAAAAAAATCCCATAACCGGCCAGAAAGCACTGGGGCGATGACCACGTCCCACTTCCAGTATTGCGCCCCACTCATGATGCCTGTGGTGGGCAGAGATGGGGAACGCAGCGGTCGGACAGGATGGTGTGTTGTGCCACGACCCCCCCCCCCCCCCCCCGCGTACCCATTTGCTTGCCGGAATTCTTCGGTGAGATAAGGAAAACAGACAAGCACAGTCGCATTGTTCTTCATCAAGACAATGCGAACACTCACACATCTTGTCTAACGACTATTTGAACACTCAGAAAATTGAATTGATGACTTATCTGCCATACAGTTTTGATTTGGCAGCCAGTGACGTTTTTGCTCCCGAATGTCAAGAATAAAATGCGTGAACAACGATTTTCGTCGGCAGAAGAAGCCGTTGGTGGTTCAGAAACCATGTTTTGGAGGTGTCTAGCAGATTGGAAAAAAGTGAAATCGTTCAAACGCTTGCAATAGTGTCTTCATCATGAAGGAGAATATTTGGAAATCAATAAAGCAATTTTCAATAACAAGTTACTGTTTTTGTTTTAAAAATATAAAGTAAGTTTGTCTTTTATGGAAGAGAGTTATTGTCTTTATTAACCAACTTTTGGGAAACATTTTCAATTATTTTTTGTAAAAATAACGAAACATGTTTTAATATCAAATTAGACCCACAATACCACCTAGAGATCGTTTTTAATATCCTAAAAGTCAATTTACCTATCTACAATAGTTTCTGAGAGAAGGGGTGATTTTGCCAGAAAATATCATTCACGTCTCTTCAAAACAAAATAGAGAAAACACACTCGTGTATATTTGTAAAGAGATAAACCACGTGGTTCAGCACGCAGAAGTATTGACCGCTGAAGCATGAATGCAGCTGGCTATGCCAGCATTACTTTTTTTAAGATGATTAACGTAGTGTAAATACCGGATAGGAGTGAGTGAAAGAAATGGTTCAAATTACGCCGAACTATTGATGCAATATATACGTCATCGCCACTAGAGTGGTGACTGGCACTAAGCGCCACCTACAATGACAACGCGGAACTAATCAAGTCCGTGGACTCGCAGGCTTAGCCCACTTTTTTCTCAAGCAAATTCTGAGCTACTCTAAAACTTACAAATAGATTACCAAGCTATATATCACCTTAAGGTGCTCACCTAGGTACCTCTATGTTTCCACCCTCGTTAACAATATCCACCACACCATTTTCTGACCAGTGGTTATCGCCACAAAACAAAACGCATGGAAAGCAGACTAAAGCATCTTCCACTTCACATCCACAGACTAATAATTTTTCGTGAAATATTCCTACGCTATTAAACGCTTAGTACCTGGGCGACCGAGCTTCGCTCGGCGTTTTTCGCCTCTGCTTTTGTGAATTTTTTTTTTTTTTTTTTTTTTTTTTTTTTTTTTTTTTTTTTTTTTTTTTTTTTTTTTTGGTGGGAGAAGATACTTATTTAGATAAACTGAAAGTCAAAACGTTAACTAAATAACAATTGTAGTCGCAATTGTGAAGAGTCATTTCCAACATACAAATATTTCATAAACACCATCATTTCAGCTGTAAAAATCTAATGCTGAACGCAGACCTCCCCCATAGATATCCACCCAGTTTGAAGTTTTCGTTGAGCATTTGTTCCATTATGGAGTTCAATTCCTTGCTGCTGCTATTGACTCCAGGGCGTTAACACGTTCGCCAAGGTCCTTCATCTTTCCGTCGAGTTCTTCCATGGCTTCCTTTACCCTGGCCAGTCGCTCGTTAGTATTCTCCAATCGATCTATCTTCATATTAGACATTCCCGTCTTCATCTTTTCTGTTTTTGAGTTTACATTTTCAATTTGCCTTACATTTTTGTTTCCATTTTGTTCCTATATTTTCTATTCCGTAGTTTACATTTTTCCAATTCGGTTTTCATATTTGTTTCCTCTGTCGCATTCCGGAATTCATTTCATTTCCCATTATGTCCATGTTGGCTAACATTTGTTTCATCAACTGTTCCATATCGTGTTTTTCGGCGAACTCCTGACATCAATTGTGATTACTTTACTTTTTTTTTTTTTTAACTATGTCTTTATTTTGTATTAAAACACCGGAGCAACACTAAGCAAAAGCACTGTTGAACAACAACAAATACTACAGGAGGAAAAGCTGGTTGATAAAGCCATGTGAATGCACCACGCATTTCTGTTTCAATCATATAGAAAATTGTATGAATTGTTCGTAATTGTTCGCCGAAGCGGGAGTAGTGAAAGAAATGTGATTGTGTTTAGTAAAACAAAAATGAGTAGAAAAACATGTGAATGTTATACGTTGCACTTAAATTTCAAGTGTATGGAAAAATGTATGCATTGTTTGTAGAAGAGGGAGTAGTATGTTAGGTAAAAGAAAAGGGAGTAGAGAAAAACATGTGAACGTAATACATTGGGTGGTAAAATGGATTGCATAAAAACCTTCGCCATGAAAACAATTAGATATGTTACTTTTCATGCCGATCGGTCAACCTGTTTTGGAATTTACCCACTCTTCAACATACGATATGTATAGGCGTTGGTATGTATGAAGTTGATAAAAGATAGGGAATAACATGTGAATTGTTACGTAAAACAAAAGTGAGTATAGAAAATAGTATGAATGTAATACATTGTATTTCTTTTTCAAACATATAAAATTGTATGAATTATATGTTGAAGGGCGAATAGCGAAAGAAGACTGATGGTGCCTCGTAAAGAAAGAATTATAGAAAGCCATTTGAAACTAATATATTGTGTAGTAAAATTGTTGCCATAAAAAATTTCCCCATAAAAATACATATATGTGCCAAATTTCGCGGTGATCGGTTAAGCGGTTTTCGGGCTTAACAGTTGGATATATATATAAACAACCAAGTTGTGTAGATGATATGAATTGTTTGCAGAAGAGTGAGTGGAGAAAGAGATGTGAATGTGTTACCTAAAAGTGAGTATAGTAAACAGTGTGAAGGTAATATGCAGCATTTCTATTTCAAACATGCACAAAATTGTATGACTTTTTTATAGAAGAGTGAGTAGAGAAACAATTTTGAATGTGTTTCCCAAAATCAAGTAGAGAAAACAGTGTGCGTGTAATACGTAGCATTTCTATTTCAAACATGCCCGAAATTGTATGACTTATTTGTAGAAGAGCGAGTAGAGAGAGATGTGAATGTCTTACCAAAAAGTGAGGAGGGAAAACAGTATGAATATAATAGAGAAAGAGATGTGAATGTGATAGCTAAAAGTAAGTAGAGAAACCACTGTGAATGTAATATGTAGTAGGTATCTCTGTTTCAAACATACAGAAAATTGCATGACTTATTTGTAGAAGAGTGAGTAGAGAAAGAGATGTGAATGTGTTACCTAAAAGTGAGAGGAAAAACAGTGTAAATGTAATAGCATTTCTATTTCAAACATACAGAACATGGTATGACTTTTTTTAAAAGTGGGGATAAAAGTGTTTTTGGTGCAAAATCAAGTTTTTTATGGAAAGTTGTTTATAGAAGAGTGAGTAGAGAAAGAAATGTGAATGTGTTACCTAAAAGTAAGTAGAGATAACACAGTGAATGTAATATGCAGCATCTCTATTTTAAACATGCAGAAAATTGTGTATTTATTTGTAGAAGAGTGAGTAGAGAAAGAGATATGAATGTGTTACCTAAAAGTGAGAGGAGAAAACAGTGTGAATGTAATAGTATTTATATTTCAAATATATAGAACATGGTATGACTTATTTTGAAAGTGCGAATAAAAATGTTTCTTGGTGCAAAATCACTTTTTTCATGGAAAATTGTTTAAAGAAGAGTGAGTAGAGAAAGAGATGTGAATGAGTTACGTAAAAGTGAGTAGAGAAAGCACTGTGAAGGTAATATGCATGTATACAAAAATTTAATCAAATCTTTGGAGTCGTTTCTGAAATGCCGGGAATATATATACAAGAATTGCGCAGTAGAAGCGGGAATAAAACATGTTATTTTTTATGCAAAATTACGTTTTTTCGGGAATTACACCTATATAGCTGAACTTAAAAAGCAAAACCCTATCTGAATACAAAATTTGATCGAAATCGTTAGAGCCGTTTCCAAGTTGCTCGAAATAAATATATATAGGAATCGCCCATTTAAATATATAAGATTTACAACCACCCGGTAACGATAAAGATAACCAGAACGAGAAAGTTTAAATTCATATACTTAAATGGGAGTGATAGCAATCGACTAGAAGCTTTCTCGGGCCCCGGGAAAGAAAACTTGGCTGAGTTTACCTTTCCCGGGCTGGGCATGTTAGATTCAAATGGTGCATGTTAGAATTTTCGCTGTAGAAATTATTGAAGGCAGCCGTGCTATGAAACTGCTGCTGGAGCCCTCTCTAGCTGCAAGTTAGAAAAATATCATTGATCAGTTAGAAACAAATGCGTTCCCGTTCTCGTTACCGGGCTGTTGGGAACCAGACTGTTGAGTGCTTCCTTACTTCCCGTTTTGGTTTCCATTCTGGTTACCGTTATCAGCTGGATGTGAACCAGCCTTTAACCCTCATCCTTTCGTACTATATTTATGTGGCGATCAGGAGCAAGTTCAGCCCATCTGTTTCAATTTCATCTTGCATTCTAACGGTAATATACGAAATGGCCTACTTAGTAAAATGATTACCTTGTTCATTACTTAAAGAAAATATCACATCGGAGTAATTATGTATTTAATAGTTCTTAGGTTTCTTTTAATCTATTTTTACGACTACTCTTAGCAATGCCACCGCCCACGCAGCCTGCCTTTGGCCTGGGGACCCGGGTTCCATCCCCGGTACCAGATGGGACTTTTCGCCGCTGGGAGGCCTGGTCCGGGGTGCGCTCTGCCTCATTAGGTCCCTGAGGGGCCAATTGAGGAGCTACTTGAATAAAGAAGTAGTGACTCCAGATCGTGAATGCCGCATAACCGGCCGGGAGGGATCGGAGCGCTGACCACGCACCACCCTCCAGCTCTGTACCCCACTCATGATGCCTGTAGTGGGCAGAGGTGGGGGACGCAGCGGCCGGACGGTATGCGTTGGCTGGGGTAGGGCTGTTGCGCTGCGTGGTTAGTTTTTTATTAGCAATGTAGGTAACATTATTAGAAAACAATGATTAGTATAATTTTAAGTATTGAAGCCGAAATTGTGAACGCCATAATTATGGAAATAATAATGCATCACATGGCAGAAATAAATAATCGGGAAATGTTAAAATCGTTGCGTGTATAAAAGGTACAAACCTGGGAAGATTGGTTACGGTTAAAATTGTCAGAAAAGGGCACTGAATGTTACAGACAAGTCATTAGGGGCAAGCGTCACGTAGTCAGGTGAGGCCCGGTAATTCCAGTTTACCTGGAAATCGCTTAGTCCAGGTGTTTCAGAGGAAAACGAGGGATGGTCAGGTAGGCTTCGGCGAAACCCGCTGCCGGCGTAGGGGTAATTAAGAGGTGAAAAGCATAGATAGCGTCATGACGCACAGTTAGCGCTGGTGATCTTACCGAGAGTACACAGAGCAGACACTTGCCTTCCAGAACCCGGAGCGAGCGGGTCAGTAACACTTGCCTTCCAGAACTCAGAGCGAGCGGGTCAGCAAACACTTGCTGTGCAGAACCCGGAGCGAGCGGTTTAGTTATACTTGCCTTCGGTCTTAGTAAAGTCACGATAAAGACGTAACAAAATTCTAATAGCGATCGGCAAATATAAAACGTTACTTGATCGTAAATAAAAGTGTTTTAAGGAGAGTTCCGGCTTTTATTGAAAATAACCCACGCAGACCCGGATATTGAGATCCATGCCGAGCAGTTCGGAGCAGAAATAACCTGAGAGCAGCATTCCGCATAGGATAGTGGAAAGGAGGAGGCCGTAATCCCGCACCAGTATGAACAATAGGGAATCAGTGATGAATGTGTCATAACAAAATTCAATTTTCTGTTTTTATGCTGCAAAGCAGTGTTTCTCATTTTTCAATATTGCATGCTTTGTATTAGGTTAAGTACAGGTGGCAGGTACTGCTTCGGCCAGACGTTAACCAGGGATTGTAGATGATGAGTGTAACAGATATGTCCAATACATTTGTCAATAAAAAAAAAGGGGGATAAAAAAGCTTGTATGAAACATTTGGAGCTATCCAGCTTCTTGACGAATGGATATAAATGGTTTATTACTTCACTAACTGTCGCTCAAACATTCTGTGAACAACGCTGTAATGCCTTTTACCTTAACTCTAATTAATTTAGCCAATATTTAACGTTAAAGTGTCATGCAAAGCGTAATTTCTACGCGAAATATGGCAACCTTGTGGGCCACTCAAACGTACTTGTAGCGTATTCTCACAACAAATTCGGCTGCCTACGGAATTACGGGAGGTAGCCCTTGACGGTGTGAAGATTGGTGGAAGGAGACGGAAGGGTTAAAGTACATTTATTGTCTGCGGTACGAAAGAATTTACCTTGCGATCATGAACCCGTTCACATCAAGGGAGTACTTAGACAGGGTACTACTAATTTCAGAGGGAAATTCCTCTTAAGAATAAAACATAAATAAATAGCTACAAAAACAAGAAAGATAACACAAAATAAACGTATAACAATGGGATCACTTAAATCCACAGCTGCCATTTTTGACGGGATAGTAACAACAACAACTACAACAACAACAACAACAACAACAACAATAATAATAATAATAATAATAATAATAATAATAATAATAATAATAATAATAATAATAATAATAATAATAATAATAATAATAATAATAATAATAATAATAATAATAATAATAATAATAATAGAAGAAGAAGAAGACTGCCCATTAATAGGAAAATCTGTTTCCTTTTATGGCAGCTTAGTGGTATCCTTTCGATTGTTTTATTTTTCTTTTCTTAACTGTGGAAAGCTAATCTTCATTATTACTTGAACAAATGCATCATTTCGGTTACATTCGCACCTTTCGGGCATAACATTTTGATTTGTGTCAATCTTCCAAGATAGAGGGCCGCTTTTACGGTATAGTAAACACACAAGATGAGTGTTTTGTTTACATCGAAGCACACGCCGTTCGGGTGTTTAATTTACAACCGAGGCAGTGTTGGCCGGAACGAAACTTAGCTTTTTATATTGCCTACACCTTCAACTACCAGCCAGGTACCTACCATCCTATGTAAGTTCGTAATTTTAATCGGTGTGTGCTGCCAACGATAGCCGTAACAAAACAAGTACTAACCGGCAAGGATTTGGCCTATCCCGTTGCCCCTCCACTAACCACTAGCGACCAAAGAAAACGTTCACAATTCTGTCCATTGGTGCTCAGATCGTGGTGGCATGGATTCACAGAATAGTAATATAATAGTGTTGCAAACCACAAATAGTAGTTACTTCCTTCAGTTTCTATGACATTTTATTGATAGGCAAGACATTACACCAAGCTTTAAAGAATAGCAAGCGTGACTGCATTCGGAGTATACAAACAATTTAAAATACATATTCAAGATGCTCTCGGGCTTCGAGCCAGGTGTAGTGATGAAAAGACATCTTTAAAATACATATTTCTTCCCATTTTTACTTTCTCTACTGGTAAGTAGGGGAAGTATTGTATTCCACCCAAAAATTTGATGTCGAGATTTCACCAGAAATACATGTTTTGAGGCCCCCTGAATCCAAAAAAAAAAATTTTAGAAAAAGGCCCGTGTGTGTCTGTGTGTCAGTCTGTCAGTCTGTGGACAGCATAACTCAAAAACGAACAGTCGGTTAAAAACCAAAGTTGGTATTTAAGTTTAATGTCTTTCAAGGATGTGACACGAAGATTTTGAAGAAAATAGCCCCACCCTAAACTACCCTTTACATGGAAAATTATTCGAAAATTTTGATTTTCTTGAAAATGGCTCTAACGATTTTAATTAAAATGTCATATGTTGGAGATATTTGGATGACAAATGAAATGTATATCTTGAATTTTCTGGCTATAGCCCCTGTAGTCGTATTTACTCAGGACGACTTTTGCATAACTGGTAAACTGTTAGAGATAGACCAAATCATACTATACAAAAAATGTGGATCTTGCTAAAATACACAATTTGTGTCTCAATAAATTTTCTTGTAGGGTGAACCATTTTGCAGATATTCCTTGCTATGTGTGTTTTTTTGTATGTTACGTGTGCAAAGAGAACGCAATCTCAAAGCTTTAAAAGATTTGACTATCGCACAAAGCCTACTGTATTCTAATATTCCCCTTGCACCTACAAGGAAATAAGCAATAAGATAATTTGTACAAATGTTTATTTTAACTAACACGAAGAAGATATAGGAATAAGAGTTTGTAAGAATGGTTAGTACAAAAGTAGAGAAAGTCATGTGAGTGCAACACATCAGATTTTTAAGGTGCATAGTGTAATAGCACGGAGGCACTTGCCCCGGAGCCGCCCCTGCGCAGAAACTGGAATATCATTGCAGCGTTACCAATTTATAGAGGAAAACCTCCACTAAAATATGGGCTGTTTGCTTCTCTACTCCAAAGCGTACAGTTTATGTGTGTGTATGCGTGTGTGTGTGTGTGTGTGTGTGTGTGTGTGTGTGTGTGTGCGCGCGCGCGCGCACGCTCGCGGAAATATTACTCAAAACAAGAAGTTTGTTAAAAAGGAAACTTGGTATTCAAGTTCAGGACCTTATAAGGATATGGCACGAGAATTTTAAGAAAACCTCTCCACCCTAAACCACACTTTAGACAGAACATTTTGTCAAAAGTGGCTCGAACTGTTTTTATTAAAACACAATATAAATAAGGTTTTTGTAAGACGAATAAAACATATGTACATTTTAAATTTTCTGCGAATAGCCTGTGAAGTTTTTTTTTCATTCTGAATGTCATCTGTAAGGCCACGGAAAAAAAGAATGAGCACATTAGGACAACAGAATATTTAAGCCACACCCATTGTGTGTCCAAGAGACGATAACATATGGAACAGATACTATCAATAAACTCAACTGTATGTTGGAAATATCGACCTGTGTAAACTGCGGTGCAACATGTGGAGACTTTGAAATATTCTGCTCTCCAAATGCGTTCAATCATTTTTCCACGACTGTACCTGTATAATCTTAAACCATAAGACACTGACAAAACTGTACGAAACAATTGTAGTATCTATCACTAAAGTGCCCAATTTATATCACTGGACGTTTTCTGTGGCATTAACCATTTCCAAGATATTCTTTGTTTTTTGTTAGAATTTTGAGATAGTTTGCTTTTCTCAAATGGAAAGTCGCTAGTCTTTTTTTCTGTGGTCCTGAAAACAGCATGGAACTTCAAAGCTACCATGTGTTTCATACTTTATACTTTCTCTACTCGTATTTATAGTAGAAGGTAGAAGGACAGACGCGGAGGGGGACATCGGCACTTCGACCTCAGATCTTTTATGCCTATGCCTCGAAGGGCCCCGGGAGGGTGGGGTGAGACGAGAGAAGACAGATTGTGGCCAGACCACAGGAGAGCGTGTACAGCAGAGGGCAGGGACCTTACATTTTCCCAGTTAGAAACTTTCTGACACCAGCCAGTACACCGGTTCCACCGGTTCGCGCAGAGCGCCGCCTGCAGGGACCCCTCCGAGGCTCAAGGGCCTCGGTATGGATACGACCCGGAGGCTGGCTACCGTGACATGGGACGGTGTCACTCAGAGCATTACATCCCACCATGCTGCACCCGAACGCCTGCTGGTACTTTCGACCCTGAAAGAGACCAAACGGATGAAAGGATGAACGAAATCAGTAGTGAGGTGAAATTGAGAGATAGGAAAGGACGATAGAGAAATTGAAGTGATGGCGGGGGAAACCGGAGAACCCGGGGAAAAGCAGCCCCTGCACCGACGTGTCCACCACACATCCTACATGCGGACGCCTGGGATCGAATCCAGGTCATTTTGGTAAGAGTCAAGCGATCAAACCGTTCGGCCACGGCGCAGCCGTATTTACTGTAAGTAGAGGAGGTATCATATTCTCCCAAAAGTTTGACACCGAGATTTCACCGGAAATACATGGTTTGAGGTCCTCTGAGTCGACTAAAAGCATTTTTAGAGAAAGGACTCTCTCTCTCTCTCTCTCTCTCTCTCTCTCTCTCTGTGTGTGTGTGTGTGTGTGTGTGTGTGTGTGTGTGTGTGTGTGTGTGTGTGTGTGTCATTCTGTGTGCGTCTGTCTGTGAACAGCACCACTCAAAAACGAAAAACTGATTAAATACCAAACTTGGTATTCAATTTGAACCTCCCTTAAGAATACTTGTCAAAGATTTCAACAGAAGAAATCCCTCCATCCTAAACTACCCTTTACATGGAAACGTTTTGCACAAATTTGATTTTCTTAAAAGCGACTAAGGATTTTAATTAAACTAGCATACAACATCGTCCTAGAATATTCGTGTATTGATGGTGGTAGGTGCCATTTTAAATCATTTTTGCAACACTAACTTATTGATTGAATATCTTTGCTCAACTTAAAAGTTTGCACAAAATCCTTAACCGTAAGTTCGCATACCAAAGTTGTATTTCGAGTCCTTAACTTTATGCAGAAATTTTTGAATCATCCTGTATAACATGTCAGCTCCGTTCTTGGAACGGTTTGCTTTACGGGTGGAAAGATAAAATGAAACGAAGCTAATAGGCGTCCCTCGCAATCTAGGAACTTAACACTTAAAAATGGCATTTTCTTGGAATATCTAAAGTTTAAAATGCTGATGATTTGTTTCATACTACATACGAGTACAATTTTCATTAATATAGCCAAACACCTAAAGACAATCGATAGGTAATTTAAAGCATATTGTGCTGTAATGTATATTTTGAGAATTGAAGATTGGTTTTAAGTAGAATGGTTTTGTTTCCAAAATTGTGTATAGCGCTTCATCAACTTAATCTCATGAACAAGCTTGTTCAGTAAAACACTTAAGGAGGTGTAATGTTAAACAGAAAATTAATTCATTACCAGGGCTGAAAGTACGAAACAACAAATTAAACAATCTGATGTGTTGCACTCACATCACACACACACACACACACACACACACACACACACACACACACACACACACACACACACACACACACACACACACACACACGCTCACGCGCACGCGCGTGGACCTTTTTCTGGGAATACTTTTATTTTTGGATTCAGGAGGCCTCTAAACATATACCTATTTCCGGTGAAATCTTGACATTAAAATTTTGGGTCGAATAGAATACTTCCGCTAGTTATACGTAAGTAAACGTTTGTTTCAAAAAAGGAATGGTTTTCAAAAACTGTGTAGACTGGCTCAAGCCATAGACATTAAACAACTAGTTAGACAATTTAGAGAGTGTGAGTGTAAGTGGCATACCTTTGTTTAAATATGCGTCTGACATCCTGTGATGTGGAAAATCAATTTTGCAATAGAATTTTTGTTAAAGAGCGTATTTACAGACAGTCGGCATGCATGGACAATTTGGAGAAGACTTTTATTGCCCACAGCAGGGATGAACTCGGAGTCGGTATCCAGTTGCGGGTGCGAGTACCTCTAACAATAATAAATTAATACTGTTCTCTACTCTCTGTGAAATTAAGTAAAATATTCTAACCGTTTTACCAAATACATTATTAGTTATCACATAAAATACATATTTTAACCTTCCTCACCTCATGAAAAAGGCTCTTTCTTGTAATATTCATCCAATCGTAATATTGTGAGGCAGTGGTTAAGATCCAAGCTTATTGGGAGTTTAGCCAAGACCAACCGGTTAATTGGAGAGATAAACAAACATAAATAGGTGCGTTAGCGCTCTCACCCAGCCGAAACATCAGAAATTTTGTTGGTAGATAACCAGAATCGTCTGGAAGTTTCCTTTCTCTCCGCTTCTCGAACGTTCTGAAGCTCTAAAAATGTCCATTGGCTATGTAAGCGCGCATTCTCGCGAATAGGTGAGCGAGTTTCTGACGCAACAAATGAGTTTCTGTTGATAATTGCGACACACAGTCAGTATTGCTGTTACGTGGGGTAAGAGAATTCCTGTGTTCAAATTCCCAGTGGGTGAAGCGGATAGAAAAAGATGGGACTTTGCTTTTATTACATTTTGCCGCACGTTACAAAGAAAACTGAAATGTACTGAAAATTGAACTAGATTAAACTAGTGAGGTGACAGAGGAAACTTAGTGAGACAACAGTGAACACTGGAGTAAATATATTGATACCGGTTACTCTTTAATGTGTATCAGTCTGCGTGTGCGTGTATGTGTGTGTGGAGCGAGGAGCGGGGGGGGGGGGGGGTGGGGGGGACAAGTAGGGAGGTTGTGCGTTTAACGTTGATTTAACTACTTGGTTATTCCGTGACGGTTACTGTAGGTTTATTGGTTTCCTTGAGTCGGTATTATATTATACCAGAGAAATGAACTTATTTGCATAGTCGCCTTACTGTATCCTCTGTTGTAGTTGTTGACATTTGGTTGAATGCGGAGTTTGAAATAGTTGAACAATTGGCTGTTCCTTGAATGTACAGGTGAGCATTGTGATGATGGACAGATTGCGCTAGTTGTGTTGTCGCCTTCCTGTAAATAGTGCATAGATATCTCATAGATAGATGACCTTAGTTGTGCAGTTGCCTTCCTGTAACATATGCTTTATTTACATTTATTTTATTCTGTAGAAGGAATTACGAATCCTGGTATCCATTGCAGCATTTACCCGCTAATGAGAGAAGTCACAAAAGCCGCAGTCACATTGGCCGGTACAAAGTATTTGAACCACAAACCTCCCAGACTGAGCCACAGACTTTGGTACATGAGACATTTCGCTCAGTTATTCCTTAAATCTTCAACTTTTCCGGTTAAAGTTTTCTTAGAAAGCGCTCGAGTTAATTTTGTCCTACACAGCCACATTCTCGCGAGAGGAACACGTTAATTCTGCTCTAGTATTTTCCACTTGGTCTGTGAGGTAATATTCCAGGATGTATTTTGATATCGTGTTTCCATAGATGTAACGTATTATACATTTTATCCCCTATTTTCCTATTCTTTCCCTCTTTTATCCGTAAAAGATGATTGGCGTAGCCTTTGTTTTGCGAAATTTAATTTGGACTACCTTTCTTGTTTTCTTTCATAAAAGCATTGCATTGTTCTCGTATCCATTGGAGTTTCTGCAAACTTACACCTACGTCAGACTCAATAACATTAATTAATGACATTCCAGGCACCTATATTTAGAATGTTGTTTAATTATTTTCTCATTTTTATGAATTATTTTCTCCGCCATTCAACTGTACTAGGTAAAAATAAGCATGGCATTCCATTCAAAACTCGGTATCCAGTTTTCACCAGAAATATAGATATTGAGGTTCCCTTAAATAAATACCCCTTTGTTGCAAAATGCTTGTGTATGTCCGAATGGCATTACTCAAAAACGAAAAGTCGTTTGGATAACAAACTTGGCATTTGGTGTTCAATATTTCACAGGATACAACTCGAAGATTATAAAGAGCATGCCCTACCCTAAGATACCCTTTATCAATAAAATGTACGGGTGGTCTCGATTTTCTCCCGTGCTTTTACTCAAGAGGAAGGAGTACCGCAGGGCTCGGTACTGAGTGTCACGTTATTTGCTATTGCAATCAATCCCATTGTGGAGTGCTTTCCCTGGGGCGTTTCGTTTTCGTTATTTGCTGATGACTTCGGCATTTACTGTAGTTCTCGATGGACTGCTCTCTTGCAACACCGCCGGCAGCTGTCTTGACCGCCTCTTCACTTGGAGTGTCGATAACGGCTTTAAGTTATCCGCCGAGAAAACCGTCCGTGTTAACTTCTGGTACCGGAAGGCGCTTCTTCCGCGTTCTCCACATCTCGGTGCAGATACACTTCCTTTTGCAAACGAAACAATACTTTTGGGATTGATTTTTGACAGAAAGCTTAGTTGGTCTTCTCATATCTCGTATTTAAAGGTAAGGTGGGAAGGTTCTCTTAATGTTTTACGTGTTTTAAGTGACACATCCTGGGAGCTGATCGGGCTATTCCTTTACGACTGTGTTGCTCACTGGTCCGATCGAAACTTGATTGAGGTTGTGTTGTGTGTCCATCGGCTCAACCGTCGTTTTTAAATCGCCTCAATCCTACACCACGGTGGCATCAGGTTGAGTAATTAGCGCTTTTACAAGCAGCGCAGTTATCAGCTTATGTGCAGAGGCTGTTAAGCCTCGATCGTCGGTTCTCAACGAGCTCACTCTTGGTGTTCGTTTCCGCTCTCCTCTTCGGATGTTGGACGTAATCTTACAGGCGGTGTTTCCCAAGGGGAAACACGATTTCCACCATGGATGCGCCCCGAGACCCCGTCCATCTACAGTTACTATCCATACTGAAGTCGACGACGTCAGCTTCGGTTCTTTTGGGCTTATTGGCTATTGAGACGCAGTTTGCACACTGCAGTTTTATCTACACTGATGGCTCGAAGGACAAGCGGGGAGTAGGGTGTGCTTTTGTTCATGGTCACCAAAGTTTTGGATTTCCTCTTTTACGGCATTGCTCGATTATTACAGCAGAGCTTTTTGGTACTTACTAAGCTCTCTATATATTCATCGGCAAGCTTGCCCTTGCCTGTGTTTGAGTGCCCTGCAGAGCCTACGGTTACTGTAAACTTACCAACCACTGTGCAGCGTATGCAGGGTAGCGTTCACATACTCGCTAGTGCTGGCGTTAGCGTGCCTTTCAGTGGGTGCTTGGATACGTAGGCCTATTAGGAATTGAGGCTGCAGATGCTGCGGTGAAGGCAGCGGTTTTAACTTGCAGCTCTTACGTTCGCTCTGATGATTTTAGGATCTTTACCCGCTTGTATCGTTTCGCAGTGAAGGGCCACCTGGATAAATATTCATGGGAACAAACTTAGGGAGATGAAGCCCCTTCCTGTCACCTGAAGAACATATACGCGCGCCTGTCATCACGGGGAAGCGATATTACCCAGATTGGTATCGGATACTGCCGTTTTAGTTATGTTCACTCTTTATCCTTGGACGCTGCACCGCTCTGTGCTCATTATAAGCCTTTGATGGTGCGCCATGTGTTAATTCAATATTAGTTTCTAGCTCAGGCTATAGGTCGCAGCTGGGCGGACGGAGGTGCCTACAATTCCAAGCTTAATGATCCGGTCACACTGGCGGTTGCTAGGAGAAGGTTGACTCCGGGAGAGTTCGACCCAAAGGAGGCTGCTTAGAGAAGGCTGCTATCTGGCTGGACCAAGTAGAACTTTCCAGTGAGCAAGCATTCGCGCCATCTCTCCAACACCAATTAACACTTCACAGCCACTAAGTCTACCTGAAACATGAAGGGAGCGGCGAAATGATAGGAAAGGAGGAAAGGAAATTTGTGGCGGAAAGGAAGCCGTCCCAGAATACGCCATACCAACCAGAGAAAGCCACAAAAACTCATGGTTGGAGTGACCAGCCTCAGAAATCGAACCCAGAACGCTCAGAATGCGAGTCTCACAGCTTACCATGGAGATATCACGCTCTGTTTCCCTAGCGCTATTTTTAAATAAACAAAACCAAGATTCTCGGGAAAACAAAATGAGTTTCGTCTCCGATATGAGCAAATATCAACACTGAAGTTATTTTATTTTAATACAGCCACATATAGTGAAGAAACTTAATTTGGATTAGGAAAGTAGGCAGTGAGTTTTGCCCAGTAACTGTCGTTTAAATATTTTTATTGCGTTGCTTTCCCTCCCTGTATTGGATTTTGTTCATTTTCCTTTGCTTTTTGTCTCGTTATTACTTGTGAGTAGCGAAGGGACAATTTGGAGCCGGACGCGTGGGCACCGGGTGGAAATAATCGAGTATAATAATAAATAGGAAGGACGTTTCTTTGTTTAAAGTCTCTGCGGTATTGCCTTCAGTCCAATGACTGGTTTCATTACAGCAAAAGAAGAGCTAAAAATCACACACTATGTCTCCACTGAAAAACATAAAAACATTAACAAAGATTGCGTTTTATATGCTCTTCCGTTGGAGGATTTTTCTTCTTTGAAAACGAGAATTGTAAATGTAACAGTGGATGTTGTTAAGCCTGTTTAGGGAAGTGCATTTGATGGAAGAATATTCACGTATCATTATTAGTTACATAGTAGTTTGAGAAGGTTTTATTCTCAGAAACCTTCAAAGAGTTCTGTTTAGGAGTTTAAATATTTGTATTATGAAAATAATGTTGGTACACACATTAAATTCCAATTAATAATTTTGATTTGAAGAGATTAAACTTAAAATATTGCAGTTTCAAAGCTTTTTCAAGTATTAGATTGCAGTTAATTGGATTATTTATGTAAATAATTAAAAGAAAATAATTAACTGAGTAAAGGTCACATGTAATGTTATGAATATATGAGAACCAAGAACACAAAATTTAATGACTTTGTTAACATCCTATGAAAGACAAGTCTTGGATTCGAAAACGTTAGAAAATTGAGGTGGGAAAATTTCTGTAAAGACGGAGCTATTAAAATAAAGTGGGAACTTAGAAGTTTGGAGATTAAATAAGCTACCTAAATACATATTTAGGCCTTGATAACATTTTTTGAAAGAATAAACCCCTTCGAAGGATCGAGATAAATGGAATTATCGAAAATGGAATTAACGAGAACTACGCCGAGGGAAGCCTTGTGCAATTGCTTCAATATGGAAATCTTGTAAATAGGGACAAGATTGTAAGTATAAAACTCAACACACTCTTAACGCAAAGTGTGCAATAAAGTAGGTTTTTTTTAGCAACAAGCAATTCATATGTTATTATTGATGATAAAATCCATAATTACAATTTTCCGTTCACCAACCGAGGATCTAGAGACAATGCAATAGCGACTGAGCTAATATTGGCCGAAAAATGTAGGAAAGTAAAACCTTCCACCTTAAAAAGTAGCAAAAATGCTTATGCTAAAAGAATATCCAAAAAGCATTCACGAAACTCATATAAAACTGCTAAAGCAACAAATACACAAAATACTTTTAAATAAAAAAGTTACAAAATGGCGTTCTAAGGCTCAAAAGGTAGATTGATAATTCACTGTGAAAAGGACGCAAGAAAGGAAAGAAAGAAGAAAGGTGGGAGAAGAAAGATAAAAGAAGAAAAGTGAAAGAAGAAAGATATATGAAGAGAGGACAAAGAAAAAGTGAAGAAAATAGGAGAAGAAAGAAGAAAAAAGAGAGAAGAAAGGAGAGTGAAGGACGAGGTAAGACGAAGAAAGATAGAAGGAAACAGAATTCAAGTAAGAGCCATAAAAAGTTCCTTTACAAAACTTAATGTTGCCGAGGAATAACAAAATAGTGAATAAAATGGAGAATACAAAAGAAGTTAGGGAAAGTAGTGAAGGTGAGCAAGGAGATAGAGTAAGGAAATCTAGTGAGGAAGAGGTCAGGATAAAATTAAATGAAGAAAATAAAAAGAATGACTTAATATTAGAAAAATATATACAGCAATTTGCAAATTTTTCAGTCGAAATAAAATTGAATGTGCAAACGATTGACAGTAGGAGAACTAGTGGGATGTGGGAAAGGTTGGGAGTAGTTTAACAGAAAAGATAGATTCAGGCAGGAAAGAATGTAGGAAGAATATGGAAGTGTTAAATAATTTAACACAGAGAATAAAACAAAATAAAAGTGAGAGTAGAAGCAACATTGCTAAGACAGAAAGTTTAGTAAATGAAATAGAACTAGGACAGCAAAGAGTAAAGAGAAGTGAAGTTACAAGTAAACCAAAAACTAAATGAATTTAGGAAACAACAGAATGAGGACATAGTAAGGCAGAAAGGGTGCATGGAAAACTTAGAGGGAAGATTGAGACACGAAATAGAATTAAAGAAAGCAGAGGCACCAGTTGCAGCGCTAGATCATTTAGAAAAATACAACGATGGAAATAAAATAATTCAGAATAGTGTTACTGAAGGAATAGTATGTATGAATAACATGATTAAGGTTATTAGCACTGAAATGTATTCACGATATGAAGTACAGAAATTTAATGAAGATATAGATAACCGAATGAAACTTATGCAAGAAAATTTAGAAAAAGAGAAAGGGGTAAGTGTAGGGCGTTTGTGCCTTGCCGTCCTGGCGCATGCACAGGTGTGATGCTGGTCGGCTAGTCGAAGTGATGGAGGGGCTTTTGCCTACCGAAGATACAAAGCCAGATAAAAAGCCTTGCATGCAACGGCAGTAGTGCCAACGTTGCATAAACGTAACTAAAGCGCGTCTCAACCTTGCTCCGGAACCCCGAGGTGGCCTGAATCCTGTACTTAAGTCCCTCAATTGCTGCTTGACGGCACTTTTAACTTTGGTATCCCTTCACACCTTTCTCACTGAATGGCCTAAATTTACAAATGAATAATCTGTATAAACAATTGATTTTTCCTGGCCCCCTAAACCTTTTTATGTATTTCAAATATCTATGTCGTCATCTAATAATATCATCTCTTTCTATTAATATGTACTTGTTACCCCTTTCATATTCGAACATCAAATCATGTAAGAATCGACCCAGAGTGGCCCTTGAGAAATTTGGTAGGGTATCATCAGCATTGACCCGTGGTTGGAATATTTTCATCCCAGCAAAGAAAGAACAATTTGCCGCACTCCGATTTGCACTGTTCTATCATATTGCTTTAACCTAGTGTTTTCTTCCCAGACCTTTTTGCTGTCTTTTTCGATGGCGTTCTTAGAGGTCCTTTCATTAGTTCCTTTTTAATTCTATACACTACTGCTTCTGAACACCCGATAGTCTTAGTGCTTCTTTTACTGCTTTACTAATACTCATTTTACTTGAAAAGTAATCTAACACATTCATAAATATTTGGCTTTCCTTACTTAATTCACTAATTGATCGTCTCTTTCTAACTTCCCCCTCCATAGCTACAAATATTTACGGAAAATGTTAAATAACGTAATAACACTTCACAAGTTCCATACAGTATAAACACACACGCTTCTTTACGAACTGATGTTAACTTTTGCTGCTGCCTTCTGTGTCACGCCTGGCGTTAGCTGAATAGGTGAATACCCCCTGTTTCCCTTGCACGATGAAAGCAAGAGGTTACAGGCTTCTGGTTTATTATAAAATATGTCTCTAACCCTCCTCAACATTTGCTTTTACTTGGTCCTTGATGCAAACTCAATAATAACAAAGTTTCCCACGGTGTAACTTTTGTAGTGCAGAAATAGAAAATTTTCCGAAAATATTTAATTTAAAAATTGTGACACTTAACTGAGTAAATATAGAGAATTCAAAGTAGGCAGATAGCAGCACTATAGTTTACTCTAGCTAAAAAAATATAGATGCATTCTAGAAGTTATTTATTAGTTAGTGCGTGATGAGCATAGAAACAGTAAATATCGAACGTTTACTGAAAAACACGTTTTCTGTAGACATTAGGGCCTACAGAAACGTATAATGACTCTAAAAAGGCTATAATCTGATAGAGAAAAAATTCTGCATAGGAAAATGTGTTCAAAGCTGCAAATTATAACTGAATATTTATAGCATGCTATTAGGAACCTGGTAACAGCGCGGGAGCAGAAAAGGCCGAAGCTAATGGCAACTTGTATACGCTAGCTAGAGACATATATCCCATTTAACTTCATACTGTCAGACAGGCTATAGTTCAGCAACCGTGTATGCGTGTATTAGTAATTTGGGTAGTGATATGTCAGAATTGTAACTGTTATTCAACACCTCAAATGCGTACCGCAACGTATGACTGGCATTCGGGTGGAAATACACGTTATGAGCTCCCCTCAATACAAAATGCAGCTTATAAGCTCCCCTGAATTAAAAAAAAAAAAAAAAAAAAAAAAGGATAATTTCTCTAATACCAATTTAGAGAAAGTATTCCAACCAAACTTTTCGACACTGAAATTTCATTGAAAATACAGGTTTTGAGAATTCCTGGATGTAACAGCTACTTTTAGAAGGAAAAATACGTGTGGGTGGGGATGGGGTGAACAATATAACACATAAACAAAAATTCGGTTAAATACCGGACTTGGTATATAGTTTTCAGAATGCGACACGAAGATTTTCAAGAAAATCCACAGATTTAGATTGCCTCAGATTCATGGAACTTTTTTTTTTTTCAAAATGTTCATTTTCTCAAAAATGCCTAACAATTTTAGTTATTATACCATTAGTTTAAGACATTCCAGGACAAGGGAAATGTATATGTTGAATTTTCTGTGAATAGTCTCTGAAATGCTCTTTATTCCGGAGTGACTTTTGTACAATTGTCGAGTTGTAAGAGATGCACAAAACATTATTGCAGAAATAGTGTAGGTCTCGTTAAAACACACATTTTATATCAAATAATTTTTTTCGTGGAGTTAACTATTTCCCAGATATTCAATTTATTGTTTTGCATTACATTTATTTCCGTTGAAAACTTGGTATGAAAGTTTTGGTTGAAATAAAGCACTTCTAGCTATTATATATTGAATCATAGCATTTTCAAGTCCTGGTGCATGCGATATTGAAAGGATATCTTGTGCATCTGTTACGGTTTACCAGTTGTATAAAAGTCATTCAGAATGAAGTAATAAATACGTAGCAATTTTCATGGACTGAACTATTAAAATAACTGCATATCAACAGCTATTTGCAACCTAATAAAGAGAACCAACTTAAATACTTTTTGCCGAATGAAAAAAACAGTAGCTGGTTTTCAATGGGAAAAAAAGTTAGTAAAAACCCAACACAGATTGATAACGAAAAATACTTCACAAATATTAGTCCCAATCTTCCATTGTGTCCCACACCGTTAGTCATTGCGCATGCGCCAGGACTTGAAAATGTTACGATTCAACATGTAATAGGTAGAAGTGCTTTATTCCAGCCAAAACTTTCATACCAAGTTTTCAACGGAAATAAATGTAATACAAATCAATAAATTGAATACCTGGGAAATAGGTAACGAATGCCCAAGTGAGGGATGGCTGAGAGGTCTAGGCGCTAACCGTGGAATTCGCAACTCCTAGCTGCTGGGGGTTCGATCCCCGCCTTCCGCGTGTTTATTTTCTGAAATACAAAATGCACAAACCTGCTTCGTTCTCTACAGCTTTTTGTCTGGAATGGAAAATCGGATGAAGGCACACTGCTAGAAATTGAGTTTAGTTGATGGGGACATGGCAATATTGTGTAGTGCTTGGAAATAAACGACATGGCAACCTTGCTAGGGGCAAAGGTTGCTTCCGCTGAAGTAATCTACAACTGCATTCTGTTCTGTTTAATGTATCACTAATTACATTATCCAGATCTTGTAATAATGCATTTTATGGCCATTAAAACCTATTTTACATATTACGGGCTTATATATTTTAGTATGGTGATAGTCTACGAAAGTTATAGAGATGTCTTTGAATGTGAATATTTAAAGGGAAATATTAATTTCGGGAGGCATGATTCACAGTTGACGTAGGCGTGTTCCTTGATTTATTTTCAGCAGTTGCAATTAATATTTTACAAAGCATTCAGCTCTAAATTTGCAATCGTACTGCAGCATTCATAGGACGGCGGGAAAGTTACAACGCTATGCGGAATAAAAATATGTAAAGAAATTGACTTCATTAGTTTGTATAATGTTAGGTAAATTCTATTCCCATAGAACCCAAAAGTATTTTAATAGGTGATTTTAATGCACACTCCCCTAGGTGGGGCTACAGAGATATAAATTCAGCAGGAAGAGTCATAGAAGACCTATTAAACACATCAACAATGGAATTAATATTTAATCCAAATGATCCACCCACTTACCTTCATAGGCGGCGCCGTGGCCGAGCGGTTAGCGCGCTCGCCTACCACCTAGGCGGCCCGGGTTCGATCCCAGGGACCCGCATGTGGTATTCGTGGTGGACGAAGCGGCGCCAGGGCGGGTTTTCTCCGGGTGCTCCGGTTTCCCCCGCCATCTCATTCCACCGGTGCTCCATCTTCATTCCATGTATCATCAGTGTCACCGCCTGTGGTGCCGTAGTAGTAAAAGCGGGCGTTAAACACTACAACAACAACTTACCTTCATTATAATGGTTCAGGTACAAATCCTGATCTTCTGATGGTGTCATCTGACATAATTGACAATACAAAAAGAGAAATAATAGAAGACCCAGGTTCAGGCCACAGAATCACCATAAACTCCATAAGAGGTCTAATAAATAAAAGTAACAAACCAAAAATTAAAACTTCTTGGAATTTTAAAAAAGCAGATTGGTCCAGTTTCCAAAATGAGATAGAAGGGAAGTGTAATATACTGTTAGAATCAGAGTTCAAGTCAACAGATGAAATGAATAAAAAAATTTGTGAAATATTATTGACAGCAGCTAAAACACATATCCCCAAGTTAAAGAAATATAGCTACTTTTGGTCTCCATCTTTATCTAAGTTAAAACACGAAAGAAATATAGCAAGAGTCAAAGCCGAAAGAACCAAGTGTCCAGAAGATGTACAAAACTGGAGAAGAAAAGCAGTCATTTTTAAGAAAGAATTAATTACAGCAAAGAGGGCCAGTTTCACAAATTTTGTAGAACATATGGACTATAGGAAAGATGGAAATAAAATATACAAATTCCTTAATAAAAAAAAATTACCAAAAAATACAACTGAACCATTAACACATAATAACAAAAGCTTAACTACAGATAGGGAAATAGCAGAATCCCTTAACAAGTTTTATGCTCAGTCACAAAGAATACCCCAAGCATATAAAGAACAAGATAAAGCTATCCAAAAAACTATCAGAGAAACTAATAAGCCAAAAGATATACGAAATTATATTTTTATTCAAGATTTTAACGAAACAGAACTGGATTTAGCAATAGAACAATTACAGAACAAAAAATCTCCAGGACCTGACAAGATCCACCCAGAGTTTATTAAACACCTTGGCAGGAAAGGAAAAGAAATCCTACTTAAACTGTATAACACGTGTTGGAGAATGACTGTACCTTCCGACTGGAAAAAAGTCATTATCATCCCGATTTTAAAGAAAAACAAACCCTCAAACAATATTAACAGTTTCAGACCAATATCTTTGACCAGTGTTATTGCAAAAGTGATGGAAAGAATGGTGGCATCTAGACTTAACTGGTTCCTAGAATATTACAACTTAATTAATAGTTCACAGACCGGCTTCAGACAGAATCATAGTACAAGTGAAAATGTACTCCTACTAAGCCAAGACATCAAGGAAGCTTTCAATAGAAAGGAGGATACCTTAGCAGTATTCATTGATTTTAAATCAGCATATGACTCAGTCTGGAGAAACAAATTAATTGAGAAGTTGCAATCAATAGGTGTGAAAAGTAACATGCTTAAATGGATAACTCAGTTTATTTCACAAAGATTTTGTGCCACAAAATATAATACATACATTTCCAAATATAAACAAACACACCGAGGACTTCCACAAGGTGCTGTTCTGAGCACAACACTCTTTAACATATATATAAATGACCTTCCATCAATAATAAAAGCTTTAGAAACCAAAATTGCTTTATTTGCTGACGATGTAGTCATTTGGACTTCAGGCTCTCCAAAAAAACCTGAATTAATTAAAGACAGAATAGAAACAGCCCTAAACGAAGTACATGAATGGAGCTCCAAAAATCTCATGACTATCAATGTGGAAAAAACAAATTATGAATTATTTACACTAAAATACAAACCAGTTAATATTAACATAAATTATAATGGTAAACCACTCAAAGCAGTTGATGATGCCAAATACTTAGGCATCACTTTTGACAGAAAGCTAAGTTGGAAAAAACATATAACAAACATCTCAGAAAAGGTTGAAAAGAAACTGCAAATCCTGAAAAGGTTAGCTGGTGCCAAATGGGGCTGCTCAAGGAGAGTCCTTAACACAACATACAAAATGTATGTTAAACCAAACCTCGTGTACTGTTCTGAAGCTTTAATAACAGCAGCAAATACTAACATCAATAAACATGAACAAATACAAAATCAGGCTCTTCGCTTAATCACTGGAGCAGTTAAATCCACACCTATTGATGCCATGCTTGCCTTAACACGGACCCCATCAATAGCAACAAAAATAAAAGAACAAGCATTGCTCCAACACGAGAAAATGTTACGACTGCCAAACTCTAAACGGACAGAAGAGAACCTCCCCCCTTCAATCCTTAAAACTCATAGTAGTTTCCTAGAAAAGGTAACACAGATTAAATCCAAATTGAACATTCCTAACACCAGAGAAAATCTACTTATAAGAGAAAATCCATTGGAATTATTGCAACCTACCTTCAATTTGGAATTAATAGAGGAAATAGGTAAATCAGACACACCAAAAGAAATACAAAAACTTCTAGCACTGGAAACAATCGCACAGAAGAATGGCTGCACATATATACTGATGGCTCCTCCACGGAAAACCTTACTGGAGCTGGAGTTACGTGTTCACATTTTTACTTTTATCATTCTGTTGTCAGAGACACAACAAATTATGATGGAGAAATAGAGGCTATACACATTGCTCTCCGACAATTATTAAATCTTCCCTTAAATAAATTTAACAAGGCAGTAATTCTTTCGGATTCTAAATCTGCAATTCAGGGAATATGTTCAAATACTACAAAGAAGTCAACAAAAATTAGAGAATGCTACAAAATGTTAACTCCAAAAAGTTAATAAGACTGCTCATCTCCAATGGATTCCAGCACACTGTGGAGTCATGGGGAATGAAGCTGCAGACTCACTTGCAAAGAAAGGCACAGCAATAAAACAAAAGTCTAAATTCAATTTCTCATATTCCTCAATAAAACGCTTGATCATTAAAAAAATTTCTCATTCATACCTACAAGAAATAGAAACAAATGCCAAAGATAAAGAATGGGTTACACTACTTTCCAACCCAGATCTAATCCCCCAGAGACCAAGGAAAACAGCGGTTGCAGCCTTCCGACTACTGACAAATCACGACTGCTTAGCAAGTCATCTCTACAGAATAGGTATCTCAGCTTCACCAATGTGTCCTGTGTAACGATCCAGCAGAAATGAACGAAGACCACTTGAAGACCTGTGAAGCATTAAGATCAGAAGACACTACAGTTCAAAAGTATTGGAAAGCACGAATGCTAATGGCTTCATTGCCAGATGCAAGGCACTAGAAAACAACAACATAATGTTAGGTATATTTCACACGGGTTATTGTATAAATAATGATGTTCCCGTTAAGAAAGAAACAAGGAAAAGGAAAATAAAAAAAAGTAATGCTGAGTGGGATTCGAACTAGTGTTAGCCCACCACGGTAGATTTGAACGAACACACCACAGCCAGTTGCGCAATAGGCAACACAGAACTTCGTCTCGCTGACTATGCTCACGGCTCTAAAGGGTAGCACCCAATACTGGAATCATTTTCATTCTAGTCCACAATTTAATAAAACACCATAGGAACACATTTTCTACAGATGCACTGAAGTTAAATTTGCAATGTTTGCCCTTTATGTAGAATGATTGCTGAAATATTGCTTTTTAAAACTGTGAGGTGAGTGAGGTAGGAGACGACATGGCTGCCACGTCCTTTGAACAGCAAGGGAAGCACATGACTAATTTAAATCTAATACCACCTATGCAAGCGCGCCTGAGAATTAGGTGACCCTTCGCGCACGTCTCACCGAAGATGGGTATTTATTTTTGTGAAAGATAGTGCCTATAGTAAGAGCAGGCGTGGAGTACTTCTATAACTTTTGTGAAAGATAGTGCCTACAGTAAGAGCAGGCGTGGAGTACTTCTATAACTTTTGTGAAACATAGTGCCTATAGTAAGAGCAGGCGTTGAGTACTTCTATAAAGTATTATTCAAACACGATTTTTTGTTGGGGTATTAGTATGCATAATTAATTATTGATTAAACTTGTTAAATATGAAAAACACCATAGTTAGAGTTCTATTAAATATTCTTATAGCATATGAGAGAGAAAGATTAAGATACGTGAGGCTGTATTGAGGAAAGCCTGGAATAAGCACTATGGAACGCTTATTTCCGATGTACTGTGGTTAAATAGACCCGAAAGAGAAGCGACAAAATCAGTTTATAGCGTTAACGTCTTGTAAGATGATCTTCCTCTATAAGCTACTGCTAAGGAGAAATCAATTTGAAGCTTTAAGCACCACGGTTTCTGTCGAATCTCAAAAGTTGGTTATTAGAAAAAGCACAAGTGCTAGTTTATAAAACCTGTGCTTCTATTTTATCCGGCTTTATTTTGGAATTCTCTTATTTGCTATAATATTTGTCAGATTTATAGCCTTAGTGTTATTTATTACGTATTATGAGCTTAAATTGGCTGGCTTGTTCCGCTTTGCAGCTGATTCTTAGAGGTTTCCTTTCAAAATTATTTTTAGATTGTGACTAGAGCTGAATGAACGGTGATTCATGAGTATGGTTGCCAGGTGGCTGTTCATGATTTAATTTTGAGCTTTCTGAATTAAATAACTCATATTAATAAGTTGTCGATAGGCTTGTTTTATCGCAACAGAGAACTTTTTTCATGAAACTAACTCTAAACCGATTTGCAATAAATACGTTTAAACAACCACCTGCTATGAGGTTATATTTTTGTAACGTTTTTTAATTTCAACGTTCGAAATGAATGCAACCGGCATGCGTTTATAGAAGTAATAAAAATAGGGTATATGTGTGACAGAGACGTCACAGTACACACACAGACACACACACACACACACACATACACACACACACACACACACACACACACACACACACACACACACACACACTAATATGCAATATGTAATATATTGAAGCAGTATCTTGTGTAAGCCCTCTGAAATCATTCTAACTGGTGAAACAGAGGCAACAGAGGCTGACTTCACTTGTTATACCAGGTGAGTCAGCTGCCCCTTATTCCCCAGTTTTATGCAATCCGTATTTTATTCTCTAACATGAAAACGTCGGCCCCAATGCTAGGTTCTACCCAAGTATTTAACATGGATGTCTTTAGTTACACACTCGATGAAATTATTAGGTATTACTGTAGATGCCAGAGCACCGCCTTTTAATATACTTGCAATTGGGCAGTTTACGTTTGCACCTCTGCAAATGTTCATTGGGACGAGCGAATACTACTATACATGTTAAACGGAATGTTTGCCTCTCATGTTAATGGTAGCTCAGTTCGAACGAGTGCCCGATTCGTAAGTAATTCCTCTGGTATAAATGTTTTTCGACTCCCTTCCATTTGCCGACTTTTTTTAACCGTGTAATAATCACAAATAACATTGGCTGAACAATTATTATGTTAAAAGCTGTTATTATTTTAATTGGTAATTGTTTTATTTCCATTTTGTGGTATTGTTGTCTATTAGCATATCTCTCCCGGTATAAAAGTTGAGCTGCTTGTGCATGGGCCCTTGTTTCTCCATAGATCAAAAGCATATCCGTGTACTCGTCTGTCGAATACGTGGTGAAGGAATGGCACAAAATATCATGCAATAGCTTTCGTGTGGAGAATGATGTGAGTTGGCATTCATACTAACATAATACACCATGCCAGCCCAATGGGGCACAAGTTATTATACCTGTTCTACTACGAAATGCAGACAACCAAAAACGATATCAGTTATAATGTCCTGAACTCTCAGTGACTTTGTAACTAGATTATTGTGAATTCGGTTTCCAAGTTTTGATGAGCATAAATAAATTGTACAATCCCAAGGCGCGAACCCTTGTTCCTGAGGGTTAGTGCACAAGCTACAGTCATTATTCTTTTGAGCTATTTCGAAACTTGACTGAAAGTACGTTTAGAGTTGAATAGTAGGACTTGTATGCCAGCTGTTATGTAATTGCCACTTCGCGAGTTTTCATGCTTGATTTAGCCTATTGAGACAGTTTTAATCCTTTGCTGGGCGTTTTAATTTTAGCACTTAGATGGTAAAAACTATTATGACTGTTATTTGAGATGTACGAGATGTAGTTTAGGTAAACATTTAAATAAACCATTATTTAATATTATGTGCATTTTGACTGTACGTGTATCCCTGTTCCAAGTACAAGTGCCCGCCGTTTTCTTTTTATTTGGTGTCGTTAGTGTACTCATATGATAGTTATCAGAGGCGTTTACTGAATTACACTGCTATGTATACTCTAATAAAAAGTTTCTAAAATCGGCTAGAAACCCGAAACCCTCCCTCCCTTTTGAACGAAGGGTTGTTGAACCAATTGGTACTATTGTCAGTATGGCCAAGGTAAGTGGAACAGTATGGCAACTTGTGTGCACTCAAACCACGTGGTTTGCTTGTTTGAAAATACGAGTCCAGTTTTTCTCCATTTTTGCTTCAAACGGCTTATTTTCTGACATAAATGACCCGTTTTTTCACCAACCTGATATGAACCATTCCTAAATGCTTTGTGGATCTACTTTGGTGCTACTCGTATTAAAATTTATGATTCTTAAAAGCTGATACATCTTAAACTAAATATGGTATAATGAAGAAAATAATCCTATCTTCCTTAATAAAGGAACTTATTTGGTAAAAGTGGATTGCTGAATATCAAACCATTCACGTATATCTTGTAAACGTTTCAGTCATATCCTAAATCCCTTCTGAGAAAAAGAGCCATGAATTTAGTACAATTGATATTTTATTGTATGTTAAAGCTGTATGGTGGCATTTGGTGAATTTTATAAAAAAGGTTGTATGAAGACATGTTTTGTCAATTAGAAGTTGCACTTTAATATTGGGACAAAAAGGCAAGGCGACGAAACCCATTCTTGCGTTTACTTTTCTATCACTTTATTGTCTGCTAAAATTTTATCAAAAATACAGTTTCCTCTTCGTAGTTAACACAGTCTACAGTCTTTGGTACTATCACAACTCACAACTTTTACTTCTCGTAACCTTGCCTCAGTCCTTTCAGTGCCTTTCTTCATTTGCTCTGGCGGTAGCCGAGTGGATAGACCATTCGCTTCCCACCAAAGTGGTCCAATTATATATGAAATTAATATTAAAGGAGCAATTTTTTGGATGTTCGATCCCAGGCAACCGCATGTGGGATTTGTATTGACGAAGCGGCGCTGGAGTGGATTTCCTCCGGGACCTGCGGTTTCCCCCGCCATCTCATTCCACCGGTGATCCATCTTCATTCCATGTATCATCAGTGTCACCGCTTGCGGTGCCGTATGCAGTAAAAGCGGGCGTTAAACACTACAAAAAGTCATTTGCTCTGTCTCTCATACACTAACTACGACAATGCAATCACTCGACACCTTTACTACGACCGACGTATCCATCACGACTAACATATTGACAGGCTCATGACTGCGAATGTCTCTCAGCTCTGCTGTTCCTCGTCTCCTTAGTCCAAATGACCTAGCTGTCGACGGGCCCTTAAACGCGTCTCATCACTCACTCACTTACTCACTCACTCACTCACTCACTCACTCACTCACTCACTCACTTACTCACTCACTCACTCATTCACTCACTCAATCACTCACTCACTCACCTCCTTATATAGAGGGGATGACGTCACACAGTCCACAAACGTATCGTCAGTGACGCAGCTTCTGAGGAAACCCCTTTGTGTTGCCACTTCACTGCTTTTAGTCACGTGTTCACCCACGTGAATGGTGTGTGGGGAAGCTTGACCTTGCGCCGTTGTTTGCCCGCCGGTCTGGTATGTGGTGTGAAGTAGTAAGACCCCGTCCGTCCTTTGTTGTACGCTGAACCCGGCGACACAATATCATAAGATACGAAATGTAAATTCTTGTACCGAATACCTAAGGATCTGCATCCAGCCATGCATATACCCTCGACTTAGTGTGTATCATTTAGGTGTTTAATTTTATCAACCATCTTCTTATATAATTTATGACCTAAATACAGTTAGCTATTATGAGTTATTGATAATTTAAAATATGAATTATTTACATTTTTATATACCGAGAGGGGTGATTTAGCTAGTAACGTTTGGGATTTTTTTTTTTTTTTTTTTTTTTTTTTGCGGTTTCCTTGGTCGCTTGGCGATAGCTGGATTAGTTACTTTCCTTTCAGCCTTTCCAGAGTCGGAGGTGTCGGCAAAGAACGAGTGTGGCGCAGCTGTGTGGGGAAATTTGCGCTCTGCAACTGCTGTTTTCGACGTAGGGGTGGCGCAGGAATCGCCTGTACCCGCGAGGGCAGCGGTGTCAAAACCTGTAACGCGGGTGGCTGTATGGAAGAATCTGGAGTCAAGATGAAGAATCTTCAGCACACATTGGGGAAACCACGCTGGCACGAGCTCCTTGCCCGTGTTCTGACACACCCGCTGGATAGAACACCTGCCTGCTTGAAACGGTCTCGTCTTCGATTCCCGGCTGGGGGTGAGAAATTTTCTGTAATCAAGATTAATCCCTTTGCACGGCCAAGAGATAAGAAAGGTTTAAGTATTACAAAACTCACAAAAATAACAAGGAAATCTCCGAAATTGTTCACTCCTCAAAAAATGCATTTGGACATAATTTGTTTTAAGTAGATCTACATTTTTGTAGAGTAAGAGTGAATGGGTGAGTGAGCGAGTGAGTGAGTGAGTGAGTGAGCGAGCGAGTGAGTGAGTGAGTGAGTGAGTGAGTGAGTGAGTGAGTGAGTGAGTGAGTATGGTTTATGGGCCCGACAACAACTGGAATTTTCATGTTACGAAGGTACAATAGGCTCTTGTGGACCATGTTTTACTTATGGAAGAATCAAATGCGACGTTGCCAAGTGTGCGTGTTTTCAAATGCGACTAAGACAAAGTATAAACATGCATTTCGGTGTGAAATGCTTCGAAAAATACTATGGTATGCACGATAAACCTTTGTATAATTGTACATTTTTGAAAATAATAAACTAAAATTTTGTTGAAAGTAGATTTTTTAACATCTCTCTCGCTGAGAACGTTTAAACAGGGTTTTAAATCAAAATAAATGCAATGAGAAAATTCTGGATTATTCGGTTGCATTCATAGGCCACGTTGGTATTTAGATTACATCAATATGTCTAAACATATCCTTAAAAAAAGTAAAGTTTGAAACGAAGTGTATGGATTCTTTGTTTATGCAGTGGAAAATGTCGTCGCTGGCTAATTCTATAAGTCCAGGTAAGAACTTCCAGCGACAAAGTTGTCAAGGATATAACAAAATTATTTTTATATGCACATAAAACATCTCCAGCACCAAGGCATCCAAGAATCACCATTTAAAGGCAAATGTTTGTAGCGCGCAACGCATACCGCAAGGCACACAGCCAACGAAACCCGGCCCTCGTGTCTTGGAGATGATGAAAACCAGATGTGGTGTGACAGTTAAAGGGCCGATGAGAAGTTATACTTCAGTGAAGGTTTTCAATAGGTTTTGGGAATCTGAGGTGTCAGTGAGTTTTACAAGTTCTCTGGTAGCCGTGTGCGCTGCAGTTAAGTAATCAGTGCTGCTGGATCGCAGGAAAAAGGGCGAAATTATTAAAGTTGGCGAGCGAAAAACAATTCTTAGAGCGTTTGATCACAACTACAACAACAAAAACATTATTATTATTATTATTATTATTATTATTATTATTATTATTATTATTATTATTATTATTATTATTATTATTATTATTATTATTATTATTATTATTATTATTATTATTATTATTATTATTATTATTATTATTATTATTTCCCAATGTTAGGCATCTTAATAAAAATCGTTGCGGGTATTTTTGAGAAAAACAAGATTTCAAAAAAATTTCCATGTAAAGCGCAATTTAGGGTAAAAGAATTTTCTTCCAAATCTTCGTGTGTCATCCATAAAATATATTTAACTTAAATACTAACGTTGGTTTCTAACCGACTTTTTGTTTTTGAGTCATGCTGTTGATAGGCAGATAGACGCACAGATACACACACGCAAACACGGATATGTTTGTAAAGCGGCTTTTTTGGATTGAGGGGGCTCAAAACATGTATTTCCGTTGAAATCTTTACATAAACATTTTGGGTCGAATGTAGTAGTTCCTCATTTGTATGTGAGAGGTACAAGTTACTTGGCTTCCAATATACACAAACCACTGGCGGAATAATAATCATTTTCATCGCTATAGCTACCTTTACGGTTTTACGGAAAGCAGGCTAAATAGCTTCTCGCCCACCAAGCATTAAAATAAACGAACACATAAGCAAGCGATTTACTAAGAGGATGCGATATATCATTTGCCTTATTTTTAACAATTTATATTTCTAAACACGTATACACCTTAACAGAAGTCTGGAACAGCTTGTTCTGTACATATTTCATGCTATCTCTTGTATGTGCGTGATTATAATGGGGCAGCGATGAAATATACCTGAGATTTCTTTGTGATACATAATGACGATAATTTATGTGGTTTACTTTTACTTTTTTCGCGTCTGACGTTTCAACTGCCAGGCATTTAAATATAATTATATATAGGATAAACACACCACGTGCGTGGTAAGATCGCTGAGCACACTCTTGGTCTTCTATTTGTTAACGAGAGCTAGACAGGAAGAGCAATTTATACTGAATGGAAACAGAGCGTAGGTTTAACTCCTACATGATCCATACTTGAATTTCTACAGGTATGAGAAATCTAATTAACAGTTCCAATCTCTCAAAATGTGATAAACAGAACTGACGCATTACTTATGCCAGCTGCGTTACAGGCATAACACATTAATCTCTGCAACTTAAAACTGTTACAGCTTTTAGGCATTAACGTATTTGTTAAACATTTGTATTGTGCTTTGCATGTATAGTTTCATAAGCACATGGGTATAAGTTTACACGACGCTTAAAACATTTATTTAAAATAATTAGTCTTACACAGCTCCAAGTGCAAGAAGTACAGATTTTTTAAATGCACTGCCTTAAACGAATCTTCCTCCTTAAGATACGCTCTACCAATCTCTGTGTGGTGCGAGTAGTGTTTCCGCCCATGTTCAAGAGCTCGCGAGTTCAAATCTAGGTTGACAATGACTCAATTACAATTTGCGAAGGGGGACTTAGCACCTCGATCTCAAGGCGATCTTTCGTGCCTATGTCTCTGATGGGGCATCCCCCGGTAGGATGGATGAGGTGAAGGGATACGAAGGGTGGCCACGATAGAGCAGAGGGCAGGGTGCCTACATTTTCCCAGTTACAAGCACCCTGACGGAGGCTGGCTTAGCCCGGTTGCTCTCCCTCCCCTTCGGGTTGCTACTCCCAAGGGGTCGAGGGACTCGGAGACCGGCCCTCCTCCCCCCTCGGGCTTGCACTATCCCATGGGGGGTCCAGAAACCAGTAGGCTCGCCCTCCAAACCTTGGGACGAGATTTACAGAGCGCATTTGTTCCCCAAGTCGTGCTGGAAATGAATTGGGGTGAAATGAATTGATTAATGTTAGACAATAGCAACATATACAGGAAAATAAAGTCCTCTAAGTGAAGCGGAAAATATTCTAAGACTGTTCTTCTCTATTATCACGCGCTACACACCATAGTTCAGCCTGGGGAATTCCTCTCCCGCTCTCTTCTCTTGCAGGCTGAACAAAGTTCACCCACGCTACTGCCGGCTCACTAGCTGGATTTACTGCGGGGCGTTCTGCAATGCTTTTAACGCACAAAGGGCTAGCTACTTACTCCAATGCCGAATGAGGTGGGCCACCTGGTGTGTGTGTGTGTGTGTGTGTGTGTGTGTGTGTGTGTGTGTGTGTGTGTGTGTGTGTGTGTGTGTGTGTGTGTGCAACGCAGTGGTAACGCGCCTGCCTCTGACACGGAGGACCCGAATTCGATACCAGGTCACGGGGTGTGCTCAGTCTCTTTAGCTCCCTGAGGGTCCAATTGAGAAGCTACTTGATTCAAAAGTAGCGAGCGACCCCTGGTCGAGAAGACCGCGAAGGACTGGGGCGCTGACTACGTCCCACTTCCAGTACTGTACCCCACTCATGAAGGCCTGTTATGGGCACAGGTGGGGAACGCAGCCTTCGGGGGTAGGCATAGGCACGGATGGGCTGTAGTGTGCCATGGGGTTACCTTACTTGCTTGGCCCAGTCACTGCTGCAGTACTTTAGCTTATAACCCGCTTTTTCCTATTATTTGTATCCCTGCTTTTTATGCACGATGCTTCTGTTTTCCTATAGTGTTTTTCTTTATTTAATGCTGGCCGAAACACGCCATCTGGGGTGAGCTAACCTCCTATTGGTTTGAATTCAAGTCCGACACACTCGCATTAGTCTACGAAGAAAGGTTGGCCCAGGTAAGCGGCGAAAGGGAAGGAGTACGGAAACATTTCACCTGAGATACATGAAAGTATATCTCACAACGACGATCCACACCCGCCCACAGATGAGTCCATTTTCAAGTTTGATATCAAAGGGTTGGCACTTAAACATTAAGCTATGAGCAAGATCAGTTTCAGACTCAGGAGCGAAGGCGAAATGTGAAAAACTTAAGACTAGCACAAAGTGGAGTGCTAGAACCAGGTAAGGGGTGGGGACTGAAAGTGGCACAGGCGGTTTAATACTTCCTTACCAACATAAACCACTTTGCACTAGTTCGGCACGATTAAACGCACTTGAAGTCTGCAATCACATCTAAAATTCTGTCACTCTGCGCGTCCACACAGGTTTGCATATACGCAAGCAGTCATTATTTGTACTGTTGATCTTTCTACCCACTTTATTTTTAACTCTTGACTTGCTAGCTATATTGATATTTATCTGCATAGCAAATTGAGTCAACGACCTAAGCTCCAGAGTTTTTCTTCCAGAAGTGTACCTACGCAGTATTGTGCACTTATCCTCTCATATTTGTAGTTTAACATATCATGTCGGGTCTGAATTGTTGCGAAGGAAAATAATGACATGACTAATGCTCCAGCGTAGTAATAAATCAGCCATGTGACACACCAACCAAACATTGCTTTGGCGAAGATGTGATTTCATAGGAAATATTTGAGAGGCTTCTCTAAATCGTTTTTCTGTGGTGCATTATGAGTAGGATGTCGGGATGAAACTGTGGAGACAACAATTTCGCGCCAATTCTTCCGACTATGTTTGAATAAGCCTTTCAAGGTAAGTAAAGGAAATGAATGGAGGCAAACACACGTGTCTTAAGTAGGCAGGTCTGCGCATGCGGAAAAGGCAAGTGAAAGGCGTTGGTGGTGCAAGAGGCGATTCTTCTGATAATTACATTTGACGATGAGTGCCCTTCCTCCCTCAACGTGATGACGCTGGAAAGCTACACAGGGTGTTTGAAAAATAACAGTCTCTTTTCGAGAAGTTCCGAGATCAAAATTCGTATTTAGTTTGGCCTCAGTCTATATTTTCCACTTATGTATTATGTAGTGTTGTTTGGGATCAGTATTTATTTATAATGCAATACATTTTTAATGAACTATCACAAACTCTTCACGAACAAACATAAATCTTCTTTGAATACCATTTTGTTGAACTAAAATCTTTAAAATGTAATAAATGTAATTTAATATAGGTAATTGTTTGGATTTCAGAGAAAGCGCTGTGCGTTTTAAAACAAACATGCATTTGAAGCTTATAAACTACACACACGCGCGCGCACACACACACACACATACACACATACACATACACATATACACACACACAAAACCAACGCAGTTTTCAAGGTTATCAAATAATAAGTGTCAAGATTTGTTAAAATTCAATGAGTTATTTAGGGAGGCGTTGGCACCAGACGTTGTTGCTTCTTAACTTTCAAGATTGTCACCCTTTTAGTATCGGGTGCTTTAGGGTTGTTTTAAACATTACAACATCACATTTACTTAAGGGATTCTGGGACTCATAAATGGCCGAAAAATAATCAAATTGATGATCTTTAGGTTTGTGCTTCGAACATTTAGTCATCAGTTGGCAGTGAAACTTTTTAGATTCCGCCAGTTTTTAATGGCAGGCTTTAAATGCCACGTGCACTACATTTAAACGCTGCTTTTTTGCTTAAACTTTCTACCGTATTGGAGCAAAATATGTGCCAAAAAAAAGGCTTGGAAAAAGCCAAATTGAGCAGTAAGGAGGGGTTAAGCGGCATCTCACCGCAAGGGATAAGCTGTGAATCTGAGAAGGGGAGAATACTGTACAAAAGAAGAAAGGTGTGACAAATAGGTAATCTGACTCATAATCATTATTAGGGCTCGGAAGTTCATGCCCTAAAAACACTGAAATATGCATGCAAATATGCTCTTAAAAACTTGAAAATATACCAAGAAATATGCACTGTTTAATTAAAACAATTAATGTCCCTTTGCAGAAGACAAGACGAGTTAGTATAAATAATAAATAAAGTTACCTTATTCCTTAGAGATTGAGGCAGAAGTAGTCCCGCTGCTAGTATTAACTGCTAAATCGCAGTTCACAACCAACACTGCACAAATTTTCAACTGTAAAACATTGTCTGTTGTCTCGCAAAACACTTTTGTAACGTGGAAAACTTCTCTCCATATCGGGGCATATAATGTTAACTGAGAGAGGCAAGTCTCTTGGTGTGACAGATGGTTTTCTTTCGAGGATGTCTCGAATATCGCACATCTGTTTATAACCACATTTTTTTGAAATTACATAATTCACTTTCTCTTTCACTTTTTGTCTTATGCTACCAGGAACCGAACTTAGATCACATATTGTTTTTTCAAAGTCAGTGATTCATGCAAAGGAGATCCTGCAGCTTCCAATGCCGTTATGGCTGTTGGTAAGAAAGAAAAATGAGATTTTAAACTAAGATCCTCTTTTAACCCAGAGCCTGACAGAATATTTTGCACAGTTTCTATTGATGAAGCATCTATCGAGTCCAATAAATTAACAACCCCTTCGACTATTTCTATGTGCTCAGCATAATATAAAACTGCATCGACTCATGTTCCCCATCGAGTTAACACTGGTGCAGGAGGAAGTCGGGTATTAGGTGCTGTTGATCTAAACAACTTAACTCTTTTAAGAGATTTAACAAAAATTATCTTCATACTGGACTCAAATCTATCTACCAATGGGAAAGAATCATTGTCTCAGAAATGCTACTACCAATATGAAAAATATCATACAGATGAAAAAATAAAAAAAAAAAAAAAACATAAAATCATTAAAATATGCAATATATGGACTATAATATTGAAATCTTCGTGAGTTGCATCATCAAGTGCAATACTACCAATACGAAAAATATCATCCAGATGGAAAAAAATAATAAAAAACCATAAAAATCATTAAAATATGCAATATAGGGGCTATAACATTGAAATATTATGCATTTATCAAAAATCAAGAAAATGTGTAGTTATATGCATTATAAAATCATGTCCAAATAATTTAAAATTCCATAATTCGTGCACATAATGTAAAAGCATACATTTTTAAACCCTATGAAAAAACATGCAAATGCATGAACTTCCTAGCCCTATTCATAATACATGTGTGTGGAAAAATTGGTTTTTCTCGACTTTACATCTTTTAACATACTATTTGCTCCATGGGCATTGAATTTTGTTCAATGCTCCTAGAATTTTTCCAGCATATGCGACTTCAAGTTTAATTTTTGGTTTCAAATTCTAAAAATTTGTTTAGCTTTAAAAAAATAAATACACAAAAAGGTTTAAAAACATTTTAGATGTCCATCAAGCAAAGAAACATTTTTTCTCCTTGTCGGAGACTGATAGTGCTTGTTGGGTAATTAGAGTTTATACAATAATAAATCTCTTGAGACTTGTTGATGTGCATGGAATATTTTGAATAATAAGGTATTTTTGCATTAGGAATAAAGTGAATAATTAATCTCCTCAAAATTATGAAACATTGTGCTGGAATTTTGTGCTGTAGTTTATAACGTAAACACCCTTAAGTGTGCAAAGTATTGATTCCATACTTATAAACATATATACATTTCAGATTTCAGTCCCAGAGTCCCTTAAATAGTGAGTAATATGTGCGCCAAGTTTGGTTGAAATTGGTACAGACCTGACGTAGACTTTTATTTATATTAAAATTCATTTGTTTTCACATTTCAAAATGTTTTATGTTAACTATTCTCCACGTAGTACCAATTATCTTAAGAAACAGGACGATGAGCTTTGTTTTTTACTTTCTCTACTGGTAAGTAGAAGGAAGTATGGTATTCCATCCAACAATATCGAGATTTCACCGGAAATATCTTTTGAAACCCCTTGAATAAAAAAAAGCATTTTTAAAAAAGGTCCGTGTATGTATGTGTGTGTGTGTGTGTGTGGAGTGTGTGTGTGCGCGTGTGTCAGTCTTTGTGTCAGACTATGTGTCTGTCAGTCTGTGGACATATAACTCAAAAACGAAAAGTCGGTTAAAAACCAAAGTTGGTGTTTAAGTTAAATGTCTTTCAAGGATGCGACATGAAGATTTTGAAGAAAATAGCACCACCCTAAACTACCCTTTTCATGGAAAATTTTTCGAAAATTTTTATTTTCTTGAAAATGGCTCAAACGATTTTGATTAAAATGTCAAATGTTTAAGATGTTTGTATGACAAATGAAATGTATATTTTGAATTTTCTGGCTATAGCCCCTGTAGTCGTATTTACTCTAGATGACTTTTGAATAACTCGTAAACCGTAAGAGATAGACAAATTCTTAATATACAAGAAATGTATGTCTTACTAAAACACACAATTTATGTCGGAATAACTTTTTTTTTTGGGGGGGGGGGTAGTGTGAACCATTTCGGAGATATTCCTTGATATTTGTGTCACTTCCGGAAAACTTAAAACCTTCGTGAAATGGAACTACATGGAACATCGTTGTTCATTTTATATATGTTAAGCGTGCAAAGAGAACGGGGTCTCAAGCCTTTAAAAGATTTGACTATCGCTCAAAGCCTACTGAATTCTAACATTCCCCTTGCACCTACAAGGAAATCAGCATTTAAGATAATTTCTGTAAATGTTTATCACATGTAACACGAAGAAGAGTTTCTAAGAATGGTTAGCACAAGGGTAGAGAAAGTCATGTGAGTGCAACACATCAGATTTTTAAATATTGTAATCACACGGATACTTAAAGTGGCATAAATGTTAATACCTAATTCAATCCGAACATCCCATATTAATGTTTTATTATCCATGAGTAAATATCGTACCTTAGCCTAACCTGACCCCACTAACTGCAGAATGACAGGAATATCTGCTTATTGCCACTTTCCCTGTAAAGCTGTGCCTCTCTTCTCTGTCTTGGACTCCTCCTCAGCAATCTTCACAAGCCCCACTTACTACAACAGCGAATGCTGGAGGGTCAATTTGATCATCCTTTGTCAGTCCCTCTCGTAATTGAGGTCGCGTGCAACATAAACTAGTTTGCCTCTTATTGGGCAGCATTTTGTATTTAAGAAACCAAGAGTGCATAGCCTGGGTCGGTGCATTTGTTTTAACGCGTTCTATTTTCATGGAACACTGGTCTCAAAGAGCTCATGGCACAACATTTTTGTGATAGACATTGATTGTGTCAAATACATAAATACATTTCTTATTAACAGGGTAAATCATAATTAGTTCACCATCTAGTTTATTCTTATTAAAATAGCTGCAGGTTACTTTGTACCCAGGATTTATTTCAAAATTATTGAGCCTTTATAAGATGTGTTTCAACCTTCCGTTAGGTACACTAGTAGAACACTGTTAGTCGTGCCAGGCCGACTAAGCATGTGCTATAGTTTTGTGCTTATGTGCTTCTACTATTTTCTTTTTAATCTCATTTTTCCTTCATTCCCATGTTTAACTTCCTTTAGCTTAAATACACATGGTTTTTGTTAACATGTGTATCTTATAAGATAGATAAAAAATCGACAACGACAACAACAACAACAACAACAACAACAATAATAATAATAATAATAATAATAATAATAATAATAATAATAATAATAATAATAATAATAATAATAATAATAATAATAATAATAATAACAATAATAATATTAATAGTAACAATAATAGTAATAGTAATATAAATAATAATAATGATAATGATAATAATAACAATAATAATAATAATAATAATAATAATAATAATAATAATAATAATAATAATAATAATAATAATAATAATAATAATAATAATAATAATAATAATAATAATAATAATAATAATAATAATAATAATTAATAATAATAACTTTGACAGTTATATGCTGTTACCTATAAAATGCAGGTTACTATCACATAGGTTGCTTTCATCCTCTATTCCATGATCAGTTTCTGAATCTAAAGATTTCGCTTTCAGTTCATCATCGGATTATGAATTATCTGAAGTATACAAGTTGTCATACATGTGTAAAGCATCACCATCACAAGCTAGATGATTCACTTCTTCCAAATCCTTGGTCTTTTGTAGACAATAGTTTTACTACTGTTTCTGGGAAGCAGTAACACACTAGTTGCAGCACCGAGCGTGATGGCTCAGCCAGTAACGTCTGTGGCTCGCATTCGGGAGGTCGTGGGTTCGACCCCCGTGGCCACGCACTCTGACATGGGTTTTTCAGTGGTTTCCCTATGACACCTAGGCGAATGCTTGGGTGCTTTCATCTTCTCCACGGCTTTCTTTCCCATCCCTTCTCATTTCCTTTCATTCATTTCTTTCATCTTTCCAGATGCGGTTCGTAGAGCGGTTGGTTCCGGCTTTTGCGGACAGATGGCACAGTTGCACGCTCATTGGAGCGTCTAGGAAGCTGCCGCTTGGGCCGCAAGGGTCGCTTCGTCGCCCTCTTCCTGAGCGGTGGATAGGCTTCGGGTGCTAGGTGTCAATATCTGGAACTGTTAGGGACTGCTGTGCGTCTCTGGGGGCTAAGTCAGCCTTTGTTCTCGTCCGTGCTTCCAGTTTCACTTCGCCTCATCCTTTACTCCCTGGGAGGCGGGGGGGGGGGGGTGTGGTAGCCCGCAATAGATCCATATCGGAGTTGCAGTGGGTGAGGTGTCCCCCCTCCGTTTTCAGCACACACACAGTACTTGCAATGGCAAAGAAATATTCCACAACTAACGAGGAAAAACAAAATGGCAGTAATATGTAATGAGAGTAGGCGCGCAGGGTTTGGTTGACCTGAGCGACACGTAAATGCCGATTAGTCGTTCTTGCAGCTACGGAATTAAACACTTAATAAGTGCACTTGTTGCTGCAACAAACAATCGAGTAAAGTGCGATCAACAGAGAGCTTTTTGTGAAGCAGAAATTTATAAATACTAATTATTACATTATCATCTAACATTAAGCACGGAAAATTCTTTCTTGAAAATAAGAGGTGTAAATATAAACATCAAGTAGTTTGCTCCATTTAGCAGCAGCTTTAAGTTACTTATAGGTTATATATGCTGTACGTGGTTTCTGGGACTAGAAGATGTAGTGGCTGAGGTTAAGTAAATCACAAATAAAATATCCGTCGGCATCAACTTATTTTTAGGCAGGGCTGGAATTATAAGAGTTAAGGGGGTATTTCCTCATAATGAAAAAAGCCCGGGCTTGTGAGTGGGGCTGGCTGGCGGGCGCATGTGTTCTATCTGGAACTATTAGGGACCTCGTGCATATTTGTATATTTCGTCATCCAATTCTGGTCACCCTTTTGATATCCCCTCAATTCCTCCCTCCCTACAGAAACTATGAAGAAAGCCATAGTCAGAGTGGCCGGGGCTACTGGAATTGAACGCAAGGCCCGAATTTCAGCCTCACACGTTGACACGGAGCCATTTTTCTGACTTCTAGTTAGTAATACAACTTAAGCATTGTTAATTTAATTTTTAGCTTGTATTCTTATTGATGTTGGTTGATTAGAGGTAATACAATAAGTTCCGAAACTATTCGTTCAGATTAATACAGGTGATAGAGAACTTCAATATAAGTTGGTAAGGAACATATGGTCTCCGAAGCCAACTTGTAATATTACGGAAGAGTTTGTGAGTGGTACTGACGCAAGCTGTTGTGTCAACGTTGCTGACTGGGAGTGTGAACTGACTCTCAAACCTGCTCTCTGTACCAACTTAGCTCATAGGTCTGCTTGGAAACACTGATTCATTCGCAATCAACACCGCCTTCTGACAACAACAGTGACCATGGAGTGGTTTACGTACCCTGAAATGGCTGACAAGCATCTGGTATACGGGTCTGTGGATCAACCTCTTGCTCATCGACAGTGATTCGGTGTTATTGTGTGGACCGGCATTCTCGGTGATAGGTTGACTGGACCATACATTCTTCCATTATATCTCCACGGACTGAGTTATCACATCTTTGCGGGGCACGCGTTACCAGAACTGCTAGAGAATGTACCTCTGAATGTTAGACAAAGGATGTAATTCCAACACAATGGAACACAACACAGCACAGTAAGGTGCCAGCTTATTTCATCACTGCTGTGAAGGAAACATCTGAGAGCCACATACGGGAATAAAAGGATCGGCTCTGGTCTGGCCACCCAGGTCACCTGGACTTCACGTCCGTGGAGGTTTTCCTCTGAGGGCATATGAAGCAGCTGGTGTATGAAACCGATGTGGAAAAAGAAGACGACCTTGTTGTCTAGTATTCCCGTCGCTCCTGACAGCATTGCGGGCATGTCAGGAATCTTCGACCGGACACGAGAATCAATGGTCCGACGGTGTACTGCATACATATATTGTAATAATGTATTATAAGAGTAACAATAGTTTTTATATTATTATTATTATTATTATTATTATTATTATTATTATTATTATTATTATTATTATTATTATTATTATTATTATTATCATCATTATTATCATTATTATCATTATTATCATTATTATCATTATTATCAGAATATCATGATTATCATGATTATCATCATTATCATCATTATCATCATTATCATGACTATCATGATTATCATTATTATCATTATTATCATCATTATCATCATTATCATCATTATCATCATTATCATCATTACCATTATTATTATTATTATTATTATTATTATTATTATTATTATTATTATTATTATTATTATTATTATTATTATCATCTTCCAAAGAATAGACAATAGGAATCAAATGGTCTATTTTAGCTATATTTACATATAAACAAGGAATCTTTCACTCTTAGTCTTTACTCTGTTAAAATAAGCACCAAATTGTTCATCTCCAGTCAGAAACTGAGTGATGATGAAGCCTGTTACAAATAATTTACAGTATAGACAATCTTGCATGTTATAAAATAACTTTTTTACTTTTTCTTCCTTTTCGTCACAATACCATTAACGTTGGAATTCCAATATTTATTCCATTTTAAAATAGGGCTTCATTAAACTTCTGTGCCCGCCTCTGTAGCGTGAGGGTTAGCGTGTCTGCCTCACGTTCAAGAGGTCGCGAGTTCGAATCTCGCTTAGGGTAAGTTATCCGGGTACGGTTTTTTTCCGAGGTTTTCCCTTCCCTGAGAAGACGAATGTCGGGCAGCTTAAAAGCTCCATGGACCTCGGGCTAATTTATGCATCATTTCACCCATTTCATTTCATTCATTCGTCCGATATGACACAATGTTGGAGGACATTAATTCAAAAAAAAATTAAACTTCTGCTAGACTTAGGAAATAGGCCAAGGTGAATAACCGTATTCTGGTCCGTCTAGTAAAGGATGAAATATCACGCAAAATGATGTCGACTGTTAATGTTTGAGCTCTGTCTTTTTCTTAGGTGTTACATCATAGTCATCAGTGTAAATTGCTTGTAATAAACTGCAACGGACCTTTGTTTTTAACGTGCATTCTCTGTGGAGTACAGCATTAGGGGAGAATAGGGGCTTTCAATGCTGGTAGAATTTTATTACAATCAGTTGACTGATTTTTTATATTATGTTGCATACATACACATACTGGATGGGTCGGACAGATACTGATCATTAGGTTGGGTGACCTGCTTCTGTTACCTGCAGGGGCTTCTATTGTAATGCACTCTAAATTTAAATACGGTTTTCAAAATTACATCCATGCTATTCATGCACAACAGCTCTGCAGGCTTCTCTTACGGCACTAAATATCATAGGTTCTTTCTGGCACACCCGTAGAAGCCGATTTCACGCATGCAGCCCACCACGCACTCGTCCAATTGATGAAAAATTACTAGCCTAGTCATCCCGCTGGACGTTTGCTATAAAGCCTGCTTATCTGCAATTGCGTTGACGCTCTCTAAACGCTTACGGCATATTAAGGGATTCGTGATTTCCTTATTGTGACCGTTCCATAAGAACACGAGGGAAGAAATAGTCACAAAAACGGAGTGCAAGTCACATTGTCACCAAGCTTTAGCATCTGTCCGTCAGGAAGTTACATGTTGCAGCTGCACAGTATTATGCACCGCCGAGAATACACCACCCACAAACAAGTAGGCCACCCAACCCTCTGCTCAGTATTATATCCGAACCACTCTGTACGTATATACAAATTCTCTATCTTTATAATATTGGTGCGGATTATGGAGTTAACATTGGACTTTACTGATGACATATTCAATAAAAAATAAATATGGAAAACCTTTTGGTTAATGTAAATGAATTTAAACCAGACCCAAAGAAAACGCCTTCTACTAAAAGACTAATGATTGTGCTACGTTTGCGGCCCTTCAAAAACTTGGTCGGCTGTTTATTAAGAATATGGCTTCTTGAAATTGTTTAAGAGATTTCTGTGCATATTGTGGTAGTTTTCCAATCATTTCCGTGAGTGCGAGATCTTTTTATGATTATGTAAATTCTAACTCGAGTAGTTTACCAAAAAGTTCCATTTTTATCGATATATACTTTCAATGTCAATTGCAATATACCTATTTTAGTTCCGGGAATAATGCGAAATGGAAGATATTTAATTTCACTATAAAGAAGTATTGCACCATTTAAAGATAAGGCAATCTGAAAACTCTGATTAATATTGAATCACAAAATGGACTATCCAGAAACTTGCAACTGTTCACACGTGTATCAGAACAATCACATGCGAATTAAAGCCCAATATGGTTGCTGGAATTTCGTTCCTCGTGTACTATTCTCAGCAAATGAGAAGCAAGCAGGGGAGATAATTTTCCATTTATGTCAGCAACCCACCCTCCTCCCTCACACCCCTTGCCTCAAGTGCGATTGAAATCTCGAGATGAGGGAAGTGAAGGTTTACCAGCATCAAATGGAAATTCGATTTAAAGAAGAGTCGACACTTGAACAAGAGTATTAGACTCGGTCAGGCTTCATCTGAAATGGAGTGTGGTTTGAGGGAACCCCACATCAGTCACATGAATGAAATTCTCTGATCTCTATTTTCTGTCCCACTTCAACACCTTCACCGATGCAGGGATTTTGGATTCTGAATAATCACTAGATGACATAAAACCCTGATTACGTCATCCTGAAGGAGTACTTTTTATACCGGTTTTTCTTCAACAAGCTAAGGCTTGCTTCCTGTTAATAGGAATCACTTCAACTTGGTAGTGAGAAATTGAAAAGCAAAGAGGGGTGGGGGAAAAACTCTTCATTGGATAACACATTTCTGCTAGACTCAATTCAACAGAATTATTCTCCAAATAACGTCGGATTAACTTCAGTGACATCCATTACGTCGAGAACATTTCTGCATTTTAATGCTAGGCGTTGAAGCTGATGTTAGGGAGAGTACATCAGGTACTGGCGTTTTTTGTTGTAAAACGTACTGTAAAGGCGAATTCAAATTAAGACTCCTGAATTATGTTAAGGCCTGTGATGCAACACATTCGTAGTACTTTATGGTAAACATTCGAAATAAACAGTATAAAAGAGCATTAATGTAAATGAAAACCCATATTGTTCTTGTACAGCCAAACAGCGTAGTACTTAATTTATAAATGTAAAACACTGAGAGAAGAAAGAAACATTAATCAACTAAATAACGGAAGAGCTGCCTGCCCTAAAACTGCAATTGATTTAGCAAATACATATTTAAAGTTATTCATGAAATGCATAACAAGGATAGGCTTCGATGTGTTAGTAACATAAATTGTATAAAATATGAAAACTTATATAAAGAACTTATATGTTGCACTCATGCACAAACTTTTCTTATAAACACTTATTACTCTATGTATGAACTTCATGCTAATCGAGCTAAACATTTGCAGATATAAACTTGTTGCTAATTTTCTTGTAGGTGCAAGGGGAATCCAGTAATGTTTTAAATGTGTGCGCTAGATGATGACTTTGAAATTCTGTTCTCTATCCATAACCAAGGGATAAAAAAATGAATAACAAGCTCCAGTTGATAAAGTCTGTATCGGAAAATTCTGAAAAATAACAAGCAATGTCTCCGAAATGGTTCACATGCCAAAATAGATCGTGTAACATAAAGTATGTTTTAAGGAGATCTACATTGTTTGTATAGTAAGATTTGATCTATCTAGTACGGTTTACCTGTTATGCAAAAGTCATCAAAACAGGACTACATGAACTATAGCTAGAAAATTCAAAATATACATTTAATTTGACATAAAAATAGCTTAAATATTTGGCCTTTTAATAAAAATCGTTATGGCCATTTTTGAGAAAATCAAAATTTTTGAAACTTTTTCCATGTAAAGGGTCGTTTAAGGCGGAGGACTTTTCTTCAAAATTTTCGTGTCGCACCCTTGAAAGATATTAAACTTAAACACCAACTCTGGTTTTTAACCGACTTTTTGCTTTTGAGTTATGCTGTTTACACACACACACACACACACACACACACACACACACACACACACACACACACACACACACACACACACACACACACACACACACACGGATCTTTTTCTTTCTTTTTTTTTTTGCCGGGGGTGGGGTTCAGGCAGCCTCGAAACATATACGATTTCCAGTAAAATCTCGACATCCAAATTTCGGGTCGAATACAATACCTTACTATATGTAGTAGAGAAAGTAATAACAGACTCCTTCTGTGAACGCCAATTTCGCTTCCTGTCTTTTTTGTTTCTAGAATAAGCTGTTTTTAAGTGAAAATATTAATGGCACATTATTTCAAGCATATAAAAACATAACAATTTGCAGTTTTCTTGCATAAATATACTAAACACTTTTGTGTATTTCCAGATAACAGATTTCAGGTCGTTTAAAATACATTTTTGTGACGAGGAAATGTGCATAACATGAGGAAAGAGCAGCATACTGCTTCATCCTGCCTAAGGCTTCTGTGCTTTCCTCCACATCTTTTTATATATCTACTAAAAACTGTTTTTCCAGGTGTTTGTGTACTCTAATAATATTTGTTAGAAAACTTTACGTTAAAATATACTCGTACAATGAAGCACTAAAATTTACTCCCATCATCCATGTTTTTAAATATAAATACAGCACTGGTGGTAATGTCAACACCAACGTGTGTTCAAGACCAGAGTAAGCTAGTTTAATTACGTGCGACATATTCCATCGTAATATCGTTTCTGGGAACCATATGCAAGACTTGCGCAGATACAGGAAGACCTCGCACATAGCTTCAATCCTTTCTCTAAGGATTTTTTCGAGCGTAAAAATCCCAAGCATGGGCTCCTTCGAAAGGGAAGTAAAGCCGCTGATCCCATATTATATACTGGATGTCCCAGAAAACACCTACAACGCTTAGTATGTTGTACGTGATGGCAAATTGATCATTTTCATACAGGAACCCATGTCCGGAAAGGCACGGTTTGGACGCTAGAGAACGTCGAAGTTTGAGAACGAACTGTTGCGACAATTTGTTAACATTCGTTTGGTATCTTAATGCAGAAGTTATCCAAAATTTATAGCCTTCGGTGCACTGGGATGAACGACCTGAGCATAATAACATTCCTGCGCATGCTCTAAATTCCTCCATAGTCCTTGATGCGCATCCTACTGCGTCACTTGTGTAGTTTCCAGTACAGTAACGTTTCTTAACAACAGTGCGACACGTACCAGAACACAGCTGAAATGGCTAACCTGAGTACGCTTTGATGCAAATGTGCGGAATCACTTCAACGTCACTTATGCAAATCGATGGACTGGTAGAGGTGGACCAGTTCCATGGCCAGCACCGTCACCATATCTCACACCTCTCGACTATTTTCTGTAGAGTATGGTGTTGGTATAGCACTCCTGTAACCTCAGGGGAGGACCTTATGACTCGAGTCCACGGAACGAGATTGAAAATCTTCAAAGACAATCGCACGTATTGGGTTGCATGCATGAGGCTCACCACAACTGATGTAGGCTCTACAATGACGTAGGAGGTACACAGCTCGAAGCCCGTTTCTAATGTAGACAGCCCGATTTTGGGTTTATTGACGAAATGTGAACGTACACCCATCTCATACTTCGATGCTCTACAGCGTCCAAACCGTACGTTTCCGGACAGGGGTTCCTGTTTGAAAATCGATCAATTTGTCATCCCCTACAACATACTCAACGTTGTCGGTATTTTTGGGACATTCTGTATATACACTGGTGTGCAAAACTTGACGAAACCAATCCTTGCAGGCTATGTCTCTACCAAGTAACATCGGTCTGGGTGACTCAGTTGGATACAAGCTGGCCTACTGGTCCCAAGGCCGAGGATTCAAATCCAGTCCAGAACGATGGTTTTTAAGCGTGCTTAAAACAACAGCTCTATGTCAGTAGATTTACTGGCATGTAAAAGAACTCCTGCAGGACAAAATTCCGGCACGCCGGCGACGGTGATGTGATCCTGGCAATTTACAGCGTAGTTAAACAACAAAATATTTCATTCCTTCTTTGTTTGTTTGTGTGTGTGTGTGTGTGTGTGTGTGTGTGAGGGTGTGTGTGTGTGTGTGTGTGTGTGTGTGTCTGTGTGTGTGTTTGTGTGTGTGTGTGTGTGTGTGTGTGCGCCCAGTAACATAGCTTGGTGAAACTTAAACCGCACGTAGAAAGAACTCCTATGGTATGGTACAGTAGACAACTGGAAGAAATACACGATGGGATGAACAGAAATGCCACTTCTATACAGGAACAATAAGTTACGCGGAAATCACTGCGACTCATGTTAGTTCTCTGTACATTAAAAAAGAAGGAACATGGTTCTTAAAAGCGTCTGTGATCACCCCAGACAGCAATGCGTGCTTTGTAGTATGCTCCCATGCTGGCCACAAGATTGATAAGGACCTTTTGTGGTAGGACGTACTATTCCTCCAACAGCGCGGTTGACTTGCTGGATGGCCGTTGGTGTAAGTGAAAGTGCTTGATGGAAGTTAAGTCAAGGGAACGAATTTAAGTCAATTCGCGAATATCCTCTGGTTCCAAACCTGCGCTGTTAGAAGTGATCGCGCATTGTCATCCATAAAAATGAAATCAGGGCTGATTACACTCGTGAAAAGACGCACATAGGGAAGGAGTACAGTGTCACAATAATGTTGACCAACGAGCATACCGTGTTCAAACTTTTAGAGGTCGGTACGATTATACAACATTATACCTCCCCACACCACAACAACTGGACCACCAAAACGATTATGTTCAAGGATGTTCCTTGGTGCACAATTCACTTCCACCTCTCGTCAGATGAAGGTACGTTGAGTATTATTACTGAGACTGAACCTGCTCTTATTCGAGAAGAGTACGTAACCCCATTCCCCGTTGGTCCAATTCTGATGTTCTTGTGACCACCGCAAACGGTGCCACCGATCTGCGGATGTCAATGGAACACAACATACTGATCGTCGGGCAAAAAGACCACCACTAGACAATCGCCGTGCTACTTTGTAACGTGAGATAGCGTGCCTAGTAGTCCTGTTAAATGTGGCTGCATTTGCACCCGCTGTTTGACGATAATCCCTTCTTGCCGGTTGCTCAATGTAGCGGTCATCTGCTACCGAAGTAGACCATGGCTGACTAGCTCCTCTCCTTTGGGCAGCAATGCCTGTGGTTTGGAATGCTCCCCGTGTATGTGAGACAATACTGTGAGCAAAATCAAACTCCTGGGCAACACTCGTCATACTTCCTTCTTCCAGTTTCCTGATGATTCTTTTCTGTGTGAAGGCATCGAAATGTTGTCTGTGGGTCATGTCATAATCAAGAATATCACCACAGTGCATCGTAACAGCTCGCTGATTACCAAACACTGTCTAGTCCTGTTTTAACTGCTCAGTGTTGCGGGACCAGACATATTTAGCGTTATGATGACCTGACCTCCAGATTTCTCTGTACGCGTGAGAGAGTTTTAGCAACATGCTTCCGCACTTTCATTCATTTCCACGATTAATGTTGATTTAATTTATCCATCTCGTCCTTTTGCACACCAGTACGTAAACGAGCCTTAAGCCCGATAAAGAGGCCTCTGAGTAAAATTAAGCGGTCTTTCACGGCCAATGTAGAATCGGATGCTGAGAACTACAGCAGTTAAAGAACGTCAATAAATAAAAGCTCGACGTTTCTTTACTTCACCTACCCTACATTTGTAAGTTCCTTGCTCAGACTTGCTCACTGACGTCACATGACATTCACTTGGCTGACACTGATCCGTTAATTAATATAATGTATGACTGTTAACGTACCTTGATAATACCGAAAAAGATTGAATTCAGAATTTATAATTGTTACTTTTAGTTGAGAGTTTCATTCAGCAATACATTCTGTATATTCATTTAATAGAGGTGTACCTACTCTAACTGCACACCTGTCTTCCTTTTGGCCAAGCTGGAAGCCCTTTGTAATATAGGATAGATTGCTGAGTGAAGGTTACTGTTAGTACTATAGAACGTAGGGGGTACCCCGCACATCGAGGCCTACACAGATCTTTTATGTGCTAACACAACCTGGGAGGAAGAGTTGAAGTGAGGGAACCAAAGGACACAACAGGTCGCGGGCAGACAGGCCACAAATACGCGCGAGAGTACCTAAAACTGCTGAGAGCTTTTCATCCTGGCGCCAAGGACCGTCGCGCAGCAACCAACACCTACCAGGCCAACCCCGGGACTAAGAGAGGACTCGTTAAAGACTTCCGCGCCTCTTTGTAGCCCGTCTGCCTCCTACCTTGTTGCATCCAGCGGTTCCATCACTTATCCCTTCCTCCAAGGGGATGTTAGTGCACAAAGGATCTATGTAGGTCGAAATATGCGAAGTGTTCACCTGCAATGTGTCATCCTGTACCAGTGATGTCAAACAGTGCGCAAGCGCGCTCTTCTGAGCTTAGCAGGCCCACGCTGCCCGTAACAGCTGGACCTACAGTACATCCATGTACGAATAATAATTGTTTTCGTGAATGAAATTGAAGTGCCGTCTGAGAGCAAAATTCATGATAACCTTACGTCTGCCTTGAGGCTTGCTTCTCTAATGAATGTTTCTCCAAATATTAAGATTTTGGTGGAAAAGCACAAAATGGGCACAAAGATAAGTAATTTACCAATGTTACTAATTTATTGTGACAAAATAACAAACTCCAGTCCAGTCCAGAAAAGTATTTCTATCACCTTATTCTCATTAAACATTTTTTGCACAAATACACAGTTCTCTTCTACTGACATTAATACAGTCTGCAGTCTTTCATGATGTTACAACTCACAACTGGCTTCTTCTCGTAGCCTAGACTCACCCCTTTCACTGTCTCTCTTCACTTTCTCTGCCTCTCAAACAATAACTCCTACGATACAATCACTCAACATTCGTTAAAACTTCTTCAATTCAACGTGACGTATATTTCACAGCTGTCTTGCACTCACTGACACACTGACCTGCCTTATGTGCTCCGCTAGCCTTTATACCGACAATGACGTCGCCTGATCTTCCTCGAACGCCTACGAACAAGCCGGCTGCCCAACACTTCTCGTATGCTCTGGAAAACCGTTTGCGTTCCCGCTTGATTCTTAGGTACGTTTTGCTCTCGTGAATGGTGTGGGGAAGTTTGACCTTGAGTGCCTTTGCTTGTGCTCGCTATATGCAGCGGGTGCCGTTGTCACAACATTTTTAAGCCTCCAACTATTAATATGTACCTATACTTATTGTTGCAGACATGCAGAGCAATCATGTCTGGTAGTTGAACTTTCGAATATTAATCTTAGAATTTAATTCAAGCAACATTTAGATAGAACTGTTTCGGCGCAAGCAGGTATCTCACCTGACTGGCTTGGTCAAACATGCACGATCTTAGAATTGCTTTTCAACAGCTGAGAGAGATTAATTTTATTTTCGCGTTAACCTTTCCATTGTTTAGTGACGTTGAAGAAGCAGTTTGCAATACCCGTGCATTAAGTGGTTTTCAGAAACTCAGAAGTGAAAAAACTCCGTTTCACTCCCATTTCTAAAAGTTTTGTTCGTTGTGGACATATGCACTTAACGCACTTGTATCGTAATAAGCTATTATTGTCGCAAGACCAGAGAAGCTTTTGCGTACCTTCTATGATTTGGGAGACAAAATTATAAAACACAATAAAATAAAATGGAAAGAATAGCATACTGTTAAACCAGTGAAAAAATATAAATAATACATAAATATTTCAATTTCATGAAGGCAACCGTCAACCGTCACCCGACTGCGACGTCCATACTGTCACCGCGCCCGCCGCATCTAATTGCCGACAACAGCAGTGTCACCCATCGCATTATTGTCGGCACTACCGCAAAGGAGCCGAAGGAAAGAGACAGAGAATGGCCGCATTGTTGGGGCGCTTGCCGAAAGAGAGAAAAGGATAGAAGCTTCTGGAATCTTCCGCTTTGTATTCCACCGCAATAACTGAACTTTCCAGAATAGTGCCTGGGAGATATAAATAGCGGTAAAGTGCGACAGAGGAGAGAGGACACAGGACAGACGTATGTGAAGCGTTGAGTAGTCGTGCCGACGGAGAAGGGACAGTTGTTGTGTTACGAATTTGGAGCCGTGCTGTGAGTGAATAGGAAAAGACTTTCTTGCTGTTGCAACGAGTGTAAAAAGTTACTGTTTACGGAAATAAAAGTGTATCTTTATCTAGACTACATCTGTCGTCTTTACTTTTCAACCCACCAAAGTCACAATACGGACAAAATTAAATCAACAAATGTGCAAGTCTTGGAATATTTGTCTTGGATGGGTTAAAGGACATGCTGGGACTACATGAAATGAACGTGCCAAATCAGGTGCTAATTCAAGAAGGAATAACTTTTACTCCTTCTGTTCACTTCACTATCAAAGAAATTTTAAGAAAATAGCTAATACTAAACTGGAATAATGAGTGGTTAAACGCAGTAACGACCCTTTGAAAAGAGCATTTTTTCCTGGTGTTTTACCGATTATTGTTAGAACCAAGTTTCATACGTATTAACTCAATTTATGACTGGTCGCGGTAAATTTTGACATTATTTGCAACGATTCAAAATAAGTATTGATACCTGTACTAACCAGGATGTCAGACAAACTGTGCCACATTTTCTGTTTGAATGTCCTACATTTGAATCACAAAATTTGAATTTATTACTGAATTAGATTATTACCAAAATAGATTCCAACAGCCTTTGCCAAGTACTTTAGATAAGAAATGATGCTATAAGAAGTTGTGTGACTTTCTCAATTACATTTTTAAGAGAATTTGAGATACTTTTCAAATGTTCGTTAAGTAATTTACTTTTAATTCTATTTAGAATAGTATTATTGATGTATAAAGCTATAAATTAAGCATAGGCATTGTAAATAATGTGTACAGCTGCACTGTAACTAAAACCTTAGCATACCGGAAGGTGAAATAGGGTTCATATTACAAGGATACTCAATAAATAAATTATCAAAGGAACGTAGCAGCTGCAATTTTTATTAGAAGTGGAAGTAGGTATATGGCCATAATTAAATCGAAACTCTTGAGTTTAAAGCACATAATTCAAAATCCCTTGATATAATTATTTCTTGCTACTCTGTAAGCTTAAGTCAGCAAAATTACAATTTACAGGTCCCTTTATTCTTGTATAAAACACGAACTACAGAGCAAATACAGTGTGTACAGTCGCTATTCTCTCTTGAAGCTTCCACAATTCTGACTAAAATCTCGTTTTCCTTCCACAATAAACTCGTAAGACCCTTTCTTAGAAAGCTCTTAGGAAGCCATATAGAAGTAATAGGCTGACAGTTCCTTATGTAACTACATAATTCAGAGAGATTGTGTCAACACCTGGCAAATTCGTTTTCCCTGCGCCCACACCACCAACTTCCTTTGAGATCGTTGTACGGTTTCTTTAATTATAGAGTGCCGTTTACCTTGCCTTTACTTTGGCTTTGTGCACCTTCCCAAGCTGTTTGAAGGCGAAATGGAGCAAAATCTCCTCTCCCTTCGAGGCAGCTGATATGCCTGCTGTGTCACATTTTGTATATTTGACTATTTAACGACAAAACCCTTTGAAAATTTTCGATTAGATTCTTAATTTAAATCGTTATTTGAGCAGATTTCTCTTTCTAAAATACTGACGGTGTAAAGAGCCAATCGCACTGAAACTTGGACGTTTACATAACAACTTAGTACCAAGAGGAGGTTTAGTACGCCACAATAATATTAGTGTAAACAAAGAAAAAATCCTAAAACTAGATAAAAATCGGATGTGTTGCACTCGCAGTTTTTTCTCTACTCACTCATGAACAAATTGTTCTAACAAACACTGGATACCTTACGTTAATCGAAATAGGCATTAGTACAAGTGATTTCATTACATATTTCGCTGTGAATACTGTGACGTCGAGATCAACGCACCACAATAGACGGACGGTGCCAGGCTACTTCACACGTGCTGAGCTGGCGAGTGGGCAAAGACCTTTAGGGCCCGGCTGCCTCACGCGACTGCTGTGTGTACGTGACTGTAAACAATAGAAGCGGCAGAAACAAAAGGGGTTTCGGGAACGTCCTCAAGACTTGTATGTGCTGCCGAAATAAGAACACCACTTGATGTGCACAAACGCTCGTAGCGACTGTAAGTACGTGACCACAGAGAACGTTCTGATTGGTTCCTGACCAAATCTTTGAGGAAGAAAACTAAATAAACGTATAGTTTATTGTTACTGCTGTTTTTCTGCTGCTGCTGTTGTTGATGATAGGTGACTTTCTTAGGCCGGATTTACTATAACCAAGTCATTTCCGGTGCGTGTGTGTGTGGGACTAGAAAAGGTCCATGTGACGTCATACCCAGCTATAAGGAGGCCAGAGTGAGATAGTTTTAGAGTTGAGTGACGGTAAATAAATGCCGAAATATATCCCTGAATATCCACTAACCCTTAAAATATGCATTTGCATATGTGCATATGCATTTTCGGAAAATTCGGGCCCTAATCATAACTCAAAAACGAAATTTTGGTTAAGTACTAAGCTTAACACTTAAGTTCAGCGTTTTTCGAGGATACAATACAATATTCTCAAGATAATCCTTCTATTCCAAACAAGTATTTAAAGAAAATGTTTTCGTGGCTTTATTTTTTTTTTAAAAAAAAAATGCTTCTAACAGTTTTTATTACAAAGCAATGTAGTTATTAGGGCTCGGAAGTTCATGCCCTAAAAACACTGACATATGCATGCAAATATGCTCTTAAAAACTTGAAAATATGTCAAGAAATATACAATATTTAACTAAAACAATTAATGTCCCTTTGCAGTGGACAAGACGAGTTAGCATAAATAATAAAGTTACCTTATTCCTTAGAGGTTGAAACAGAAGTGGTCGCGCTGCTAGTATTAACTGCTAAATTGCAGTTCATAACCAACACTTTGCACAAATTTTCAACTGTAAAACGTCGTCTGTTGTCTCCCAAAACACTTTTGTAACGTTAAAATCTTGTCTCCACGTCATAAGATGTTATCGGGGCATATTTAAATGATGTTAACTGCTTCACAGAGAGAGAGCCAAGTCTCTTGGTGTGCCAGATGACTTTCTTTCGAGGATGTCTCGAATATTGCACATGTTTATAACCAGAATTTTTTGAAATTACTTAATTCGCTTTCTCTTTCACTTTTTGTCCTATGCTACCAGGAACCGAACTTAGATCACAAGTTGTTTTTTCAAAGACAGTAAGTGATTCATGCAAAGGAGATCCTACAGCTTCCAATGCCACTATGGCTGTTGGTAAAAAAGCAATAGGGTAGATATGAAACTAAGATCCTATTTTAACCCAGTGCCTGACAGAATATTTTGCAAAGTTTCTATTGATAAAGCATCGAAGCAATGAATTAACAACCTCTTCGACTATTTCTATGTGCTCAGCATAATATAAAACTGCATCGACCCATGTCCCACATCGAGTTAACACTGGTGCAGGAGGAAGTCGGGTATTAGGTGCTGTTGATTTAAATAACTTCACTCGTTTAGGAGATTTAAAAAAAATTCTCTTTTTACTGGACACAAATCTATCTACCAATGGAAAAGAATCACGTATTGTCTCAGAGATGCGATGAAGAGCGTGTGCCAAACAAGTTATATGAAATACGTTAGAAAAATTACCTTTCAGAGTTTGTCCTGATTTTACCATATAAGGACCTGCATCAGTAACAAATAAAAGTAACCGGTCGTATTTGATTCCACATGGCCATAGTAATTTCAAAGATTCCATCACAAACTGGGTCACAGTTACATTATCAGTGGCCAACAATTCGCACACATTAAGAAGATAAGGTGTAGTCCTTTGTTCATTATTTAAAGCACCCACGATTATATTAGCAATAGAACGGCACTCAGAATCAGGGTTTTCATCAACAGGCAACCAGACAAACTGATCCGCTAATTCGTTTTGTATATTTGACAATACGTTATTGTAACAATGTCCAACATAAGTCTTACGCAGTGTAGTTTCTCAGGCACATGTTGTCGACTGTACTTGGCAAGAAAGTTATTAAATGTCGGATTATTAAATTTGAACAAGGGAATATCAGCAGCTAAAAATGCTTGGCACAAGTCATAAGAAAATTCAGTAACCCTACTTTCTAAACACTCTACTAGCTGTTTTTGAACAGGTTCTTTGTTTGCGAATTTTATGAATAAATTCTCCTTATATTTTGTTGTGTTTATGTGCTGAACTATTTGAAATCTTTTCTCACTCACTATATTTTTCTCACCCGCTCCACAAAGCAGTACCCTATTTATTATCTGTAGATATTAAATCACCCAAAAACTCTTTCTGAAAATTAATTAATCTAGCACTCGAAGTTAGGTTTATTTTCGGCACTTGAAGAGCTTTTTAACATTTTATAGGCCTAATTTAATTTGGTGGGAACCAGTTCACAACACTGTTGCGTTTGAAGACCACGACATAACTACTGGTGAGCAGGCAAGCGTTGCTATAATCGTGCTGCTCAAAACGTTGACCTGCACTTTATCTTTGTTAATATAAACCTCTCAGATAACGCACTGATTATTCTCTACGCATATACATGTAATGAAAGGATGGAATCAGGGGATTCACTGTATGACAACATGACTCGGCATTAATTCTCACCACCTCGTGAGTTGCATCATCACGTGCAATACTACCATTATGAAAAATATTATACAGATCCAAAAGTAATACAGAATTATAAAAATTATTAAACTGTGCAATATAGGGGCCATAATATTGAAATCTTCATGAGTTGAATCATCATGTGGAACACTACCAATATGAAAAATACTATCCAGATAGAAAAAATAATAAAAAAACCATAAAAATCATTAAAATATGCAATATAGGGGCTATATTTAAATATTATGCATTTATCAAAATCAAGAAAACATGCAGTTATATGCTCCATAAAATCATGTCCAAATAACTGAAAATTCCATAATTCGTGTACATAATATAAAAGCATACATTTTTAACCCCTATGAAAAAACATGCAAATGCATGAACTTCCTAGCCGTAATAATTACATATTTGCATGACAGACAAAATGTATATCTTGGCTTTTATGGAAAGAACCTGTGAAGTGGTCTCCCTACAAGAGAATATGATAAAATCGTTTCTGCAAACTTATATCAATTAGCATGAGGTAGATACAAGAGTAAGTCCTTGTAGGAATAGTCTGTTCAAGAATGCGTAGTGAAACTTACGTGAATTTAACACAGATTTTTATTTATGGTTTAGTGTTTTGGCAAAAGCTGCATAAATAAGTTAAATATTTAATATCTGTAAAACCAGTAGGAGAAAGGACCTCCGTGGCATTCCACATCAAAATGCATAAAAATTCAACAATTTTAAATTTCCGCAATTAATAACTATTTATTAGTAACTAAAATTAATGTAGTGCACTGGTCTTAGATGCGATTAAAGCTTATTATTTTTTTTTATCTTCGTGCAGAACAGTATATACCATAAAGTAGCTTGAAACAAAAGGAATTAATGAGATAGGAAGCACATAAAAGTCTGGTAAAGTTTGATTAGATGTCTTATTTTATGATTAAACGCGTGCTTATCGCGACGGCTTTGTTAGGAGATATCTGGCGGCTCGCTGTGTGGCGAGCTCTCATCCCTGTACCATACCATCTTGCTTATTCATAGAAACCTTCGTTCTAGGCAACTGTACCTGCGCTTCTATAGGTGACCGGCAGATGGCAGTTCCGTTACGTGTCCCGAGAGACCTTAGTGCCAAGCAGTTGTACCTGTATTTATACACGTGCCGCGCCGCGCAGATGGTATTAGGGCGCCGTCCAGTGGACCTGATTTCATCATCCATGGGTAGACGACAGAGCATTCGTTATCACAATTTTTGCTGTTGTTTTAGCTCTGAAATGGGATTTTGAGTCCAAGTGTTAAATATTCAATTAGGTACATACCTTGACGACTAAGGGAAAACCAGGAAAGATCACGGGTTTTGAACCCAGGACCCCCAAAATCTGACCACAGGCGTTAGTGACTGAGCCATCCAGCCGATCTCGCTGAGAAAAGTAGAGGTAGCAATTCTAAAGTGCAATCGGAAGGGAAATCTGAGATCCGGTTAGATGGTACATTGGTCGTGAAAAGAAACATAATGAAAGTTAGGTCAGACATTTAATTGTTAGAAGCACATTTAAATATGTAAGGGTGAAAATTCCACAGATTGAAAAACTGAAATAATAATAATAATAATGATGATGATGATGATAATAATAATAATAGTAGTAGTAGTAATAATAATAATAATAATAATAATAATAATGATAATAATAATAATAATAATAATAATAATAATAATAATAATAATAATAATAATAATAATAATAATAATAATAATAATAATAATAATAATAATAATAATGATAATGATAATGATAATGATGGTGATCATAATAATAATAACAATAACTATAATAACAACAACAATAACAATAACAACAATAATAATAGTAATAGTAATAATAATAACAATAATAACAGCAGCAATAACAATAGCAATAACAACAACAATAATAGTAATAATAATAGTAATAATAACAACAACAATAATAATAATAATAATAATAATAATAATAATAATAATAATAATAATAATAATAATAATAATAATAATAATAATAATAATAATAATAATAATAATAATAATAATAATAATAATAATAATAATAATAATGATAAATTTTTACTTCAATGCATAAAACCGTGTTACGATTTTGATGAGCTAAATAATAGAATAACACTTCATTTCCATAAAGCCGCAGGAGAACTTCCGCTGTTTCGGAGTTCTTGACATCCAGAAAGTACATCTTTCATATCAAACTTCCTGGTTATTAGGAGACAATATTGAAATGTTGCACTGACGTTTAAACAAGTTGCTTAAATACCGTTCTGTATTCACACCTTAGAGGTGATGTTAATGTAATTGTAAGATGAACTCCACCTAGAGGCCGATCATTTATTCAGGACCTTTCATTGTTTTGTGGTTTAGTTGGACTCTCCAGTCGTTGTTTTAAACAATGTTTATTATCAGCAAAAATGAAAAGAAAAGTCTGTGAATTAGGTAGATACATATAATAAAGCAATGGGTCCGGATTTTGATCACCTAAAAATTTTTGAACAATGAAATAAAACACTGAAAATTTTAAAATGTTTACTTAATTACAAAAGCATCTCAAAATCAGATGGTTTTAATTTAGTAATATTAATGTACGGAAAGTTTATTTTTAACAGATTGATTTACAGGTAGAAAACTTACACATTACTTACCTGCCCATTCTTCAAGCAACTATTCGTAGAAAGACTTATTCTTCTGTTTACTTCACGTTGAGATAAATATTGTAGATGTTTTTACTACACATTTCCTGGTAGATACAATGGAAGTAGGGAAATGTAGTAGTGTTAAGCGACAGCCAAATCTTTTAAGAGCAAGTCACTGTGCATTGACTTTAAAATTTCCTTTATTTTGCATGACAAACAGGAAAGAGAGAGAGAGAGAGAGAGAGAGAGAGAGAGAGAGAGAGAGAGAGAGAGAGAGAGAGGTGGAGAACTAATAGTTGCTTCCCCTTTAAAAAAGTACCCATTGTCTTAAAAACTGAAAACATAAGAAATTAGATTCAATTATAGGGTTTAAGAAAGAAACCAATCTTGGTGCATAAGCGTGCAGGGCAGAGGTCACAAAACGTCAGAAATTCATGACGCAACACACAGAATGAAGAATGGGGTGAGCGCAGTAAGCAGTGTCTCGTGATCGACACTACCATCATATATACTGCTTAACAGCATTTGTGGGAAAGGAATAACAGAAACTAAAGACTAACCTTTTTAGGATGTTACAGCTATACTTTATCTTATCTACTTTATTTCGTTTCCTTTCACTATGACATTGTCACTACACTCTAAATCTCGGTTTGCCGCTTAAGTAGGTAGTGTTAATTGCGGACAAAGGTTGATATAAGTTAAGCGTCTTCGCCTTCTCGATTTTAATATATTCAATGTATACTAACAAACTGTTCAGAAATGCACGTAACTTCTTTGGTTATATCGTGGCTTTTGACTTGAGAAACGACTGATGGTGGTATTGCTCACGGAACTGTCAAGTTTCTTGCGGTTATCACCCTTTTTGCATTAAACACACTGACATTCGCTTCCACATTAATACATCCAGAATATGAATATGGGATATGAAACTATTCTTGTTAAAGAAGAATGCCCAACGCCAGCTGGGAATCGAACCCGCAATATCTGGGTTGAAGGAACTAATTTCGTTGATATTCTCAACAATATCTATTAATAGCTCATTTGCATTCACGATCTTTCCCCACAGTACCTCCTGATGGATAATACAATGGAAAAACGTATGTTTTCAGGCATTTGTAACATTTTAAATAAGTGTTTTCAGCTCCCTACCGGACACTTTTTTCCCAGTCATTGCTGCACCACTTATCGCCGGTGATATATCTTTTCCAACCTCGACTGTATCTTTCAACAGAAGGGTCGGTTCTCCTATTGTTTGCTCCTTAAGGTTTACAAGATTCAGAACCAATTCCTGTACAGATCGATTCTCGCTTACACTACAAATGAACTGAGCCTTGTCGTTCATGTCTGTTGTCTCGTCCATTGCTAGAGAGCAATTTACAAACTCATTAACTTAATTTTAAATATTGTTTTAAATTGCTTCTGCGATTTTTAGCACTCCAGTCTTGCCAATGTTAGGGGAGAAACTGCTTTTTGGGTAGACATTGGTTTCATTCCTTTTCCGATCTTCCGAACCATACAAGCAGCTGCTTTTAAATCATAGTCGAGTTTGCACATTTGTTAGAGTGTTTTATTTAAGTATCGTAACGCTGTTAACCGTTCCTACCCTAAACTGAAATGGCCATAATAATCGACTCCATGGGTTTACGAAGAACTACAGTTATACAGGAAATCAAATTATGACGATTACATTCGTATAGGAAGTCCGTAATATCCTGTATAATTCAATATGAATTACTATCAATTTACACACCAAGTCAGTAATACATTTAACCGATATCATAGATACTCTTTATGACATTTCACATAATGTAGTTGCATATTACTGCTGTTGACACCTATTAATACTTTGGAGCACAATAAAAATCCCATATTTTCATTTTTTACTACAGAGAATATGTTTCTTCTCTGATTCAGCCGTAAATAGAGCTCTTGTGGTTTTGAAAACGTTACTGTCAGTAGAACACCAGTGCTCGGATAACGGATTGCGCCAAGAGAGGCATGTTGTGTCGTGGAAGTTGAGTCACTGTTCAGGCGCTGGCTCACGCAACCAAAATTGCGATGCCTGGTGTTGGATGTAGAAACGGCACGTTACTAAGCACCGACAAACAAGCACGCAGTTCTATCTCTTTATCTAACTCTTTTGGTTTACGAGACATGCAAAATTCATCCAAAATGGAAAGGATTTCAGATATTACTCCCAGAAAATTCAAGATATACATTTCATTTGTCACGAAAATATCTTAAACATTTGATATTTTAATCAAAATCGTCAGAGCCGTTTTTTGAGAAAATCAAAATGGTTGAAATTTTTTCCATATAAAGGGCAGGTTGGGGCGGGAGGTGTCTATTGAAAATCCCTGGAAGATGCTGAACTTAAATACTGACTTTTCGTTTTTGAGTTATACTGTTCACATATACGCGGAAACGCTCACAAGCGTGCGGATCTTTTTCGAAGAATGCTATTTTGGTTTCAGGGATCTCAAAGTGTAGATTTACAGTGAAAACTTGGTACCGAATTGTTGGGTGGAATGCAAAATCTTTAGCTGTTATGTACTTACGGAGTGGAGAAAGTAAAGACTCATAAAAATTTTAAAATTGTGGTAAGTTTTCTCATTTAATACTTTTAAACACAGATATATGCAAGCAATTATTAGTGAATCATTCTAATTTATGAATAAATTTTTTGTGGTCAAACTTGAAACTATGTCTCATAGCCGAGGCAGTGGTATTTTTATTTTCAATCTACTCTCACTATAAATATCCCAGCTCGATCTGCAACATTAACGGACAATGACACCTTATGAGCACGTGACTTGAAGAAAGACATTCTAAATGCTTAAGGTTTAAGCTGCAATAATATTTGGGTTGTATCTTTTAATGACTTCT